>CM056599.1:2438104-2688104 GCA_029721355.1 Tegillarca granosa
TCAAATCAGGAATTTCTAGTAGTTCCGTCTCAGTTGTTTTGAACTACATTTTTCTATTACTTGGTTACGAATATCTTCGTCCATATTGGCAAACTTCCAATAAACAGCCTGTTGTCGTAATTTGACAATAAATTGTTCCACCGTTTCTGAAGATAACTGAGTCATGTCCCTAAATGCAGCACGTTCATATGGAATGTTAGCTTTTGGCACGAAATGTTCATTCAAAACTGTCAATGTAACATCGAAAACAGTTTCGTCATTAATCGCTTTCCGATCTGCATTAGGCAGTGCATAGTAAATGACTTGCACTTCAGTTCCAGCGCTATTTATAACAAAGCTTTTTCTGCTTGGATCGGAAACCCCTTTTCCCGTTGAAAATAATTCGAACGCCCTCGTCCATCTCGTCAATCTTGTGCCAACATTATGAGTATCCACTTCAGGCTAAAATTTGTCTATGCCCGCGACTTCAATTGTCTTCAAAGATTCACTCATTGCTTCCGTCTGCGATATTTCTGTTTTTAATTCTCGTCGTCAAATGTTGTACCTATGAATGGCACCGTATTTAAGTACATAAAGAATTCAATCTGCCATGGTACTTTAATTATAACTACACGTGTTTCCGCTAAGGGCCACAACCAATACAATAAGACTTAAGGAGTTATTCCCCTTACATTACATACACTTATATACTATACTATACCAGACACAACAGTTATATCGAACAGAAAAAGCGTTATTTTTGTACATTCGTACAAACCATGATATTGCCGGAGCCTGTAACCGAATATGCCGTTATAAAGTGTAAAAAAAAATATAACAACAGATTTGTTCCCAACAAGTCTTTGCTGTTAACTGAATATGCCGTTATAAAGAGTGCCGTTGTAAAGAGATTTCACTTTATATATATATATATATAGATGACTGTCTCATTTATAAAATCACACACTTGCCTTTTCATTTTAAAATGTCACTAGTGTCGAGATATTTTGACCCCTAACTTTACCTGGGTATAAACTCAGAAATCACATACGGGACTGCTCAAAGGGAGGTAAGTCATTGTTTTCAAATAAAGTTGTCGTCTGCAATAATAAAGTTATGATTGCCAGAGGTAAGGATTTGACATTGGAACAAAAGAAATTGATTCTAAAATTGAAAAATGAAGGAAATGTTTGTGAGAAAATTAGCAAAATATTGGGAAGTGTGTCATTTTTTGTAGAGAAATGAAAATAAGGAATATGCTGAAAGTGCAAGAAAGTCAAAATGTGGAAGAAAGAGACAAAGCAGTGATAGGGCTGACAGAAAACTTTTCAATATTGTGAAATTAAACCTTACAAGACTTTATCAGATATATCTACCTTGTACAATGAAAATACACAACAGAAGCTATCGAAACGTACAGGAGGTTACATGAAAGTGGGTATCACAGGAGAGTTGTAAAGAAGACTACCACCATTTCAAAGCAAAATGGACTAAAGTGAAGTCGTCTGGAGATCTCATTTACTCGTGATGGTCTAGAGTTATATTCTCTAACGAAACACACTTGTTTTAGGTAAAATAGACAAGTTTTGGTTTGGAGGAAAATGTTAAGCACGCTGTCTTAGTATTTATAATGACCCACAAACTTCACAACTAAGTGTTATGGGGGTGCATTACTTCTGATGCTGTTGGTACCTTAACACCTATAGATGGTAATATTAACTAAAGAAAATACATTGAGATACTGGATACCAATTTTTTCCCAGCCATTGTGAAATAAGAACAGTACCGGACTGGCCAGCCGGCATATATCTTCCAAGAAGACAATGCACCGGTGCATACGTCTCGAGAGACTTGTAGACCGAAAACAGAAAGTCACATCCATAAAAATAATTAGCCCCACAATCTGCAGACATGAATGTCATTGAAAATGTGTGCAGAACTCTGAAAATTAAACTTCAAAACGAGTTTCTGGAATAAAAACTAGACAAGACCTGATTGATAATGTCTTGGAAATCTAGACCTCTCTTACTCCAACCTACATAAAATCATTATATATGTCTACCAAAATGAATGAGTGTTGTTCAGCTTAACAAATCACGTCAGTCATTTTGTGATTTGGCACTTGATTGTAGGTGAATAACTGGTAATGGATTCGATAAACAAAACTGAAACTGAAAATATACCAGCCTTTGATTGGTCATTTATTTAAAACGTTTTAGAATTTTTGTTTTGGTGGTTAAATACATGTTAAAATAAAGCATCAAGTTGCCATTCAGAATTACGGTCATTAATCTGAATATTTCAGTATAGAAAGAGGCGTTATACAAGGGGATCCCCTTTCATATTATTTATATATCTAATCAATGCAGCAATTAAATTTGATCATGAGATAAAAGGTTTCAAAATTAATAACTCTAACTTTGAAGGTTTACTTAATCAGTACGCAGATGACAATGCATTATTATTACTTGATGAGAGTGAATCGGGCTTTAAAACTTGCAGTATGGATTGGGACAAAGCGTGGTTGTGGTGGATTTATACAAACAAAGGAAAATATTGTTTTTAATTTGGAAGGAAACTTTTAATCTTGGTTCAAATATATTCTTGGGGCTGAAAACATATACGAAGAGAATTTTACAAACAAAAAAAATCTTTTGAGACATTATTGCACGATTAGTAATTGAGACATTTATGTCAAGTTACTGTCATAAAGACTTAAGTATTTTCTATCTCGTTCAAGTTCTCATTTGTCTGCCAGAACTTTTCTTTCATATAGAATGTCAAGTGGACAAAATCAAGCTTAAAAGTGTCGTGCAGTAATACAACAAGGGTGGACTAAAAGTCCCACACATATTATCATACTGTTATACTCTAAAGTTTTCATGGATTAAAAAAAATCCTAATTTCAAATTGCCATTCTGTTTGGAAAACTTAATTGATATATGATATAAACATTTTTAGATAAAGTGTTCCTATCGACTAAAATGGACTTGGCTATATTTTACCTAACTTTGATATTTTTATAGATCGGTAATTTCGAGCTAGACCGAAATTGAGAACAGTTTTACCACAAGACCGTGTGCAATTTTATCACAAACACTTTGGTTCAATCCTAGAATTATTGACCTATAATAAATGTATATTTTGGAAAGAGTGGTGCAAGAATGAAAGATATAATTGATAAGTATGGAAAATTCTACAACTATGAAGAATTCTGCACCAATGTTAACTTCAAAGTAAGTTATCTAGATGTCTTTAGCCTATTATGCAAATCAGAATGAAAAATAGCTTACGACTTAGTAAGTCAAATAAAAAACAGAATATTTTGACTCATTATTAAGAAAAACTTGTAAAAAGAGAAATTGTCAAAACATTTTAAAGTATTTTTCATTGTAAATTGCAGCATACAAAAATATGGCGTTTTCCTGGTAAAATGAATTAAAAATTGTTCACAAAGATAAATTTTGGGATAAGATTTATAATTTGTTTTAAAAATCACTGATGATACAAAACTCCAAACGTTTGAAATGAAAATTAATCTAAAAACTTAATAAACAAATAATAGACTCGTAATTTGCAAACTACTAGACATAGAATAATGTATTTTTATATTGTGAAACCAAACCAAAAGAACAATTATACATTTGTTTTTGAAATGTCAGTTCGTTCGTTAAAACCACTATGGTAGCTCGGTTGATAGAGTACTCGTTCCGTAAGTGGGAGGTCGTGAGGTCGAACCCAGACCATGTCACACCAAGAATTTAAAGTAGGCAGTGACTGTTCTTTCGCCATTACTCGGCATTACGAAATGGAAGTCACGGTTCTTTCGGATGGGAACTTTAAATAAACGAGGTCCCGTGTCAGGGTAGGCGTGGCACGATAAAGAATCCTGCATGTATTATGCCATCAGCGCAACGCACAGGCAAAATTTCTGCACTTTCGTCTATAGTTGGCGACGTCGCAAAATAAGTGAAATATTGTTGACTGGGATGTTAAACACCATTACTCAATTCGTTCGTTAAAATTATATGGTTTCAATTTATAAATAACTTAAATAGCCATCTAAGGATAAATATAGAACCATTGCCAAGAATACATGTATATTGACTAAGAACCAGAGGAGTAAAGGGAACAGGTCAGATATCTTTACAAGACTTATCTCTTTCACTATCTTGTAGAAAAGAAACAATACGCACTTTTATCACCATTTTCACAAAAGGGCAGGATGTCATTGGTAATGGATAGAATCTTTCAATAAACTCTCCGCGAGTTGTCAAAAAAGTTACAGTGGAATTTATCAACAAACTTAAAAACAGTTAAAAAAAAAAATTTAAAAAATAACAAATTCAAAACATCAATTTCGGGGAAGCCATTTTGGCTGCCATATAAAAAATAGCATATCTTAATTTTCACTTGACCAATCGGAAAGATTTGATAAGTATCCCTTTGTTGAACACATGCATGTGCCAAATTTGTTACTTGTATTACTATTTGCGCCATTTGTTTCTGTTTTAAATAATGCATTGACACTACCTAGGCAGTTTGAATGTTGCAATCTGAATAGAAACAAAGGAAAAATACACAGCATTTTAATGTGTTATAAAGTCTTGTGTCACGGCTTTGAAATCGATTCTAGCACACTGGTCGTTTCACAGGAAGGCCCCGTTCAGGTCGATCAAGAGCTACTGCAGCCCGAGAACATTTATCTTGATATTTGGCTTGACGAAACAGGTTTGAATCGGTTGTATAGTTAAAGAATTAGCACATCGTTCTAACCTACGTGCTTACAGACCAGTCACAGGACGAAATGTGATAATTCCGGTAACGGAATATTTCCGGAATCAAAGCGGAATCCACTGGTTTCTGGTTATATCCCGTGAGGATTCCGTCACGGAAACTCTAGATTCCGTCACAGCGGAAATCCGATGATGGCCAGATTCAGTGCAGTTTCCGTCAAAAATAAGTCGGAAACCCAAATATTCCGGGAGGATTCCGTTCGAGTTTTTGACGTTTTCTTTTGCTATACTCGGGTTTTCGTTTGGTTTCAGTCAATAATTTTAACGGAAATGAGCGGTTTACTGGTGAATTCCGTACACATTTACGTGGCCGATAATGACGGTTTCGGCAAAATTTAAAGAGGCTCTAACGGAATCTTCAATTTGCAGATGGATTCCGCAATTTCTGAATGCAGTCAGATTTATGCTTACAGTAGGTTTCTTTGTTAGTTTTAAGAAACATGTGTTTCTGTGTAGTCTGTTTTGAGTTTACAGCTCTTTCGGCAACGGTATTTTTTCGGATTAATGGCGCTTCCTGAAGGAGGCTTCCGTCACACCGTATGAATTCCTTTCATTTTAATGGAATTTATAATAATAAGGTTTCCGGTATACTTTTTTTTCGAACAGGAAGGTATACATATTACTTTATTGTACATTAATTCATAAACTGATACTGTTCGGTCTATCACCCAGAAGTGTACACCCCGACATAATTGAAAGAATATTGACTGTGGTGTTAATCACTTAAGCTATGCTTTTTACTGACATTTTTTCCACAAAGTTTCAGCTTTGTCATATGGTATCGGGTTAATTGTAAATAAATGCCATGTGCATTTCGGAATAATCTAACTGTGTTGTATCAGTTTAAGCTGTACTTGTACTTGAGAGAACACTGAATTCAAAATTTAAATTTCATACTTTTTCAAATGATTTTAGTAGTTTACATAACTGATATGATATATAAAATAACGTTAGAATAAAATAAATTGCGACAAAAAACAACAATATAATTAATTTTGAATCGTGTGTTCCCTCATTTTTAAGTATCAGCAAGCACATTTCTGATTGGGAAAGTTCTAACCTAAATAATGATAAAAAACATGCGTTGCAAAGTACCACATTTAATAATAATAATATTATTATAATAATAATCTCTATCACACACACACACTCACACACGCAAAATGATATATATGCACCTTCTCGTGTACTGATGTGCGATTATTAACTTTAAAAAATAACAAAAAAAAAAAAAAAAACAGCAATCGGTTGCAACATGTAATAATAATCAAACAAAAACTCTCTAACACACACACACACTCTCTCTCTCTCTCTCTAAAGCACGCACAATTAAGTTTCTCTCTCTCTCTCTCTCTCTCTCTCTCCTCTCTCTTTCTCTCTCTCTCTCTCTCTCTCTCTGTCTCTCACACACACACATACACACATACCTTTGTCTCACACACACACACACACACACACACACACACACCTCTCTCTCTCACACACACACACACACACACACACACACCTCTGTCTGTCACACACACACACACACACACACACACACACACACACACTTTGACATGCGTCTTTTCATTTAATTTCTGTATTTTCTAGAGATTGCCCAAGATGGTGTCCCTTTTGGAGGCGGGGTTTCTGTCCTTTCATTATTGTCTCTTGGGTCTTCGACAATAGATAGTTGACGCCTTGCTGACGGAGAAAGCTTGGCCTCGTAAGCTTGATCCAGTTTTTTCTTTTCTTCTCGTGAGAAGGCTGCTTTCCCACTTGAATGGAATTCTAATCCGTTTTCTCCCTGAACTTTCGTCATCGCTTTTTTCCGGTGACATGAATTCAGGCGTCAGTATCACTTTTATTTCTTCTTTTTCTTGCATGGAAACTTCCAAATCGTCAAGTGCTGACTGACGTCGTTTTAGTTTCTGAAAATACACGTTGATAAAACGTATGTGATATTTATGCAGACAGAAACTTAAAGGAATTCTTCATATATATCTATCAATCTATCTATCTATAAAGCGTGATTTATGGTTAGTTAGCCTAGTTTGTATGCAGCATTTATTATCGGGCATGTAAAAAAGAATCAGTATAAATTGAAAATGATTTTAGTCTATAGAACATATGTACTTTTGTTAATAACTACTATATATCCCGTAGCTTTAAATAAAGACAAAATACGTTTGTTGAGTATTTCATAAAATAACACTATCAGGGACACTAAAACCCTTGAAATAAATCTTTCATGTGCTATTTTTATAAATATAACATAGAATACACATGGCAATTCCACAACTGACAATATCGCATTTGAAGACTTACCACTCTCAATCTTTTTTTGTCGTTGCTCTCCTTCTTATGTTTGTCGTATTTTCCATTTTCTATTCTTGTATTTTGGTCCCTATAAATAAAAATAGTTCAAACACCTTTATATCTGGTAATGTTTAACATTTGTATTTACAATTGCTGATTTTTTCTTTTATAAACTGTTTGATACGAATAATGTTTACATTTCAGTAAACTAGCATCACCTGTCAACCTCTCGTCAAGTCGCGCAAGAATACATATAAAGTGAAAAATCAATTCGGGAGTTCCTCTTTCATTTTCCATAACAAATTTATTTTTAGCAACGTTAATAAAAATAAACAAAATCCAGAATTTTTACGTTGAAAATGCGATATGTTAAAAAATGTAATTAATAAAAAACAATCATAAGTTTGAATAAAACCATGTATTTGAAGTTTCAGCACTGCTTTGTGGTTTGTTTATGTGTGACGTCAAAGTGGGCGGAGCTAAACGCTCTGAATGAATGAATGGTGCTGTTCCGTTCACTGACAAAAACCAGCGGATAAAAATGAAAAACAATATTTTGTAATACTAAAATAATTGACCTTGTGCAAATTCTAAGCAGAAATGTCAAACATTAATATTGTAAATATAAGAAATTACTTTCAATTTGTTGTGGTTTACTGGGTATAAACAAGATTTTGGAAGTGGCAATTTTTTCATAAATTGCGAAGCAATTTATGAGAATTGCCACTTCCAAAATCTTGTTTATACCCAGTAAACCACAACAAATGCATTGTAATTTTTCTAAAACGTTCAAGTTTAACACGGTTGATACTAATTCGCTTACAAGATAAGTTTCTTGTATTATCAAAGTACAAGTGCCATATGCATTTTTTAAATTTAATAAAAAAATTAAAATAATATCGTCAAAAATTGTATTTGGTGCAATTACATCAATCAATTAGGGCACGACGGTATTGGTAATCTAAAATTTGAGAGAGAGAGAGAGAGAGAGAGAGAGAGAGAGAGAGAGAGAGATTATTTAAAAGCATTTCAATATGATATCGTCATCAAGACTTTGAAAACTTTTTGAAAAAATAATTAGAATCAAGTTTTTCCTTTGTATTCCTTCCCTTTTTCCTAAACTTGTTTTAACAACGTTCATACCTTAAATTGCGCCAAATACTTCTACATGCCTCTGGAAAAAAAAAAAAAAAAACATGAATAGTTAATGAAAGGGGGGGCAATCATATGCATATCATTTCTCAATATAGTTATCATCTTGATTTTTTTTACATACCTCTGAAATCTTAAATTCACTACATTGCTATAATGTGTAATTTAGTGTAAGAAGTGGATTAACATATTCTACTTTCTACTGATATAAGAAGTAAATGTTTTTGTATTGTTTATTGTAAATTCCTATATGCCTCATCAGTGTAGGTGAGACAATAAAGAATACCAGACTCGCTTAACTCCATGGTTATTAGGAGGGGTTGTCTGTACCTTAAGCTGTATCTGCTGGTGTTTAATCTTGACCCGGTCGATGTTAATTCAGTTATCACTGAATTGTCGTTAGTAGTAATGTTAATCAGAACATATATTAACTGAGCTATATGAATAATATAATTAAAATATACTAATTTCAAATAATGTACTTATAGTTATTTATTGCACCAGAGGCGTGTGTGTGTGTGTGTGTGTGTGTGTGTGTGTGTATGTGTGTGTATGTGTGTGTGTGTGTGTTTCTGATCGCCTTAAGTCTAAACCTAAAGTATATGTTACATTTTAAGTAATTGATATATTCAGGTGCATACCCAAATTATCGCTTGTAAAATATATTTAACAATATTTTAACCATTTTCTTGATTGTATAAAGGCCGATATACGGATAAATATACATCTGTGTTTTTCAACCAATATTAATATAAATCTGGTCATAATATTAATTGTCCCAAATAAATCCCAAGCCCAAAATGCCATTCCTTACCATTTATTGTTCCCTCTCCCCATCTTCTATCATTGTAAAGTCTTTTCACTTCCGTAACAATAGTTTGAATTACATCTGCGTTGTTTTGGTAACTATGTAATAAAGAGAAATAAAAACTATTAAACTTTGAGAGAGAGAGAGAGAGAGAGAGAGAGAGAGAGAGAGAGAGAGAGAGAGAGAGAGATTGCATTGCTATTTAAAGTATCGATACTTTGTTTGATTCGTGAACGATTTATTATTTATTTTAAACCAGTTTTATGAATTTCATGAACACACACACACACACACACACACACACACACACTATATATATATATATATATATATATATATATATATATATATATATATATATATATATATATATATATATATATATATAATTCTTTATGTAGAATCTTAATTCGAATATTCATCACACAAACTGATAAAAATGGGGGCAACTGTAAATGCAGTATTAAGAATTTAGTGTGACAAACGGCTCAAATTCATTATTCTATTTAGGAGATAAATGCAAGTTTAAAGAGGAAATAATCCAAATACCTGTCAAAGTTAAACACAATTGTCTTCTCCTCTTTCAATTTCTTTATTACTGTGCGACATGCAGCCTGGAAAGAGAAAATACCAGTTAAATAATGCAAAAGGTCTATTGCGTTCACACACACACACACACACACACACACACACACACACACACACCATTTTACATGTTTAAAAACGAAACAACTGTGGTCCAGAATCATTTGCAAATTTAATTTTAAAAACATTCTTATAATTTTTTAAAAACTGCATGGGTTCAATGCGTCCCTGACTTTAGGTTCGCATCCCACTTTGGAAGACTCTCAAGAACGTATTACATAAAAGTCGCTGGCCTAATTTCAGCCCTCCGGTTTCTATTGTGCCATCCCAGAACTAAACTTAATTTGTATACATCGATACAAAATGTAAGAAAGTAGTACAGTACCAAATAGAGTATACTAAAAACGTGTTTTTATGTTATCAAAAATAAATGTATATTGTAAAACCAGAGATATGTAATTGTCTTCGTTAACACAGAATATCCCATTTTAAAAATAAAGACATATCGAATTATTCAATTTTTTTCTGTCGCTTGAATAATAATTAAAAAGATAAAATGACAAATAATTTTATTGATTAAAATGAAAAATTTACTTTGGGAAAAAATTGAATCAATGAATTAATTCCAGTCTTGGGATTGATTGGAGAAATTATCACAGAGCTTTTATTAAAAATTAATTAATGATAAGATGCCGTAAGGATTTATCCATTAACAAATTATTATCTAGTTTTTGCCACAGGCTGTTTGGACACTATATCTCACTACTTCATGTCGTACAAAAAGTAAAAAAAAAAAAAAGGTGTGAATTAATAATAATGGTCTGTCTGATAGGTGTTAAATTAATAAAATTAATTGAAAACACTATTAAAAGAAATGATAACCTTTGATGTTTAAGAGGTAGACGTTAAAATAATTTCGAAAAAGAAATCATATGACATGTCCATTTAAAAATTGAACATGACAAAATTATTTTTTATCATCGAAATACAATTAAAAATACATGTGCCTGTAACAAAAGTTTTGATGTTTTATAGAATAGATACAGTTTAATCCAAAAGTATGGGCCCCGATAACGATGGACGATGTTATCAACTACACGTCTTTAGATTCGGAAATGAAGTTTATGTGGCAAAAAATAAATAGATCTACACGGTTACAGTTAATTTTTAAAATGAAAGAAAGTAACTTATTGATACTGGACTAAAATATGGAAGAAAATTTATAAAAACTTTATAATTATTATTATTATTATTATTATTATTTATGCAGTCATCAGATTGCGCAATTTGATACTCATTATTAACGGGTTTCCATACAAGGCGTATTGTAGCTAAAATATATAGGGATTTTAAATATCTATAAGTATGTTTGTTGAGAGAGAGAGAGAGAGAGAGAGAGAGAGAGAGAGAGAGAGAGAGAGAGTTATTTAAGATATGTTCCATTCTATATCATGTTTTTATATTTTGAGTATATTATCTTTAGCACTGGTTAGTACTTCACAAAGTCTTCGCCATGATAAAATAATGTAAGACTTTTTGTTTTTAATCTTGAGCAATATTTTAGCTTTTTTCTTAGTAATTCTTTAAACTCAATTTTCATTTAACATAGCCATATATCAGTGTATATAATATTTGAATTTTGTTATGAAAAAGAATTCTGTGTGTGTGTGTGTGTGTGTGTGTGTGTGTTAAATATATTTGTGTTATGTGCAAGGTGTGCTGCTTTACATTACCCTAACGTCTTCTGGAATTCTGACGGTTTTTCGTCTTTTTGGTGTTTGTAAACCTTCTTCGAGACTCTCAAGTTTTTCTTTCATTTGCTTCATCTGTTCCATTATTTCATCCAACTTTGATTTTTCTGTTGATGCATTTGAACTTTCAGCCATTTTAGTGTATTTTTTGAAAACCGGAGTTAGAATGATACCGAGTTTGCTTTATTGAATCCTTTCCCAAATGAATGACGTCATTGATTAAACGGCGTTATACCCTTTGGCAGAATTTTCTATATAAAAGACCGATTGTCACTGATCGCGACTTTAAATTGAAATTACGCCATTTACTGGATACCTGTTGCTCCAGCTTTTGTTTCCATTAAGACCTGAAGCTCGACGAATTGAAAGCCAAGTTAATCTGACGGGTAAGTTTATATTGATATTATCGTAAAATTTAAGGCATTCCCTACTTTAACATCCGACATTTTTAAGGCACCCCTGCAGCTGTGTTCAATTTATCACTTCACGAGAAATCCCAACATATACTGGATATAATTTCAGCATTTTAACTACTCCATTTCTCAATAAGATTGTTTGTAGATGAAACATTATCAATATACGTCGCTTCACAAAGCGTTTAAGCGAGGAAATTATGAAAAAAAAATTTTCCAGTGATGCTTGTATCTTTATACATTAAGCCGTAACAATATAAATGATACAACTATTTAGAAAGCAAAATTCTAAATCTGAATTAAAAATGGTTCAATTTTACAATTTGAATAATAATATTTCTTGTCTCTCTCCCAGTAATATATTTCTCTAATACGCTCATTAGCTATATCAATAATTAATTATTCTACAATTAAAATTTATTCCAAAGTAAACATAATAAAAATACCGGAACAAAACATTGATTGATTTGAAGGTTTAATTTTATTTAATTTACTACCAAAATTGTGGAAACCTGATGGTTCTTTGCTTCAAAATATTATGTAATTGAGTTATACATGTACTAAACATCAAAATCATATTCAAAATTGTTCTATACATTCATACAAAAAAAGGTTTATAGTGTAACCAACAAATTTATTGTATATTGCTATCAAATAATATTTAAGAATTTGACAATAGCAAGTTCCAACAAACTATATCTACTTATATATTTAATTTTATAATGTCCGGCAATGCTGCTGCGGTAATCTTTGTATCTTTTTATTCAACATGACCGTCAGACAAAAATGTTTAATTTTTATGATATTATATAATGTTCCATGCGGTGAACTAAAGGGTTACTTTTATAAAATATTTCTTAAAATGTATTTAACAAGTGTCTCGTAGGTCACATCTGGCCAGTTATGAAATAAAAGTTTGTAAATTTGTATCTAAATATTGATTTATGTGACAATAAATAAATAAATAAATAAATAAATAGATGATGATAGAGCAAAATATTTCTTAAAATATAATTTAATAAATGTCTCGTAGGTCACATGTGGCCAGTTATGAAATAAAAGTTAGTAAATTTGTATCTAAATATTGATTTATGTGACACTTAATAAATAAATAAATAGATGATGATGATGATGATTATTGTTATAACTTGCCCTGTGCTAATTTTTGAGTGCTATATTTCAGTTATGGATAAAGCCGGTAACAAAAGAAAATTAGTTTATTGCAGTCATTGTGATGCATTCCTTCCAAGGAAAACGGCTTACAACCACAGTAAAAGATCGTCAGAAAATCAAAGTTTTTTGTTCCCTGCCGAGTCCGGAGTTTGTATTGATGCCAAAAGACGAAAAAGATGTGTCGAAAGCTCAGGTGATTAATTAATTATAAAAGCTTTAACTAACAATTTCAGTGAATTTAAACTATAAATTTTAGTAATGAGTGTCAGACATAACGGGTCCATATGCAGAACTATTTCATACAAAAATGCATACTTTATCAATAACATAGTTTAGAAAAGAAATAATACCTTAAAATTAATTCATTAAAACATAATTTTTGCCATTTGTCCTTGAATAACAGTTCATGTTTGTTTATATCATCTAGTTAGGGGGTAATACCGACCAAATTATTTAAAAAAGGGAATCAAAGCAACAGATACACCTCATGAATTATTATACACATATATGTAACACTACCTTTTTTTTATTCTGTAGATGATGAGGACACCGAAAGTGACACGTCAGATAAATGTGACAATGTTTATTTAGACGAGGGAGAAGAAAACGAATCTGATAAAAATACGGTTTCTTTAGAGAGTGAAAACATATTGGAATCGGTAAGTGATTACAGAAGAATATTTTATGGAAAGCGCAAAAAAAAAAAAAAAAAAAAAAAAAAAAATCAGAGACAAAAGAGTGAGGTTGCAAAGATGAAAGAGAGTCAAGAGACTAGAGTTTTAATTATTCAGGCCCAGTCAAAACCATTTCAATTGAGTTTTCGCTTCTTCGCTCTTGCCCTTTCGCTTTGCTGTCTCAAGGTTGAAGGAGCAGAAGGATGATGATTAAAAGTTCGCGGTTATAGAACGCCATAATATGTCAACAATCAAAGCTAAAAGTAAGAAAATTCCTTTTAACCTTTGTCACATACAATGTTGGTAGAATGTTAGCTTTGAATATGAAAAATAGAACGTAGCCTTTTTGAGATAAGTGTGATAAAGCAACTTTTGCAGGATAAATTATTGTCGATGTCAAATTATGTTTGAGTGTGTCATTGCAGTTTATTCATATAACTGATGTAGGGTTAATACTGCCATGTGCTACTTTTGAATTTTATGAATTAATTAATGCATTCAAAAGCAACACATATTAACCTCATCTTTTTTTATTGTTTCGGTTAAGCCTTTTTTCTGAAATGTTTTTATTACATGTTTCTACTTTCATAGTCCTAAAAATAATATGCCTTACTTATTTTATAGGAAACTGTTGATACAGACGGGAGACCTCAAGTGTGGGACGAAATAGAAGAATCAGAAATTGAAAGTGATATAAGTGCTGGTAATTTCCAAGATAATAGAAACATTTCAAGTGAAAGCCAAGTTCGGAAAATTATCTTGTGGATTTTGTCATCAATATTGTTCATCCAGAGTGTACATATGCTTAGTGATAGTTGTTTTGATATTTTACTGACTTTTATAAAACAAATCTTTCGTGTTTTAAGCCCATTTCATCATATATGTTGTCTAATTGGCAAAATGTTTCCTGGAACGCTTTATGGAGTAAGAAAATTAATGGGATTTGATAGAGATAATTTCACAAAGTATGTTGTATGTCAAAACTGTTACGCCTTGTACAAGTACGATAATATACTTATCGAGGTCAATGGCGAAACAATTATACGAAAATGCACCAATTTGGTATTTGGATGTCAAATAGCAGATAAAGAAAAGAAAATAAGGAAAAAAGGGAAATTTCAATGTGGCGGCCAACTACTACGAAAAGTAAGTCTGTCTAGTGGTAAAAGTGTATATTATCCTCTCAAGGTTTATTGTTATAAAGGCATTATTGATCATTTACAAGAATTTCTCCTACGTCCAAAATTCATACAAGAATGTCAAAAATGGAGAGACCGACACATTCATAGTGATAAAATAGCTGATGTATATGATGGCAGAGTATGGAAGGATTTTGAGAAATCTGGATTTTTTGACGGGGCATATAATTTTGCGGGAATGTTAAATGTAGATTGGTTTCAGCCATTTAAGCGACGTAGGGACGTTTCTGTTGGAGCTATTTATTTGGTGTTAATGAATTTGCCTAGAGAAAAAAGATATTTAAGAGAAAACGTTATTCTAGTTGGAATTTTGCCTTGTTTGAACAAAGAGCCAGAATCACTTAATTCTTTTCTAAAACCTTTAGTTGACGAATTAAAAGCATTATGGAGAGGCCTCGATTTGAAAATAAGTGACCAAGGTAAAAGTTGCAAAACAAGATTTGCATTGCTTTGTGCTGCAGCTGATATACCGGCAGCTCGCAAACTTTGTGGGTTTTTAGGTCATAGTGCTACTCAAGGTTGTTCACACTGCACCAAGAAATTTACTAACTCAAAAGGCGAAAGGAATTGTGGTGGATTTGATTTTAAGACATGGATCCCACGAACAAAAGAAGACCATTACAAACATTCGCAACGAATAAAAAATGCAAAAAACTTGACACAAAAGAAAAACATAGAAAAGGAGTTTGGCTACAGATATACTGTCTTTTTAGAGCTCGATTACTTTAAGCCATCGCGCTTTCTTACCATTGATCCGATGCACAATCTCTTTCTCGGAACAGCGAAAAAAATGTTTTCGTATTGGGTTGATGAAGAAATTCTAAAGAAAAAGGATTTAGAGAAAATAACAGCTAAAATAAAATCGTTGAACGTGACGTCTGATGTTGGAAGATTACCGGAAAATATTGCGACAAATTATGGCCAATTTACAGCAAAAGAATGGAAGAACTGGGTAATTATATATTCCATGTATGCACTTCAAGACTTACTTCCAGATTCGGACTTAAAAGTTTGGCAAACATTTGTTTTGGCATGTATACATTTGTGTCAACCATGCATTTGTTTGAGAAACATTGAAATTGCTCACAGGCTGCTTGTGAAATTCGGAACTGAGGTTGAAAAAAAGTATGGATCTTGTTTCATTACGCCGAATATGCACATGCATTGTCATTTGAAACAATCACTTTTAGATTTTGGAAGTGTTTATGGATTCTGGCTCTTTTCATTTGAAAGATATAATGGCCTATTGTCGGGCTTACCGTCAAATAAAAGAGCATTAGAAATACAATTCATGAGAAAGTTTTTGCAATTTTCTTTTGTTTACGAGCTTCGCTATAGAGATTTCGGAGAATGTAGAGATTTTTTCGACGCTTTGATTTATCCACAAAAAGACAATAAAAAAGGATGCAAAAATATAGCGGAATTATTGTCTGCATCTGTAGAACCTAGTGACAAAATTGCGCCTTCGGTTTGGTCAAATTTAGATCTGTGTAGTTTTAAGCAAGAATCCTATGAATTATACAAATTGAATAGAGAAGAAATGTCAAAGCTAGCAGAGATGTACTCTTTTTTGTATAGTAAGCATGTTGCCATCTCTCTTCTTGCTTCATTTTGCAAGAAATTTTCATCTTTATATATTAATAGCGAATTATATGGATCAATGACATCTTCAAAACTTGGAAATTACAGCACGATACTTGCTACCTGGGCTGATGGAAATACAAACTGCATTACGACTGGAGATACAAGACCGGCGAAGGTGAAGTATTACCTGATGCACACGCTCGAAATTGAAGAAGGAATATATATCGATCACATGATTGCGTATGTTGAATGGTTCAAGAACACAGAGTGTACCTTTAGTTATAAACCACCCGTTTCTGTTTGGCAAACTAAATGTCAGAATGATGGACAGGCATCATATTTGCCAATACAAAGAATCTATAAGAAGTTTTCATGGAAAGTTGAGAAAAAGGGTGGCGAAACTTATCTCATTGTGTGCCCAAGTGTAAAGCATGACTATTTATAATTTTATTGAATCCGATTTTAAATTAATTTTTAATTTTTCACCAAGGTCTCTTATTTTTATATTTTTACCAAACGCCTATTTCAGGCAGGTGTTTCATTTATTTAATTTATTTTCATTTGATTTATTCATTATATGAAATTAAATAATTATATAGTTATATAATTCAAAGTAGCATATGAAAATTTTATTATTATTATTATTATTATACCTTGTTATGTTCAAGAAATTACTATAATTAATAACACAATAACGATTTTGTTTCCATGAAATTTCCTATATTTAAGTTCAGGAGAATTTGAATTTTAAACCTGGACTTTGTTCCATTTTGAATATCTATCTTGATTTAAATTGTAATTTCTCAAGAGATACATATAGGAAATTCGAAGTGTAGAATACTTTTCTCATTTATAAACGTTTATTTAGAGAGATAGTAAAAAGATGGGAAACAACGATTGTCTTTATTGTCTTTATGTGTCACACGTTTCAATAGACTAAAGCCCATTACTAGCCCTTGGGGATTTGCTATAATTGCTATCGGGTGTTCTTTTAACACAGGCATTTTTCAAACCGTGTTATCGATAATGTTGAGCCCTGTCGAAAAATGTAGATGGGTATAAGACATAAATAAATTATGTCGGTTATTTCTCTTTTCTTTTATATATTCTAATGCGTTTCTAAACAAAAAGTCATATTATCACAACAAATTTAGAATTTTTTTAAAACCAAAAAATAGTATTCGAACATCGGAATATATATTTATTCTAACGTATCAACAATTTATTTTGAGTACTTAATTTTAACCGATGAAGTTTTGATAAGCAGACTAATACGACATGCATAAAGTACATGTACATGGCTTTTCACAAACAAATAGAACTACGGAGTCGCTATTACTGACTGGATCTAGTACCTCCAAAAAGTTTTCAATTCCGACGCATTGTGTATAAAACCATACACAGACGCTTTTCCGACATTATTTAGCATATGTACAAATCTCGAGAATTCCTTTCCTGACAAAATCTGCGTTAAAAATTGAGAATCCTATAAACAATTAATAGATAAAATCAAGTATTATATTTATGTCTTGAACACGATTTCTCCAGGTCAGATCCCCGTAAAAAAATTCAATATAATCTCTCTGAAAACACAGAATTATAACAATACCGGCAGTGTTTCTCGGAAAAGTCCGGTTCAAGATTCGATTGGGATTTAATCAAAACCCGTATTAAATAAATAATTAAGTTTCTGATGATCATCTTTATCCAAAAATATTAACATTAAGGGGTTATTGATTTTGATGAATCGTATATTCCTGTGACGAAATCAAGCCTGAACTTATAATCATATTTCTTATTTCCATTGTTCCAGCCGTGTACAACTCCACAATGCCGTTACCAATAGAATACGACCAGAAGTCCATGAATTACTTCATGGACTTCTGATACGACTTAAAATTGCAAAAATTCAGGCAGTATTCCTAAATTTCTGACCATTGGTTTCCGTGAACATGGCACCTTGGGTTTAAGATGGGATTGATAGTAATAACAGATCTCTGTTTCAGTTATGTAGACGAAAACGGAAATCACTTAAAATACCCGATTCCGTAAGACAGAATCGAGCTTTTATTATCATTTCATTTTTAATTGATGAATGATTTAATTAATTAAAAATAATTAATTAAAAATTAATAATTAAATATTAATGATTTAATTAATTAAAAATTAATTATTGAAAATTAATTAATTAATTAATTAACTATTGAAAATTAATTAATTAATTATTGAAAATTAATTAATTAATTAATTAACTATTGAAAATTAATTAATTAATTATTGAAAATTAATTAATTAATTAATTATTGAAAATTAATTAATTAATTAATTATTGAAAATTAATAATTAATTAATTATTAAAAATTAATAATTACAAATTATTTTTTAATTGATGGTAAATTAATTTATACAAAATTAATTAGTTGCTGGTTATTAAATTAATTTAACTAATTAATTTATTAAAAAATTTTTAATTGTTGGTTAATTAATTAATTAATCATCATAAACTTGAATGCACGGAACTCGGTAATTTCGTGACACACAGAATTTGACGCAAAACAAAAACCGGGAGCATAACAATTCCGACACTATTCAGCTGGTTACTTATCAGTTTCCGTTCACCTGAAGCCTCAGAATTCAGAGGAAGCCGGAATTTGACTGAAACTAAACATAAGTGCTTCCGTCTTGTTTCCGACGATATTCCTACACCGTAAACCTAACGATTCTGGTGTCAACGGAAATCACATGAAACAAGGGATTCCGACGACGGAATCTTACCTGAGCCGTCAAGGTAGTTTCCGACTGACGGAATCATAGCTGAAACTTCATGGCCCAGATTCCGTCTGGTTTCAGTTCAGAATCCGATTTGCGGAAACCGCATTTTTCGTCCTGTGCATAATTTAATGTTTATGTAACCGGGGTAAACAAACTTGGAATACTAACAAGTTGAGCCGAGGCATTAAATAAGTTGTTTATTTAATACAATAAAGTTGACAGACAATCTGTACTGCAAGTTATTAACCTGCAAATATATATAATAAAACTAACGTTACAAATATTGCATTACACACGACTAACATACACGAACACAATCACTCTCACACAATTTACTAATGAAATTATAAAAATTACAAATAATACAAATTATTAATAAAGATTAAACTCACCAGACAACTTGCGTTGATCTTGTTCTTTATATGTTTAGTTATAACATTTCTGAATATTTATTTTAGGTGTGGTCATCAGGACCAACTACCTTGTTTTAGAAATATTTTGTATGTAGCGGGAAAAGGTAAAAGTGCCCATCATGCAGTGCGGCGTAGTAAATGTCAAGGTCAAGGTCAATGTCAGCTGAAAAGTATGAATGATAAAACGCAAACTGACAAACGAACACGGACATAACACAAACATATACAGTTACATATATTTTACCTGGTTACATTTATAATTGTAAGATAAAAGATAGGCAAAATTTAAAAAAATTAAATTAATTTCAATACGCATTTTACATCAAAATCGGCAATTCACGCATTAATTAATTTCCCGATTTACAGTATTTTTGAAAATAAATCACTCATCCGTAGATCGAGGTTTGTCATTTTTCTAGTTTCACTAATTTTTTTGAGTTTAAAGCGAAATGAAGCGGCGCCCTTTTCGACACCATTTGTTATTGTAAAACCCCGGTTTTTTTTGGTTTTTTTTAAAATAGAAATTGTTTTGACCCTGCACAGTGTGATACGGTCGGAGGAAAATCGGACTAACACTGACATGCAATTCAGGCTCTAAAGTCGATCCTCATCAAAAACATGTCAAGTCAACTACCCATGTTCACTCAAGTTCATCTAAATATTGAATCAAGCTCTCTATCACTGCCCATTCAAAGATTACCTGATCATGCAGTATCTTCAAAACCAAACTATTCCACTTTCGTTTTTGGAAACGGGAAG
The DNA here is from genome assembly GCA_029721355.1 of Tegillarca granosa. NCBI lineage: Eukaryota > Metazoa > Mollusca > Bivalvia > Arcoida > Arcidae > Tegillarca > Tegillarca granosa. The sequence goes on from CM056599.1 coordinate 2,458,467, forward strand.
TTCAAATTGCAAATTCCTGAAGATTTCTTAACTAAAACGGCTTGTTCTTTAAGAAGAATACAGTAACGATAGCTTTTTAGTGATGACATCTTATTTTGCTATATTTCTATACAAAATTACATATTAAATATTTGAAGCAATTGCAACAAATTACTTGGTAATTAAAAATGATATGTTGTTGTATGTAGCTTGATTCGTTTCAGTGTAAGGATCTTAAAATTTGATAAGCACAAAGTGCGCAACGTTCGATAACTCCATCTTAACCTGGTTACCTGACATTTAACACTTGTCGTGAAGGGCTAAGATGAAGTAGGCCTATTACAGGGAGTCTTAATAAAGTGTTCTCGTGTTTTCACTTTTGAACAAACACAATGTTTTGCAGAAATTTTATTTCAGGGACAAGAATAATTCCAAGAAGTCAGAGGGTCCTTAAAAATTACAGACACGCGTCAAAGGCTGCACAAGTTCAAGAAAAAGATGAAAACTCAAATCCAAGTGGCGATAAGGCTGTCAAACCAAGAGCTGGCCACTATGTTAAAGAAGGGGTTTCCAAGCCTAAAACAAACGAACCTTTTGCAAAAAACCTATTCCTTGGAAGATTTGATAAGGTTTATGTTGCCATTATACCCGAAATACATGGCTCCGAACGGCTTTTTTATAATACTGATGTTGCCGTTTCAAAACGGCAACATCAGTATTATAAAAAAAGCCGTTCGGAGCCATGTATTTCAGGTCTAATGTTGCCATGTAAAAGATATGGTTGTAGGAGATGAACCGGTAGGACTGCAACCTCTGCAAATGCTTCTCCAGTAAGACAGCATGTAGAATTCCCCCTTGCATTATACTAGATAAATATCTCCTACAAAAATGTAGTTGTGCTAGTCGTGGTGTTATGTTGTATATAGTAGATATAATGGAGCCATTTTACTGCCAGACTTTCTGGTCTGGATTTTTTAACCCAGAAATGGGTTGAGATTATTGATTAAAGTTTTTACAATATTTGAATGTTTTATTTTGAAGGCTGTATTGACTTATCCAGAACTTCTTAAAGAAGAATTAGAAGATCTAAATCAGATGGTGCAACCTATAGAAAAGTTTTTTAATGAAGGATGTATGTATCAAACATATGTACATGTACACACACACACTGTCACCCTAGGTTTACATAAACACATTACATAGCCTTATTTTTTTAACTTGCCTATAGAGCTGGTGGTATTGGTCACTGTGTGGGATAAAGTGAATGCCTTCAGATCACAATGCCCGACACTCAACCTAGGTTCAATTTCCACATAAAATGATCAAAACTTATTTTTTCTTGAAATGGGTTATACTTTTATTCAGAGTATCAACTTACTTTAGGTAACTCGGTGTGAAGATATAGAATGAACAGGAGAATAGAACATACTGGTAATTAGTTGTATCCATCACAATAGAAGTCTAGGTTTGTTGTTTTAAACAGATTTCTCCAGAATCTTTTGAAATTTTGTAAGACAAATGGTAGCCCCCTGCCCAGGTTTAATTCCTACCAGTTGTCAAAATTTGAACTTGATTGCATGAATAAACAAGGTGATGTGATGAAAAAAATCTGACAGAAACAACAGAGAAGAATAAGAATAATAATAAAGATTTTGAGTAACAACAAGATGTCTGCACTGGTACGCAGACATAATAACAGAACTCCTTCTTTAAAATCCTGTTAATAGTACTTTTAGAATTACACATAAAACATACCCTACTATCTCTTGAGGTACTTGTAAAGCAAAATCCTATCCAAGTTAAACTTAGTTTGTATTGGAAACAGTATATGTAACAGATATAAAATCTGTTACTCTTTGACGTATCTAAAGCCTCTGTAGCCAAGTGATTAAAACAATGACTAATCTATAACAAATCCTCGCCATCTCACAGTTCATTTGACAGGATCCTTATACATGTATAAAAATGTTTAAATATGATTGCTAAAGCTTAATTGTTTTCTCCAGATACTTTTGGATTCCTCTACTATCCAAAAACTTGATATAAGTGAAAGGATCTTGACTTGGTTCTTAAATTTACGCCAGTTCAAGACAGGTAATCTGCATGCCTGTACAACAAAGTTAGAAGTTTACAAGATATTTCACAATTTCTTATGTAGCTGTAACCTGCGTCGTCCAAGCATTATTACCGCAGGTACTTATTTCTTATTCAGAAATAGCATATCTTTAGTGGTTTATTATACGTAATAAGTGTCTTTGATCATTATAACTGGAAATAGAAAGAATAGCTTATACTACAGTTTTTTCAACAGCTTTGAAACACATGTATCAAAAACTTGTTTTATCAAATGTTCTCTCAAGCCCAGGTATGAAATTATCAACCATGTTTATGCCAGGTCACCAATACACTATGCAACTTTTACATCCTACCAATTACAAATATAAGTTTGTTTTGAAAATAAGGTTTTAAATCATGAAACTCAACATCTGCACAAGTGATTTGTGGTTGGTTGCCATGTTGTTGTTTCGATATGTATTATAAGTAAGAAAGAACTTAGCAGCGACATGGACGTTGCATGAAACAGACTTAATAACATTACTGTGTTGGATGAGTTTAACAACTGTTGTGAAATTAGTAGGAAGGCAAGACAGTTTGTGTTATCTTTGATGAAACAATCATATTAACAACTCCATATGAAATGCGATTAATTATCTTAATTCTTCCAAATTACAATATTTTAATATACAAAAAAAAAAAAAATATATAACATGGGCATTACAATAATCAAGCTTTTTGTAAATTTCTTAATTTCTGAAATGACAATTGGCACACTGACCCTAATAAAGAAATGGCCAACAATGTTGACATGTTATTATTTATAATTGGGCTTTGGTAGCCTGGTACAGTAGTCTAAAACTTAAATGCAGTAAAATAAATATATATATATATATATATATATATATATATATATATATATATATATATATATATATATATATATATAGTGAAACCTCCCTAAGCCGGACACTCTTTAAACCGGACAACTCTCTTATTACGGACAAAAAATTGGTCCCGAATTTATCCTTCTTTAATTCAACTAACAAAAACCTCTCTAAACTGGATAATTCTCTAGTCCCATGTTGCTTTTGTTCTTAAAAATGGACCTCTCTAAACCGGACATTTTAATTTTTTGAATAACAGGTACATGATTTTCCTTTTTAAATAGATTATTTTTAAACAAACTTTTAAAAATATCAATTATGTAAAATAAAAATTATATAAAGTTCGTTTTTTTATAACTTTTTCTATTCTTCTTTTTAAAAACATTTGGTATTTTAATTACTCGTATCTATTTTTAAATAAGTTTCATCTATTTTTTTCTTGTATTCTTTTTTTTTTTTTTGTATATTTTATATCATTTAAATCTGTTTAAATTTAAGATAAGTACCACCAAGCACTTCTGTTTATAGTTGTTTTGTTAAACTATCTAGTAACACCTTGTAAATAAAAGGGACTGGTAAAGTGTCCTACCATCATTTATCCCTATTGTTATCGTGTCAGGGATTAATGATGGTAGTATTGTTTGCCCTAAGTCCCATTATTAGAATCCTATAAAGAAAGTTAACTAGAAGTGATTAAAAACCAAACAGTACTTATACAAATAGAACATCTTATCGTGAGATGTTTAAGTAACATTAAGATGTATATTGCTGGTGATTATGATTATCTATTATCTAATTTATCACATTGAAAGTCCATTTCAAGTTTCATTTTCATAAGAGAAGTAGACAAATCATCATTTGAAATGTCAAAGCCATCATCAAAACGAAGAAGAGTTGAATTAACTCTGGATGATAGAATTAAGCTGATAAAGGATTCTGAAAGTTTACCAAAATTTATTACTATGATTATGTCATATACCACTTTTTGAATTTAATCATGAAAATACATTCAAAAAGTGGTATATGACAATAATTTGTCAAAATGACAAACTTGGAATTTGAACCAAGGTGGTGAGAGGTGCTGTTCTGTAGTTTAAAAAGAAGTATGATAGTTACAGTAAGTTCAAATGATCATAGTAAGGAAGGAAAAGTGTTGATGCTGTTATCCCATCTACATGAATGTCAGAGTTAAATATTTAGATACATACTTCTACCATTGACTAAATGTAAATATATTTGTTCTTCTAATGTCTACATATCTAAATCAAAGAAAACAAATTAGTTGGCTAAATGTATATATACTTATATTTCAGATGTATGAAAGTTTTATTAACTGTTATCTTTCAATGTATATATTAATATTTACATAATATGTTTTGTAGTGACTGCTATAACAATCACTTTGATAAAATTCAAGGTCAATTCATAGAAATATTACACAAACACTTAATGAAATTTATCAATAAATGTAGTGTCCAATAACCTCTTACTTTTGTGAAACATTTAGGAAAAAAGTTTCATTGATAAAAGAAAAAATATCTACTTGTGATTCCATATTAAAATAATAGCTTCACACAAACATATCAATAAAATTGATAAGAATAATAAAATGAATGTTCACACACACACACACACTTATTGTTTTAAGTCATTAACACATTTTAATAATTTATCTTGATCTATATCAGCTCCACTATCATAAGCTTCTTCTAGGCCTTTTAATAACCTGTCCAGCACATTAGAATGCAATGAATTTTTATTTCTCCACTTTACAAGAATGTTGTGAGATTGTGTTATGGGTGAATACTGATTTGCCATTCTTGCATGATCCACATCAGCTTTACTTAGGCCAAGAGAAGTTGCAACAATATCTAATGATGATGGACTGAAGGAATTGGCAACCTTCAACATGAATTTGTCATCTAATTTTGGGTTAGGAGTTACACCATAAGAAGTAACTTGCCATGAATTTCCGGAGGCACCTGTTTTAGAAAAAAAGAAAACAAAAGTTTAATTTTATGAAATTTAAGAGTGTTAAAAGGTTAATAACAAACCAACATATTTTTCTGATAAAGTAAAAATTAACAATCACAAATTATCTGCAGGTGTAAAAGAAATTAGGACATAACAATATAGTTAGGTGTGGCTACTGAAACATCTTCATTTAAATAAAGTGGTACAAAGTTTGTGTAAAAAGGTCCACATAGAATGTGGTCAAGCATCACATGACCTTGCTTTCAACAGAAAACATCTAGTATAAGTTTGCCTATCCAGAAGTTTGTCAGGTGTGTCACTGGTCCTTGCTTTGAACAAAATGGAACAAGTTTCTCTGGCATAGTCTACTAGGAATGAGGTCAGTTTCATTATAAAATCTAGTTTTATTAATTGGTATGACTCTCAAGACAATGTCAGAAATGAGGTAATACACTGTATTCATGTCAAGATCAATCAACAACTATGTTGAATATTATTTCAATTAAGTTATATCTAAGCAGTTTGAAAATTTTAAATAAATAAACAGATAAATAAAAAGAAAAAAAACTCAATATAAGTAAGGCATGTAGTTTTAAATTGAGACAAACCTTGCTCTATTTCTTTATCTTCTACCTGAGTTTCTGTTATTCGGGTAACCACATCTTCCCTTTTAGCGTCTTTAAGTTCATCAAGGAAAACAATCAATGCATTCTGTTTATTTTTCTTGAAGAGAATATCTAAGAATTTCCTGTTTTGGTCGTCAGTAGTGGGTTCACGTTTCACTAGTTCTCTATCATTATCATTAAATATGTCTTCCTGAAACATCCCATCTAATAACTCCACTAAATTTGTATCTTTAACAATCCATTTGTAATTTTTCTTTACTTGTTTGGTGAGTTTCTGCACCTCGGCCATCTCACTACTTACAAAAAACAAAAAAACAAAGATAAATAATATAACAACAACCTTCTGCAAAAAAATGACAAACTTCAAATTTGAACCTACGTGGTGAGAGGTGCTGTGTTCTGTAGTTTAAAAAGCAGCATGGTAGCCCTCGTAAGTGGTGCATTAAGTCCATTGGAGAGAATTTAGGGTGAGATTTCCCACTGGACCATGGGAATCTCCAGAATACAGGAGAAATGTAATGGTCTGGACTATAATGTGAGAAGTTCAGGTTCAATCTCTGGTCTGACCCTGCATTTTTCTTCTTCCTGTAACATATGGAAGAAAGCTGTGACTGTCAAGCTTTTGGCCCAGCGGGTCTTTATCAGCTATCCGTCCACCTATCAAGACCAATCCACTACATTCTGTCCTTCCTTTTTTGATTCAACCACCTTGAATCGAAACCACCAGGTTCCACCCTGGGATCAACCCATTGCTGAGCCACCTCCCAAGGTCAGATGACCCATTAAATTTAACAGGAAAAGGAAAAATGCAGCAGTTAAACCAGGACTCAATTCCAGGGCATTCCCAATACTAGTGATACATTCTACAGACTGAGCTTCCCAGCCACCAATCAAGCCCAGTCTGCTACATTTTCAATTGATAGGTCAATGATTTGTCTTCCAAAATATTGAAATATTTCAAGACGTCATTGCCACTGGTTTAAGTTTCAAATCAGTTTCATTGGTGTTGACATTTGCAGACATCACCTTTTATTTCCAAAACAAGATTTCTTAGCCTCGCAAAACACTTGCATTCAAATACTGTAAATCAGGAAATCAATGCGAGCATGAAATAAATGTGAAAAATGTGAGGCCCATTTCATCGAATTAATTTCTTGTCACATTTATTTTCCGATTTCTGTATTCTGTATATTTATTGTAAATTGAGTTATCTCCTTTAACTGGAAGTTGTTATGGGAACTGATCAATTAGAGCACCTTCCCGTTTAGCAGTAATTTGTTGATGTTTTTTTTCTACTGGGAATTTCGCTACGAGTAGAATCCTGACTGAAACATCATTTCAAACCTTGACAGGGACATCAAATTGAAAGTACTGTGATTATTAATAATCTAACACTCTAAACTCGTGAGACGAAGATCAGATGTAAACATGCCGACACGGACGTTCTAATTTTAAATGCTTTTATTTAAATTTTATTTTAATTTTATTTTAATTAAACATCTCAGCATTTTATTTGTGTATGTTTGTTTTTTTTATTTTTAAAAAAAGACTACAAGTTTCTTTATTCTGACAATCCTTTACCACCCTGGTTAATTTAAAACAATGTGTCACTGGCACATAAAATTTACCCTCAGCACCCTTTGTTAACTTTCCACTGTTTATTTTATTCACGTCTACCAAACTTTGTTTACAACATGTTCATAAATTAAAGAAGACATAAAATAATAATTTCTGAGCCCATAATTTAATGTTTATGTAACCGGGGTAAACAAACTTGGAATACTAACAAGTTGAGCCGAGGCATTAAATGAAGTTGTTTATTTAATACAATAAAGTTGACAGACAATCTGTACTGCAAGTTATTAACCTGCAAATATATATAATAAAACTAACGTTACAAATATTGCATTACACACGACTAACATACACGAACACAATCACTCTCACACAATTTACTAATGAAATTATAAAAATTACAAATAATACAAATTATTAATAAAGATTAAACTCACCAGACAACTTGCGTTGATCTTGTTCTTTATATGTTTAGTTATAACATTTCTGAATATTTATTTTAGGTGTGGTCATCAGGACCAACTACCTTGTTTTAGAAATATTTTGTATGTAGCGGGAAAAGGTAAAAGTGCCCATCATGCAGTGCGGCGTAGTAAATGTCAAGGTCAAGGTCAATGTCAGCTGAAAAGTCAAGCTCCGAACAGCGGCCAACATTCGTATTCGCGACATACGGAGCTAGGAGGTTGACGCTGTTTCGGAGCTTGCTGAAAAGTATGAATGATAAAACGCAAACTGACAAACGAACACGGACATAACACAAACATATACAGTTACATATATTTTACCTGGTTACATTTATAATTGTAAGATAAAAGATAGGCAAAATTTAAAAAATTTAAATTAATTTCAATACGTATTTTACATCAAAATCGGCAATTCACGCATTAATTAATTTCCCGATTTACAGTATTTTTGAAAATAAATCACACATCCGTAGATCGAGGTTTGTCATTTTTCTAGTTTCACTAATTTTTTTGAGTTTAAAGCGAAATGAAGCGGCGCCCTTTTCGACACCAGTTGTTATTGTAAAACCCCCGGGTTTTTTTTTTTTTTTTAATAGAAATTGTTTTGACCCTGCATAGTGTGATACGGTCGGAGGAAATTCGGACTAACACTGACAGATGCAATTCAGGCTTTAAAGTCGATCCTGCATCAAAAACATGTCAAGTCAACTACCCATGTTCACTCAAGTTCATCTAAATATTGAATCAAGCTCTTTATAACTGCCTCATTCAAAGATTACCTGATCATGCAGTATCTTCAAACCAACACTATTCCACTTTCGTTTTTGGAAACGGGAAGTTCAAATTGCAAATTCCTGAAGATTTCTTAACTAAAACGGCTTGTTCTTTAAGAAGAATACAGTAACGATGGCTTGTTAGTGATTACATTTTATTTTGCTATATTTCTATACAAAATTAAATATTACTTGAAGCAATTGCAACAAATTACTTGGTAATTAAAAATGATATGTTGTTGTATGTAGCTTGATTCGTTTCAGTGTAAGGATCTTAAAATTTGATAAGCACAAGGTGCACAACGTTCGATAACTCCATCTTAACCTGGTTACGTAACATTTAACACTTGTCGTGAAGGGCTAAGATGAAGTAGGCCTATTACAGGGAGTCTTGACAAAGTGTTCTCGTGTTTTCACTTTTAAACAAACACAATGTTTTGCAGAAATTTTATTTCAGGGACAAGAATAATTCCAAGAAGTCAGAGGGTCCTTAAAAATTACAGACACGCGTCAAAGGCTGCGCAAGTTCAAGAAAAAGATGAAAACTCAAATCCAAGTGGCGATAAGGCTGTTAAACCAAGAGATGGTCACTATGTTAAAGAAGGGGTTTCCAAGCCTAAAACAAACGAACCTTTTGCAAAAAACCTATTCCTTGGAAGATTTGATAAGGTACAGTTGCCATTATACCTGAAATACATGGCTCCGAACGGCTTTTTTATAATACTGATGTTGCCGTTTCGAAACGGCAACATCAGTATTATAAAAAAGCCGTTCGGAGCCATGCGTTTCAGGTCTAATGTTGCCATGTAAAAGATATGGTTGTAGGAGATGAAACGGTAGGACTGCAACCTCTGCAAATGCTGCCCCTGTAAGACAGCATGTAGAATTCCCCCTTGCAGTATACTAGATAAATATCTCCTACAAAAATGTAGTTGTGCTGGTCGTGGTGTGATGTTGTATATAGTAGATATAATGGAGCCATTTTACTGCCAGACTTTCTGGTCTTAATTTTTTAACCCAGGAATGGGTTGATATTTTCAGTGTGAGAAATCTCGAGATACCAGGGGGAGCAATGTGGTGCTGAGCTAGTTGTAGTGTTGTGTTACAGTATGAAGTAGATATAATGGAGTGATTTTACTGCCAGAGCTTCTGATGATCTTAATTTTTATTTAAACATTTATTTATAATTGATTGATTGATTTAATGGGGTTTTACATCCCTGCATGGAGACTCGCCAGCTATAGATGAAGTGGCAAAAATTTTGACCTGTGCAGTGTACTTAGGGCAATGTGTATGAAAGGTTCTTTAATGTGCTACTTTTGCTGTCATTGGTTTTTAAGGTGTCTTCTGAAGGACCCTGTGACTTTCATTTCTAAAGTTTATTTATGGAATTTATGTGTACTGGAGCTTTGTTCAGGATCATATATAATTGATTAAAGTTTTTACAATATTTGAATGTTTTATTTTGAAGGCTGTATTGACTTATCCAGAACTTCTTAAAGAAGAATTAGAAGATCTAAATCAGATGGTGCAACCTATAGAAAAGTTTTTTAATGAAGGATGTATGTATCAAACATATGTACATGTACACACACACACTGTCACCCTAGGTTTACATAAACACATCACATAGCCTTATTTTTTTAACTTGCCTATAGAGCTGGTGATGGGCATTGGTCACTTTGTGGGATAAAGCGAATGACTTCAGATCACAATGCCCGACACTCAACCTAGGTTCAATTTCCACATAAAATGATCACAACTTATTTTTTCTTGAAATGAATTATACTTTTATTCAGAGTATCAACTTACTTTAGGTAACTTGGTGTGAAGATATGGAATGAATGGGAGAATAAAACATACTGGTAATTAGTTGTATCCATCACAATAGAAGTCTAGGTTTGTTGTTTTAACCAGATTTCTCCAGAATCTTTTGAAATTTTGTAAAAGACAAATGGTAGAACCCTGCCCAGGTTTAATTCCTACCAGTTGTCAAAATTTGAACTTGATTGCATGAATAAACAAGGTGATGTGATGAAAAAAAATCTGACAGAAACAACAGAGAAGAATAAAAATAATAATAAAGATTTTGAGTAACAACAAGATGTCTGCACTGGTACGCAGACATAATAAAAGAACTCTTTCTTTAAAATCCTGTTAATAGTACTTTTAAAATTACACATAAAACATACTCTACTATCTCTTGAGCTACTTGTAAAAAAAAATCCTATCCAAGTTCCAAATTAAAATTAGTTTGTATAGAAAACGGTAAAAGATTTAAAATCCATTACTCTTTGACGTATCTGATGCCTCTGTAGCCAAGTGATTAAAGCACTGACTAATCTATAACGAATCCTCACTGTCTCACAGTTCATCTGACAGGATCCTTATACATGTAAAAAAATGTTTAAATGTGATTGATAAAGCTTAATTGTTTTCTCCAGATACTTTTGGATTCCTCTACTATCCAAAAACTTGATATAAGTGAAAGGATCTTGACTTGGTTCTTAAATTTACGCCAGTTCAAGACAGGTAATGATACAATGTGATGTGTAAAATTTTTAAAATTTGAGTGTAAACCAGTTTGAATTGCAGTCTAATTCTATATGCTGAGTGGAGTAATAGTGTTTTAATTCTATATGCTAATCCTGACTAGAACATAAGACACTTTTACTCCACTCTGCTCTAGATAGGACTTAACAAACTGATGTCCCATTAAAAAACTATTACTCCACTCTGCTCTAGATAGGACTTAACAAACTGATGTCCCATTAAAAAACTATTACTCCACTCTGCCCTAGATAGGACTTAACAAACTGATGTCCCATTAAAACACTATTACTCCACTCCGCTCTAGATAGGACTTAAAAAACTGATGTCCCATTATAACACTATTTCTCCACTCTGCTCTAGATAGGACTTAACAAACTGATGTCCCATTAAAACACTATTACTCCACTCTGCCCTAGATAGGACGTAACTAACTGATGTCCCATTAAAACACCATTACTCCACTCTGCTCTAGATAGGACTTAACAAACTGATATCCCATACCATGGGAAGAATAGAATCCTCACAGTTACATTGACATGATACATTATTAAAGTATTACTTTTGTAACTTTATCTATGGCTTGCCAACTTTTTTTATACATTTTGTTAAATGTAATAATCAAATTTGACAAGGATGTAAAGCCCCAATAACAAACAATTTGAAACGTGTTAAATGGGAAGTTCCAGCTTAATATCTTTGTCCATGTGAGATTGCCGTATCATATATATACAAAAAAAAGGTATTTTGATGATAACAAACTTCTTGGAAAATATTAAAGTCACTTATGTTATATAATAATCTATTGTTGTATATATATTGTATTACTTTTCAGTGGATTCTACAAGTATCGATGTCAATGCTAAAATATCTGATGAAACTCTACAACAGTTAAAAGATCTAGGCTTATTTGGACAACAAATTCCTGAAGAATATGGTAATGTCTTTGTTAATTTAGAAAATTTATTTAGTCTAAAAAAATTGAAAACCCATTTTGCAAAAGAGCTGTTAGCAAGCAGTTTAAACATTTGGGTTTATTTTGACAACAAAGAAGATGAGAGTTGGAACTTTGTTATTGCAAACAAGGTAAATATGTTTGATCTAAAATTAAAAAAAATAATTGTAAAACAAAATTGTGAAAACAACCCCAAGGTTCTATTTCAGTATCTTTAAAAAAGACTTGTCATTTGCATACAATCTTAAGTTTATTCTTTACATGATATGGGACTTTCATTAGTGTTACCTTGAAACGAAATGAAATTTTCTTGGTCGTCAGAATTTGAATACAAAATTGGACTCTTCTGTCTCATAATCTGATAAAAACTGGAACTTTCATGGTCATTGTACACAAGATTTAATTTTATCAATGTGATCTTAAATTATGCTGGATTTTTCATGATCATTGTTTTAAATTTGAAATTAAAGAAGTTTAAGTTTCTTTTTAGTAGTCACTAATCAAAATCAATTTGAGCAGGAAATAATAAAGAAAAAAATTACCTGTCTTTAATATCAGGTGGTCCAACCACACATGGTAACTTTCTTTGCTCATAGCTTTAGCTTTAAGTTTGTGCTTTGGTTGTGTTTAGGTGGTTTGGGACTGAATGCCACAAAATATGCTCGGTTAGCAGAAATAACAGCTTTGGATGGATCAATTGCAGTTACACTAGCAGCTCATCAAGCTATTGGATTGAAGGTATTAATATTCATAGATGTTTTATGTTTATTATATAGCATGCAGTTATTTGTTTTTTGGAAAAAAATAACAAACAAATAAATACATATATGTACTTGGCAGTAGCCATTAAAACATACAAAAAAATTGTCGTCTTTATCCCACATGATTAACCTATTGATTGTAAGATGAATTTTATTTTCAACACACATAATTTTTTGCAAATATTAGCTAAAAGAAATAGTGAGGTTTGTAAATTCAGTGATGTTCCCATTTGGTCTTTTTTAATTAACTTTTTGGTGTTTATATCTCTGATAAACATTTTTATATGGTTGTGATTGATTTAAGTACATTTTCTCTATTCTTATTAGCTCTTATCATATCCAAAACACAAGAGTGAGCTTTTATGTCCAATATTGAACATTTTTGCTAAAGTATTGTATTAGATGTCATCGTGATTTATTGGATGTTATTGTAGAACTAAGTGCTGTTGTGAGTCACTTAATTCCATTGTGGGTCACTTGTTTTCTTGTGAGCCAGAGGAATTCAATGATATTCGATGAATGTCATTTTTGGAGGCACTTGGTGTCACTAGATGTCATTTTGAGTCACTAGTTGTTATTGTATATCACCAAATTTTAAAGTAAGTCACTGAATGTTAGTGTCAGGCACGAGGGGTCACTAAAAAATAAAGTCATTAGATATTGATGTTTTAATGTTAGTCACTAGGTGTCATAGTGAGGCAGTGTAATCTCTGGGTGTTACTGTAAAATGCCAGATTTTAATCTTTGTCACTGGGTTTTATAATGAGTCACTTGATATTATGGAGAATCGTTGGATGTCATTTTGAGTCACTGCATGACATTATGGATGACGGGTATTATTGTGAGTCACTGAATGGTATTGTCAGAGTCACAAGGTGTCATTGTGAATCACTGAATGTCATCGGACATTTTGTGTTATTGTATTTCACAAAATTTTAATGTCAGCCACTGCATGTCATGGTAAGGCACTGGTTGTCATTGTTTGTTACCAACTTCAGTGTGAGTCACTAACTGTCATTGTAAGTCACTGGGTATCACTGTTAGTCACTAGATGTAATTGTAAGTCACAGAGTGTCATTGTGAGTGACCAGGTGATATTGCCAACCACCAAGTGTCATTAAGGGTGTTTGGGTTACATTTTGAATTAGCATGTGTCCTTTTGAGTTTTACGTTTTATTTTGTTTCTGTGTCAGTGGTTAGGTATCATTATGAATCACTGGATGTCATTGTGAGTCATGTGCTAAGTTTAAAAAAAAACTTGGTGTAAGGCATTGACAGTTATAAGAGATGTACTTATTATTAACACAAGTTTATTCACCTTTTTTCTTGAAGTCGTTTCCTTTGAAGGTTTTTTCCAGAGTAAATTTCTTAAACTGTTTATTTAAAGTTTAAATTTGCTGTTAAGTATAGTATAACAGTGATAGGAGATATGACAATATTTTTATCGAGCCAGACTTAGGAGTTACTTTTCCGGTGTCAGCAGCGTTGGCAGCGTGTCAAAACGTGTCAAAATGTGAAAGTTTATGTTAAAGTAATGTATTTTCTACTCGATCAAAAACTAATCAGGCCAGACATTTAAATCATTTAATGTGTGCAAATCTCAAGCATTTTTAGTGAAAGTAGATACTAATGCAATGGAAACCTTGTTTTTAGCTCACCTGAGCTGAAAGCTTAGATGAGCTATTGCGATGGTTCACCGTCCGTCGTCTGTCGTGCATCGTCAACTGTGCGCCGTGCGTTAACTTTTAACATTTTAATCTTCTCCTCCAAAACCACTGGGCCAAATTTAGTGAAACTTGGTAACCATCATGCCTTGGTGAAGCCCTTTCAGATTTGCACAAATGAAGGAGTTATGTCCCCTTGGGGCCCCATAATGGGGGAAAGAGTGAAAAACTTTGAAAATCTTCTCCTGTAAGGCACTGAGTGGGGAAATTGCTAAAAATTATATATTTGTCACTATATCTTAAAAACTATTAACTTTTTGTATAGGCATGTATATAAGAATGTTGTAGATATTGACATGACGATCATTTTGATATATAGATCAAGATCATATGGTGAAAGGTCAAGGTCTTAGCTGCAAAAAAGACTTAAATTGCTAATTATCTTGAAAACTATTAACTTTTTGTATAGGCATGTATATTAAAATATTGTAGGTATTGAGACAACGATCATTTTGATACATGGTTCAAGGTCATATGTTGAAAGGTCAAGGTCACAGCTGCAAAAAAGACTTAAATTGCTTATTATCTTGAAAACTATTAACTTTTTGCATAGGCATGTATATTAGAGTATTGTAGGTATTGCAACAATGATCATTATGATATATGGTACAAGGTCATGTGCTGAAAGGTCAAGGTCACAGCTGCAAAGGAAGACTTAAATTGCTAATTATCTTGAAAACTAATAACTTTTTGTATAGGCATGTATATTAGAATAATATAGATATTGCGACAAAGATCATTTTGTTATATGTTTCAAGGTCATATATTGAAAGGTCAAGGTCACAGCTGCAAAAAAAAAGATTGCAATTGCTAATTATCTTAAAAACTATTAACATTTTGTATAGGCATGTATGTTAAAATATTGTAGGTATTGACTCAATGATCATTTTGATATATGGTTCAAGGTCATATGCTGAAAGGTCAAGGTCACAGCTGCAAAAGAAGACTTAAATTGCTTATTATCTTGAAAACTATTAACTTTTTGCATAGGCATGTATATAAGAGTATTGTAGGTATTGCAACAACAATCATTATGATATGTAGTACAAGGTCATATGCTGAAAGGTCAAGGTCACAGCTGAAAAAGAAATCTTAAATTGCTAATATCTTGAAAACTATTAACTTTTTGTATAGGCATGTATATTAATATATTGTAGGTATTGAGACAACGATCATTTTGATACATGGTTCAAGGTCATATGTTGAAAGGTCACAGCTGCAAAAGAAGACTTAAATTGCTTATTATCTTGAAAACTATTAACTTTTTGCATAGGCATGTATATAAGAATATTGTAGGTATTGCAACAACGATCATTATGATATATAGTACAAGGTCATATGCTGAAAGGTCAAGGTCACAGCTGAAAAAGAAATCTTAAATTGCTAATTATCTTGAAAACTATTAACTTTTTGTATAGGCATGTATATTAAAATATTGTAGGTATTGAGACAACGATCATTTTGATACATGGTTCAAGGTCATATGTTGAAAGGTCAAGGTCACAGCTGCAAAAGAAGACTTAAAATGCTTATTATCTTGAAAACTATTAACTTTTTGCATAGGCATGTATATTAGAATATTGTAGGTATTGCAACAATGATCCAGTAGGACGGCCAGCTTCCAACATGGCTGAATTTTCATAACTTTGGTCACGTGACTTTCGGTTTAAATTTAGGTATAAAATCGGAAACGGTAGTCGGTCTCGAATTTTAAAGAAAACTGTTAGATGACATCGTTATGAATTTGAAATGAACAAATATTTTAAACAATAACTATTTTTTCCTTCAATTAATATACAAAATAGCCAAATATCTCGATTAAGTTACGAGATAAACGCTTTTAAAGTCGAGGTTGCTTCACAGCTGTCGGACGACACCGGTGCTTCAGACACGTATTGTGAAAAAATTAGGACATATGATGGGTTCTTATTATTAAATTATGAAATAATTTTCATTTCTTAATGTGATCATATTGAAGTTTTGTCCGAAATCGGTGTGGGATGCGATTCTGTCAATTCAGAAAATAGCAGGTGTTGCTCCGAGTCCATGATAGATTTTTTGTTTGTGTATACTTACCTCCCTTGTTTACAGTTTATCGTATGAATATGATTAAAAATTGACTTATTTCCTACGATATAATTTTTGTATGCATAATTTAACTATAAAACGAAAACTAAGATCCAAAAAGAATTAAAATTTAACACGTTTTTCTTTTAGAAAAATCTAAATACAAAATTGTCCAAGGAACAGAGATGTAACACAGGTGCTCGGGAGTTATACATGAATTCTATCATGCTATGGAAGCTAATTTGCAATTTTTACTTCATTTAGAATTTGTTATAATCAAAGTTTTATTTCTAAATTTGAGACTATGCTAAATTTGATTTTTTTTATTATTTTTTTTTTTTTTTGGGAGAAATGATGATTTTTTTAAAATTCTTTTCAATGAATCAAAGTAAAAAATTATTTCTCAACCAAAGTTAAAAATTTAGAACCCATTGGGGTTCAAATCTTCAAACGACAGCTGTGGGTTTAAACCTAAGTCAATTCCTACCCAAGACTTCAAAATTTGAAATACTGTCTCCTCACCTAGCATTTTTCATTAGGTGGACAGAGTATCCACCGTTTCACTTGGTACCAGAATGATGTGATGGGGCGAGTGGTTTGCTTGTATGTAGCATATAAACTCAGTGAGCTTGCATCTTAACAAAATAAATTGCCCTGACGGTGTGATATTACATAGCAGACCATCATAAATACTGGCACATCTCCTGCATATATTTATATACTTGATTAATCCTTTGAGATTAATAAACTTGCTCTCATTGCAAACAGCTGAAAAAATTGCTGATGGGATGTTATAAGACATAACCATATATATCGAAATACATTGTGTAGGCTTGGGTAGTCAGAAAATCATCAGGAAAAAATATTATAAATAATATATAATAATAACATAAAAAATATATAAAGAAAATAAAAAATAAACAATCATTGTTTTTCATTAAAAAAAATGTTGATTACTTATCTGTGGTTATGTGGAGTAGAGTTACCTTGTTTTACGCCCCAGTCAAAATTCACTTATAGAGGGGGCCGGTTCTTGGAAAGTGGAGGAAACCAGAGTCTCTGCTGAAAACCACCAACCTTTGACAATCAAACTAACAGATCGCCCCACACTAGTATCAGCCAAGGTGAGTTTCGAACCTAGGTGGCGAGAGGCACTGTGATATGAAAGTGAGCTTTATACTACAACCTATAAGGCTCCATATTTGTATTTGTAAAAATGTGTAATGTGCTTAATATCAACAAAATTAAAAATGAAATATAACATTGTTTAAAATATAGAAGGAAAGTAAATTATGTCCCTTTTACAAAGAAATTACAAATACAAAAAGATAGAAAGGGTCATAGAGTAAGTATAATATTAATTAATATATATTGAAAATTTAGACTAGTTTTAGTTCAAATCTGTAAAAATGATTAATATCCTGGAATCAACATGGTTTATTGGTGTGTGTGTGCCAATGTGCTTTTTTCAATTTTAGATTTCTGAAGTTTGCTTTATTTGAAAGCAATATTTTATATTCTTGATATCAAATATATTTATTCTTTTGTTGAAAAATTTGAGTTGAAGTTGTCAGCTAAATCTGTCACTAAAAGATGTAAAGGGAAAAAGCACTGTAGATTCTGAGTATTAAATGTACAGCTACCAATAAATGACCTGTGAAAAAGAGAGAAATTCAATATTTTTTATCTGTAAAATAAATTCAACAAAACAGAATTAGATATTTTATTCTGATTTTACATGACGGTTAATCATATGATGACATGTTTGTCTGTGTTGCTGCATATGTTCTGACAGCTTCCTTGAGTTATAATAACAAATTCAGTATGCCATGTTTCTAAAATAGATTTAGAAGGAACAACAAGGTGAATTTTAGTTAAAACATTACATTCTGTTGTTCAAGATGTTTTTCAAAGGTTATAACTGAAGTATGTAGGCAAAGAAGTAAATCTGTTCCTTTTTCATCTTGCAAAGGAAGGACAATAGAATTTCAGACAAAGCCCAAATGTGGACTTAAAATGTAGCATTCTTAGTAACCGTACAGGTGAATGGCAAAGTTTTCTTGTATCTATTAAATCTGAAATAGTAAAATTACATGTAGTGTTGAAAACAGATACTGTCTGATTTATTTAAATCTCTTATGTAGACTAGATAACACCATTGTATTGTACCCTCATAAATTACACTACTTTTCTGAAACAAAAGATATCAATTTCATCAAATGTTAATGAGTCTAGAATCAGCTCAGGTGTCAAACATGTATCATAAAAAGATTCGAAGTTATCATGGCTTCATGCATAGCAGATGCTAAATCCAAGATTTGGATACTACAGGCACTGCAGATTGCAAATAAACCTGAAAGTTAAGTTTAAAAAAACTTAATATTTAGATGGCAAAGTGACATGTTCACTCTCTCACAACTTGTAAGTACATAAACTTAAAACTGTTCGAGTTGACAATATTTTGTAGGTAAAAATTCTGCTGTGAATTCATCTGTCTCTCCTTCAGTATCAGTGTTGACCAATGGAACCTGAATACACGACACAACTGTATGCATACTAATTCAGTGGTCTAACTGTGGTTCTATGCTTTCTATGCTTACTACATTGAATACAAATCAGAAAATTTGATTAAAAAACCACAACAAAACAAACAATAACAAAAAGCAGATGTTGGTCATTCTCTCTGCACCACTGCTATCAGAAGTTGCATCAGGCAATGGGTTTATCCCCACTTTTAATCTAGCACCACACTCTCTACAAATACAATTAAAATCTTTCAAAGTAATTAAAGTGAAAAAAACAATATTATCTAATTTTTGAGACCGATAAACGTATCTTAGTATTACTTTAGAGATATCGTGATGACTACAACAGTACAAGGGCCAGGTGGGTGATATGTGTTTTGATTCCTGCGGTTGGATTTTCGTGGCTTTTTTTTCTGCATAAAACTAAAATCAAAACAAAACTAAGTAAAAATTAATTTCAAACTATAAAATTAAATATATAGAACAGTAATATATAAATAATATAAGTCCATATCCAATAATTAGAACAGTGTTTTGTTTTGTTTTCAAAAATTCTCGGCATGCAAGTGATCCAATTTTGTCGACTTCCCGTGTAAAAACCGGTGCAAATGATGGTTTGTATCTGGTATCAAAATGACCGGTATTCTAAATACTATTGATTACATGTATAATTTTTTACCCAGTCGGTGTGGGATGCGATTCTGTCAATTCAATTTACAGGGTGTAAACTGACTCAGCACCGCCCATTTCATTTTGACCTTTCACAACACCCCGCATTATGTCAAGAATTTCGACGTTTTAATTTGTTTTGATGGGTTAACGACTGTTGTGGTCGTTTAGAAAACTCAATTATCCTTCTAATACATAAGAATTTTTATACAGTTTAAGTTAAAAAACCCATTTAATCAATGATTTATTACGATAACCAAGAAATGCAAATTCTACGAGGTGACGACAAGGCGACACCTAGTGACCAAAATTGAATTATTCCCCTTGAAAGGCCCTGAAGATAAAACCGCGGTTTTAACGGAAAATATCGAAGCTGGCCGTCCTACTGGATCATTATGATATATGGTACAAGGTCATATGCTGAAAGGTCAAGGTCACAGCTGCAAAAGAAGACTTAAATTGCTAATTATTTTGAAAACTAATAACTTTTTGTATAGGCATGTATATTAGAATATTGTAGGTATTAGGACAATGATCATTATGATATATGGTACCAGACCATATGTTGAAAGGTCAAGGTCACAGCTGCAAAAGAAGACTTAAATTGCAAATTATCTTGAAAACTATATATGTTTAAAGGTCAAGGTCATATTAACATAGGAATACTAAGATTATTAATTATCTTGAAAGCTATTAATTTCATGCATAGGCATGTATATTAAAATATTATAGGTATTGACATGACAATTATATATGGTTCAAGGTCATATATGTTCAAAGGTCAAGGAGATACCAGCATAAGTATACTGAAATTGATTAATGATTTGGAAATTATTCATTGCACTACAGTTACTTCATGCATATTATATAAGCTACTTATAAATGAAATATGAGTGGATATATTTCTGATTAAGTTTTGTGAGAGTTCTTAACTTGAGAAAACTTTTAAAGTTTCTGTACGTAATATATTGTCTATTGCACTTTGCAAACAATATTGGACATATCTTTAGGTAAGCGTTAAGTCCCATGGGCCTCTTGTTTAATTTGTAATTGATCTATATTTCATTGAATTTTTCATACTTAGGGGATTCTGATAGCTGGGAATGAAGCACAAAAACAAAAATACCTTCCAAAACTAGCAACAGGTGAACATGTAGCTGCATTTTGTTTGACTGAACCATCAAGGTAAATGTTTTCATTCATTCATTATTCATTCATTCAGGATTTGTTTTAAAGAGGCGTAAGATACATGTACAATGTATTTACTTTTTGACATTCTTAGCAAACCAAGCATAAAACTCTTTACCAATGTTTGGCTCATTGTTTATACTTCTGCTTTTGACAGAGTTTAGCCAAGAGATTAAACATGATAAAATAAAGTACATATTGAATGAGTATGCTTTTATATCAGGGTGAATGAATTACTAACAGGCTGTGAGACAGAAACATTAGTGTCAGATAGTTTTATGTTTTTAGTAAGTTGTATTTTTTATATTTAATTATTTATGGATATTTTTTCTATATATATTTATTTATTAGGTCATAATTTGTTCGTGTTGTGCATCAGACAAATGGTGGCACTCTTTGACCTTCTTTGTCTGTTGTCATGTTTCATCCATTGTTAATGTTCATAGTGACATTTTGCAATCATCTTTGGTCTGTATTCCTGCCTCAGGTTCTGGGATTTTCTTTTGCCTGATGCTGTGTGATGTCCATTTTTAACAATCAGGGTGACCTAATGACCTTAATACACTAATCTTTATTATATTAAAGTGGCAGTGATGCAGCATCTATACAGACAAGAGCCACTCTGTCAGAGGATGGAAAAACATTTTATCTAAATGGTGGGAAAATTTGGATATCAAATGGTGGAATAGCTGATATATTCACAGTTTTTGCTAAAACAGAAGTTGTTACAGATGACGTGAGTACAGAAAATAGTTGAGTTGATACAGTCACCTTTTTTACAATTCCAGGTTTTTGGTTCCAGCACTGCCTGGAAACTAAGGGGTGACTGTTATCTTCTATTAACATTCAGGAAATCTAAATGGTAGTTCCTTTGATTCTCACATTTCGTATACATATGGTATCAAAACTGCGTACCTAATCATGACTCCTGTAGCCACATATTGAATCATGATTTTTGTAGTCGTAATAGGACCATCATGATTGCAAGTGACATTAAAATGTGATGTTCTTTAGCAGTATAAAACCATAAACACTAGTGAGAATACACCACTTTTTATTTTTAAATGGATTAATATTGCTTTGTTTTTACAAATACTAATACCCAGTATAATAAATATATGCAAGTGACATTAAAATGTGATGTTCTTTAGCAGTATAAAACCATAAACACTAGTAAGAATACATCACTTTTTATTTTTAAATGGATTAATATTGCTTTGTTTTTACAAATACTAATACCCAGTATAATAAATATAACAATGCATGTAATATGTGTTAGCATAACACTTTGTTTGAGGAAGAACTATATGTATATAATCTGTAAAATTAACTATTTATAGTCCTTATCAAAAAAGTTAACAGTTTTTCAAATTCAGCTATAGTCTATATCTATAGTTAAGTCGGAATGTTTTTGGTGAGAGAATTGAAAAAAGTCAATTAAAATTAGTTTATAGTTCCTAGACATAATAAAATTTAACTGTTGGGAGTATTTTGCTTTTGCATAATTTACTTGTATATGCCTTGGCTGTGAATTTGCAAATAAATTTAAATGTTGCCTCTCACAAAAATAAACTGAGGGATAGAATGTGCAAAAAGCAGAAATAGTGTATAAGTTTTAAAAACCTGTTTAAGTAGGTTTAATTATGTGTTTCTTAGGGTGAGAAAAAAGATAAGGTTACTGCATTTATTGTGGAAAGAGCATTTGGCGGTGTTACAAATGGAAAACCAGAGGATAAACTAGGAATTAGAGGCTCAAACAGTAAGTACAGGGTATTTATGATACCTTAGATAATTGTAAGAAGCATTTAATTGTTGACATTGACAGACTGACTGTCTCTTCGTCCGAAATCTGTTGTCTGTCCGTATCTGTCATTTTGTCTCATGGTGGTGTCCATATGATAAAGGACAAAACCTTACATATTGTTTTGAACTACAAGGTACAATTTTTATCACAATATTATTTTTATTTTAAAATACATTATATGCATGGAATTGTTGTTCTGCAACAAAGATGAAAGAGGGGGTATCATTTTATGCTTTTCCATTTTCCATAATGTTTTCACTAAAATGACTTCTTCTCCAAAACCAGTATACAGATCACTTATTCAGATAACTTGACAGCAATGTCGTCAGTCCCTAGCCCTTTTATGTTTGTGAAGCTGGTCATAGGGACTTCAGTTAGTGTAACCTTTTTCTTATAATGAATAAAAAAGGACTAGCTTGAAAATTCATAAATGTTATAAGCAAATAAATCTTTACTCAAAGTTTGCAAAGCGAGTTGACCTTGACCCACATACATGTATAATATCACAGTAACCTGAAGAAGTAAAACCTTTGGACATCTTTTTTACATGAATTGCAAAAGACTTATAAGCTTTCACCTTTTTATATAAAATTGACACTTCTCTATCAAGTTTGCAAAGCTGAGCTGGTTAATCTATTCCAACATTCAAGGTCACAGTGCCCTGATGAAGAAAAAATAATCATTATGTTTGCATAAACTGAAATGGCAAGATTGAAACTTAATATATAGCATTAGCATTTTAAGCTTTACCAAGTATGGGAAGTAAATATCTTTGTTTCAGGGCAACAAATTGTTGATACCCGAAGCACAGTCTCCTGGAACAAAAAATTATTTTAGTAATCTTATCATCTGTTGAGTAGTCTAAGAAACATTACTTTTTTAAAATTTACTGTAAAAACAATATAAATGCAAATTTTATAAATGTATGCAACAGATTTATCTATTGTAAACATCTTACACATAATAATAAAGTTATTGTAAATTTTTAAGAGAAAAAAAGCAGTCACAATATCTTAATTTGATATGTTTTTATAACTTTGAACAAATTTGGTAGATTTTGAAAAGATTCTGCATAATTTTATTTTACATTGAACTATATGTTGGGTGCCTGACTGATCCATAAACTGAGTGTGACTTTCAACCTATATATTTTCTGATATAAAATGGTACAGAATAAGAAGTTAGTCTTCATTTCTACATTGCGTATCAACTAGTTTACATTTGTTAAGTACATTTAAATAGTTTATTAAAGGTGAATATTATGTCTTTATTTTAGCATGTGAAGTTCATTTTGATAACACACCAATTCCAATAGAAAATGTCATAGGTGAAGTTGGAGGAGGATTCAAGGTAAAATTTCTGTTTGTCTGTCTCTCTCTTGATCTTAAATTCCAATGGAAAATTTCAAGTTGAAGCAGAATTTGATTCGAGATTCCAATTTCTTGATTCTGATTTTACCCCCATTCTGAATAACATTAATTTTAAGTATTTTGTTGTCTTCATGCATGTTACAAAGCAAAAATATAGAAATCAGGGTCAAAACAGAGTTTTCCAGCAAGGTCAGGAAACCTGTTTATTGAAAACAAAATTCCATAACGTTTATCAGGTAATGTCATGTTAAATGTTTAAATAAAAATTATTGATAAAGAATGTAAAATTTTAAATTAAAACTGTAGGAATAACAGCTGTTTAATTTTTTCAAGACTTTTTATAAAAATCCAAGTTTCATCTTTGGTCATCAGTTCAACAGACTAGGCTAAATTTTGTTTGTCTTCATCACAACCTATTTATTGTCATTACTGTGTAAACAAATATTTTCCAGATTGTTCCTTGTCAAACCTAACAAAAGTCTCAAAAGTACATATACCCATTCTTTGATTTCAATCAAATTGTAAATGGATTTGTTTACCCAACACTAAACCAGATGTAATATTAAGTATGTACGGTAAACACTATGAAAAGTTTGCAATTTCATGCTCTGGTTATATTTAGTAAATAAATTTGAAATTTGATAAATGTTTTAAAAAATAGTCTTCTATTATGAAAATAAATTGTGAAATGTAATCACAAGACTTTTATTTTTTGTTTAAAATAGCAGTTTTTCTAAATTCTGGACAGGGTCCACAGATTTTTGTGTGTCCTTGCATAACATGTTTTAGAAAAAAGTCAAAATTAGGGACACCCAGTACATTACTTAACTCTGTATGTCTTTCTTAACAATATCAATAATCTGTGTTATAGATTGCAATGAACATATTAAACAGTGGTAGATTTAGTATGGGAAGTTCTGGAGCTGGTATATTAAAGAAGCTGATAGGTTAGTTGGCACATGAGGTAGATTGAGTACAAGGAAGTTAGAATCTGAATCAAGACCAGCATACTGATAAAATTGCTAATCATTGGCTCAGATTGAATCAGATTCAGATATCAGCTTACTGATCACAGTGACAATACCGATTACAGTGACAGCTTACTGATCACAGGGACAGCTTACTGATCACAGTGACAGCTTAGTGACAATACTGATCACAGTGACAGCTTACTGATCAAAGTGACGGCTTACTGATCACAGTGACAGCTTACTGATCACAGTGACAATACTGATCACAGTGACAGCTTACTGATCACAGTGACAGTACTGATCACAGTGACAACTTACTGATCACAGTGACAATATTGATCACAGTGACAGCTTTCCAATTACAGTGACAGCTTACTGATCAAAGTGACGGCTTACTGATCACAGTGACAGCTTACTGATCACAGTGACAATACTGATCACAGTAACAGCTTACTGATCACAGTGACAGTACTGATCACAGTGACAACTTACTGATCACAGTGACAATATTGATCACAGTGACAGCTTTCCAATTACAGTGACAGCTTACTGATCACAGTGACAGTACTGATCACAGTGACAGCTTACTGATCACAGTGATAGCTTAGTGATCACAGTGACAGTACTGATCACAGTGACAGCTTACTGATCACAGTGACAATATTAATCACAGTGACAGCTTACCAATCACAGTGACAGCTTACTGATCACAGTGACAGCTTACTGATCACAGTGACAATACTGATCACAGTGACAGCATACCGATCACAGTGACAGCTTACTGGTCACAGTGGCAGTACTGATCACAGTGACAGCTTACTAATCACAGTGACATATTACTGATCACAGTGACAGCTTACTGTTCACAATGACAGTGTACCAATCACAGTGACAGGTTACTGATAACAGTGAGTTTACTGATCACAGTGACAGCTTACTGATCACAGTGACAACTTAATGATCACAGTGACAGCTTACTGGTCACAGTGACAACTAAATGAACACAGTGACAACTAAATGATCACAGTGACAGCTTACTGATCACAGTGACAATACTGATCACAGTGACAGCTTAATGATCACAGTGACATATTACTGATCACAGTGACAACTTAATGATCACAGTGACAGCTTACTGTTCACAATGACAGTACTGATCACAGTGACAGTTTACTGATCACAGTGACAGCTTACTGATCACAGTGACAATACTGATCACAGTGACAGCTTACTGATCACAGTGACAGTACTGATCACAGTGACAACTTAATGATCACAGTGACAATATTGATCACAGTGACAGCTTTCTAATTACAGTGACAGCTTACTGATCACAGTGACAATACTGATCACAGTGACAGCTTACTGATCACAGTGATAGCTTAGCGATCACAGTGACAGTACTGATCACAGTGACAGCTTACTGATCACAGTGACAATATTAATCACAGTGATAGCTTACTGATCACAGTGACAGCTTACTGATCACAGTGACAATACTGATCACAGTGACAGCTTACCGATCACAGTGACAGCTTACTGGTCACAGTGGCAGTACTGATCACAGTGACAGCTTACTGATCACAGTGACATATTACTGATCACAGTGACAGCTTACTGTTCACAATGACAGCGTACCAATCACAGTGACAGGTTACTGATCACAGTGACAGTTTACTGATCACAGTGACAGCTTACTGATCACAGTGACAACTTAATGATCACAGTGACAGCTTACTGATCACAGTGACAACTAAATGATCACAGTGACAACTAAATGATCACAGTGACAACTAAATGATCACAGTGACAGCTTACTGATCACAGTGACAATACTGATCACAGTGACAGCTTAATGATCACAGTGACATATTACTGATCACAGTGACAACTTAATGATCACAGTGACAGCTTACTGTTCACAATGACAGTACTGATCACAGTGACAGCTTACTGATCAAAGTGACAGTTTACTGATCACAGTGACAGCTTACTGATCACAGTGACAACTTAATGATCACAGTGACAGCTTACTGATCAATTGACAATTTAATGATCACAGTGACAGCTTACTGATCACAATGACAGCTTACTGATCACAGTGACAACTTAATGATCACAGTGACAGCTTACTGATCATGGTGACAGCTTACTGATCACGGTGACAAAACTGATCACAGTGACAGCTTACTAATCACAGAGACAGCTTACTGACCACACTGACAGCTTACTGATCACAGTGACAGCTTACTGATCAGAGTGACAGTACTGATCACAGTGACAGCTTACTGATCACAGTGACAGCTTACTGATCAGAGTGACAGTACTGATCAGTGACATTACTATTCACAGTGACAATCACAACCTACATGTAGGTTTGGATCCCAATTTTGCTTTGGCTAACTGATCATGGTGTCTTATCCAAATTAAATCTTGAGTTGAAATCTCAATCATGTACCAGCTAATTCATGACAGTCTGTGGTAGAATGGCTAAACCAGGTTACTGATCACTCCATCACTGCGTACTTTGAACCCCATCCAGGTGTCACTTTTTTTTTACAGTGTCTGTTATTGACCAGGTGGACATACCAATCATGTACCAACTTATATATCACAGTGCTGATTACTGCCTCATTTGGAATTACAATCATGTACCAACTTACATATCACAGTGCTGATTACTTCCTTGTTTGGAATCCCAATCATGTACCAACTTACATATCACAGTGCTGATTACTGCCTCGTTTGGAATCCCAATCATGTACCAACTTACATATCACAGTGCTGATTACTGCCTCGTTTGGAATCCCAATCATGTACCAACTTACATATCACAGTGCTGATTACTGCCTCGTTTGGAATCCCAATCATGTACCAACTTACATATCACAGTGCTGATTACTGCCTCATTTAGAATTACAATCATGTACCAACTTACATATCACAGTGCTGATTACTTCCTTGTTTGGAATCCCAATCTTGTACCAACTTACATATCACAGTGCTGATTACTGCCTCGTTTGGAATCCCAATCATGTACCAACTTACATATCACAGTGCTGATTACTGCCTCGTTTGGAATCCCAATCATGTACCAACTTACATATCACAGTGCTGATTACTGCCTCATTTGGAATCCCAATCATGTACCAACTTACATATCACAGTGCTGATTACTGCCTCATTTAGAATTACAATCATGTACCAACTTACATATCACAGTGCTGATAACTGCCTCGTTTGGAATCCCAATCATGTACCAACTTACATAACACAGTGCTGATTACGGCCTCGTTTGGAATCCCAATCATGTACCAACTTACATATCACAGTGCAGATTACTGCCTCATTTGGAATCCCAATCATGTACCAACTTACATAACACAGTGCTGATTACGGCCTCGTTTGGAATCCCAATCATGTACCAACTTACATATCACAGTGCAGATTACTGCCTCATTTGGAATCCTGTTCACATACCATCTTACATATCATAATGCTGATTACTGCCTCGTTTGGAATCCCAATCATGTACCAACTTACATATCACAGTGCTGATTACTGCCTCGTTTGGAATCCCAATCATGTACCAACTTACATATCACAGTGCTGATTACTGCCTCATTTAGAATTACAATCATGTACCAACTTACATATCACAGTGCTGATTACTTCCTTGTTTGGAATCCCAATCTTGTACCAACTTACATATCACAGTGCTGATTACTGCCTCGTTTGGAATCCCAATCATGTACAAACTTACATATCACAGTGCTGATTACTGCCTCGTTTGGAATCCCAATCATGTACCAACTTACATATCACAGTGCTGATTACTGCCTCATTTGGAATCCCAATCATGTACCAACTTACATATCACAGTGCTGATTACTTCCTTGTTTGGAATCCCAATCATGTACCAACTTACATATCACAGTGCAGATTACTGCCTCATTTGGAATCCCAATCATGTACCAACTTACATAACACAGTGCTGATTACGGCCTCGTTTGGAATCCCAATCATGTACCAACTTACATATCACAGTGCAGATTACTGCCTCATTTGGAATCCTGTTCACATACCATCTTACATATCATAATGCTGATTACTGCCTCGTTTGGAATCCCAATCATGTACCAACTTACATATCACAGTGCTGATTACTGCCTCGTTTAGATTCAAACCTAGAGAGTGATGGACAGCTTTTAAGAGATTTGAATTCTAATCTAGTTAGAGAAGCAGTGTGATCAGTAAGTTTGACTCAATTTGGACTCCAATAAAGGCAACAATAGATAATTAATATATAAGAGGATACACAACTGGGCATGTACTTACTGACCACGGTACCTATCATTGTCTTATAAAGCTGTAAGTTAATGAGTATAGGAAACCCCATTGTTGGTGATTATGATATCCATACTGTTGTATTTATTACTAGCTTGTACCTACTAAAGATGCATACTTAGGTAATATATAAATAACAGTCAGAAAATTTTTGTACAATTTATGTCAAAGAACTTATTCTTTTAGAACCAGTCAGTGCAATTTTTTGTTATAGTAAATTCTAAAAAATAGAATAAATTGATGATTTATACTTACAACATTTATTATCTACCTCTTTATAAAGGCTACCTGTCTATCATGTTTGTGACCCTCCTTGAATGGTCTTTTTTACAGGTTCTACTGTTCTATTTAGAACCCTAGAATAAGTATTACATACATGTAGTTGAATCTCTGGGAAAAAGTTCTTTTTTCCTTTATAGGCATGACAGCTGAGCATGCAATGACTAGAAAACAGTTTGGAAGACACCTGAGTGAATTTGGACTTATCCAGGTAATAATCCTTGTATTTATGTAGAAATATATGATACATACAGTATTTGGAAAAAGTACTGGTTGTATGTAATTAATATAGAGTGATACTTTACTAAATTACCACTGCTGTAGCTCAGTTGGCAGTGTGCTTGCTCCATAAGTTGGAGGTATTGGGTTCGAACCCAACCAGGTCTGACCCAAGATTTGAAAGTGGGTACTGTGTTTTCCCCAAACACTTGGCATTACAAAATGAAAATCATGGTTTTTTTCGGATGGGAACTTAAAATAAAGAGGTCCTATGTCATGGTAAACCTGGCATAATAAAGAACGCTGCTGTATAATGCCATCAGCGCAATGTACAGGCAAAATTTCTGCACCTTCGCCCATAGCTGGCAATGTCTCAATATAAGTGAAATATTATTGACTGGGACGTTAAACACCATAACTCAACTACTAAACTAAATTGGTACCATATGTTGGACTAATCAAAGACTCAAATTTCTGAGCTAGAGGATAATGGCGAAAGGTTGTATGTGGTATGTGTTACCATTTTAGCAATGTCTTTTTTGCTCACCTGCCTTTTTTTTGATGTTTAAATAGCACGTAAAAATGGAGTTAATGTCAAAGACAAAGGTCATAAGTCCAACTTTGACAGATGATAAGACTTATCTGTTCAATTTCTGTAGGTTGATGGTTTTTACTTGGCACTTCGGTTTCCTCAACCACTCCATCATAACTGCCTCCATATTATAAGTAAATGAAGACTAACTGAATTTAAAGAAAATAATTGCATTCCACTACTTATTTAATACAGTTTCAATGTGTTATATTGTTACAGAATTTATGTTATTATGTTACAGAATCAAGGCTGCCATGACTATGAATAGCTAAAGCTTTAAAGTGACCAACATAATTATCTAATTTTGTTCTGAAATTCGAAAATTATGCTCTTGGCAAACCTTTCTTGAAAATGTATGCTGACCAAATCACCAAATTTTCAGAGAATAGGCTAATATTATCATGATGGTGTGAGTTTAGCATTGCAGACATTTTCTGATTAAATGTTAACAGGAGATGGTAAAGTTTGGAAAAGATCAGTGACTTGGAAGTTATGGTAGGTTTTGTTAAATCATTAAATGATATAAACATTTTATTGCAGGAGAAATTTGCTAAAATGGCCATAACAACATATGCAATGGAAAGCATGGCATATTTGACAGCAGGCATCATTGATCAATATGAAGAACCAGACTTATCTGTTGAAGCAGCCATGGTCAAGGTACACTTTTTATCTTTAAACACATGTATTTATGGATTTGCAACCTCAAACCAAATCCAGGCAAAGATATTGTTCACTAATGTTTTATGAAATTACAAAAAAAAAATTAATAATAATAAAATAATAACTTAGAAAATTGTTGTAATGGTACTAAGATATAATGATAGTAAAACTGTGATGACTGTCAGTGCTTGGATTTCGATTTTTAACTTTCATTTACATGTATCTAGGAGTTACAGTTTTTAAATTTAAGACATTTTCTAATGAAAATAACTGAGGCAAAAAAATTTTTTTTACCGTACTTTCAATTAAATATCTTTTTTAAATTATTAAATGTCTTAAACAACAAAAGATGCTTGATAAAAATAAAACATTTCTCAGTGACCTGAGAAGAAAATCTCAATTCAAACAGAGAGAGAAAAAGATTTCAAATGTAAAGACTGGATGATAATCTCAAGTTATAGACTCAAGTTATAAACATTTACAAACCGGACCTGGTTATAGATTTCATTGTGACAGACTAGATGAACATTCCTAATCAAACCTGACATGGTAATAGATTTCATGGTAAATATCTCCAACCAAACCTGACATGATAGTAAATTTCACAGTGACAGACTAAATGAGCATCTCCAATGAAACTGGAGTTGGTAATAGATTTCATAGTGACCGACTAAACGTACATCTTCAATCAAACTGGAGTTGGTATGATTGAAATGTGCCAGACTAGATGAACATCTCCAATCAAACTGGAGCTGCTAATAGATTTCATAGTGACCAACTAAACGTACATCTTCAATCAAACTGGAGTTGGTATGATTGAAATGTGCCAGACTAGATGAACATCTCCAATCAAACTGGAGCTGCTAATAGATTTCATAGTGACCAACTAAACGTACATCTTCAATCAAACTGGAGTTGGTATGATTGAAATGTGCCAGACTAGATGAACATCTCCAATCAAACTGGAGCTGCTAATAGATTTCATAGTGACCAACTAAACCTGCATCTCCATTTAAACTGGAGATGAACATCTCTAATTTATCTTAAGATTTAAGTTCCTATTCAACATATGTGTTAAAACCTTCTAATATTGATATGATAATTCAGAGCTTTGTGTTTTTTGTGATAATTTCAGGTATTTAGCTCAGAAGGATGTTGGACATGTGTAAATGAATGTTTACAGATTCT
This sequence comes from Tegillarca granosa, assembly GCA_029721355.1. Classification (NCBI taxonomy): domain Eukaryota; kingdom Metazoa; phylum Mollusca; class Bivalvia; order Arcoida; family Arcidae; genus Tegillarca; species Tegillarca granosa. The sequence continues at coordinate 2,490,672 of CM056599.1, forward strand.
GGGTGGTCTTGGTTATATGAAAGATTATCCGTATGAAAGATACTTAAGAGATGGTAGAATTTTAATGATATTTGAGGTAAGACGTTTCTTGTTTTTCTAAAAACTTCAACATTATAATTCTGATTCTTGTTTTTATTATTATTTTCAGTGCCATTATTCAGTATACATGTATTTTCCTAAACTGTTAGTGTCATAATTTAACATACCAGTTATTCAAATTTGACCTTTGACCTACTTTAAATGCTGCCATTGTTATACGCCCGTCATATGACGGGACGTATTATGTTACGGTGCTGTCCGTCCGGGCGGGCGGGCGGGCGGGCGTCTGTTAACAATTTGTATTCCATTCAATAGAGACCACAAACATTTATGGATTCAAATGAAATTTGGTATACAGCTTTACCATGGTAATACCTTGTGCAAGTTCGAATTACAACTTTTTCGGATTATTTTTGGAGGAGTTATGCCCCTTTTTTAACTTAGAAATGTATGTATGACCATGTGGTTTCCGATCATCAGAGCCTACAACTATTTATGGATTCAAATGAAATTTGGTATACACATTTACGATGTTATTATCTGGTGCAAGTTCGAATTACAACTTTTTCAGATTATTTTTGGAGGAGTTATGCCCCTTTTTTAACTTAAAACACCTTTTTATCATACTGCACAGATCACGACAACAGTTCAAATTATAATTAAGCTTTATAGATATAAATTATTTCAGGTTGGTTAAAAAAAAGGTTCTCAAAACATTTCAGACAAAAAAATGTATTTGTTTCCTAAAATCTTCCTGCATGCAATGCTTAACACATGAAAACACTGCCATGACCTAACATTATATTTTAAACTTCTTCCTTCCTGGAAATGAATATGAATTATATAGCAGTCTACCACTATCCATTTAGCAATATATTTTTACATACATATATCCTAGTTGTACTTATACTTCTCAGTAAAGAATGGAACAATCTAGAGGATTAGTGACGAATTCATTCGGAACATCCTCTGGATGTGAAATGATAAAGGCGACAACTTTCTCCTTTTTAGCAGCATATATTTGCATCTTGGGGACCTTGAAAACTCCTCGATAGATTTTGCTAAAAATTTCTGAGATTATGGAGTCTAATGCGATCTAGCTATCTAACTTGGTGAAATTTTTGGGAAAAATCGGTATCATACTTAATTTTGGGGTCAAACATGCAAAAAATGAATTTTTCCAAAAAACAATTACGTTTAATGCACTCCTGTTCAATAACAGTTCATTGTACGAAAAAGTCGTCCATTGACCGAAAAATGTTTAAGATCTGACGGAAAAGACGGTATTTTTATATTTTTTCTATCTTTTACATAAAATCCACAATAACTGTTTAAAGTCGGCGCTATCATCCAAAAACAATTTAACGTACCGTTTTGAATTCGTACCCATATTAAAGTAACCAATTCTTTACCAAATTATTGGTAGGTTTGGCACTTATCCATTAGGTCTGTGTCAAACTTTTGAGTGGCAAGTTCTGTGGATGAGCTCTACTGATAGAAATCCTCTAGATTGTTCCATTCTTTCCCGCGAAACCCCTAAAGGTGTCGCCACACTAGTAAATAGTACTACTCGATCAATATAACATGGGCGTATAATGCTACGCTCGGCGGTGCTCTTGTTTTTAGTTTTGACATTTGCCCTCCTTATTGCTATCTTTTTACAACCTTGACCTTTTGAACAACTTAAATTGTTGCTATTTTTTTACTGACATACTAACATGTATATAAATAAAAAAGTAAGGGATGTTAATACATCTTGTCTCTTAATGAAAGCATTATGATTCAAACTATATATGATTTACTTGTTTTATTAGTTCATGTATTAATAAGGTTTCTCAGGAAGACCTTTAAAATGCCATCTATATCAGGAAACAGTTTTAAATGTGATCAAGCTACATGTATCACAGAAATATATAGTTGATGATTTTAAACACAAGACTGAACATTTCATTGGTTGAGTTCCTTGTTTTCTGTATTTTGATTTTATTTTAGGGAACAAATGAAATATTACGAATGTTTATAGCATTAACTGGTATGCAGTTTGCTGGTAAAGAATTAAAGTCTATAGTCAAGTAAGTGAAGTCCATTTTATCTCAGTATGATGGGTGGGCAGGTGTGTAGATTGAACAGTGTTTTATACCTTTACCCCAGATTATTTCAAGGTGGTCAATTCTTAATATATAATATATCTTAAGATATGGTCTGTATATAGAGATGTGGTCTGTATGTAGATATGGTCTGTATATAGAGATGTGGTCTGTATACATAGATGTGGTCTGTATATAGAGATGTGGTCTGTATGTAGATATGGTCTGTATATAGAGATAACTGTATGTAGATATGGTCTGTATATAGAGATGTCTGTATGTAGATGTGGTCTGTATATAGATGTCTGTATGTAGATTTGGTCTGTATATAGAGATGTCTGTATGTAGATATGGTCTGTATATAAAGATGTCTGTATGTAGATGTGGTCTGTATATAGAGATGTGGTCTGTATGTAGATATGGTCTGTATATAGAGATAACTGTATGTAGATATGGTCTGTATATAGAGATGTAGTCTGTATATATGGTCTGTATATAGAGATGTGGTCTGTATGTAGATATGGTCTGTATATAGAAATGTCTGTATGTAGATGCAGTCTGTATATAGAGATGTGGTCTGTATGTAGATATGGTCTGTATATAGAGGTGTCTGTATGTAGATATGGTCTGTATATAGAGGTGTCTGTATGTAGATATGGTCTGTATATAGAGATGTCTGTATGTAGATATGGTCTGTATATAGAGATGTCTGTATGTAGATATGGTCTGTATATAGAGATGTCTGTATGTAGATGTGGTCTGTATATAGAGATGTTTGTTTGTATGTAGATTGGGTTTGTATGTAACAATGCCTGTATGTAAATATGGTCTGTATATAAAAGATTTTTATACCCCAGCCTCAAAGGGAGGAGGGGGGGGGGGGGTATATAGTGATCCTGATGTCTGTCCGAAATATTTGGTTTATGGATGATTACTCAAAAAGTCTTCAACTAAATGATTTCATATATGCAGTTCTAATGGCTAGAAAAGGGAGGTTCCTTTCGATTTTGGAAAATTTCCCATTTATTATTCAAGAGTTATGCCCCTTTTTCTTTTTTTTTTCTGGATGATAACTCCAGAACCAGTGTGAATATCAATTCTATATTTTTTTATGCAAAGCTTATGGTCATGAAAAAAGTTTCTTTTTGATTTTGGAAGATTTCTTATTTATCGTTCAAGAGTTACGGCCCTTTTTCAGTTATTCTGAAGTTTTACCCGTTTCCGGACTATAACTCCAGAACCAGTCTGCCAGTTGATTTGATACTGATATAGAAAGCTTATGGTCATGAAAGGAAGGTTCCTTACAATTTTTGAAGATTTCCCATTTATAGTTATGGAGTTATTTCCCTTTATCTGTTTTGAAGTTTTACCATTTCCCTTTATCTGTTTCGAAGTTTTACCCAGTATGCAAATTGACTTCTCATTTATACACAATGCTTATGGTCAAGTAAGAAAGGTTCTTTTTACGCATGAAATTTGTGTTATTGTCTGGAAATGGACAAACTTCAGAATAACAGAAAAATGCTAATACAATTTATGTTTGTACCTGTATATATCTGCGGACAGATTTCTGAGAGGGTGGCGGTGGCATTATTTATCCTTTGGATCACCAGTCTAGTTTATTCTTATGGCATTGAATTGATCGTAATTTTTTTTGACAGAAAGCTAAGAGATCCACTAAACAACCCAGGACTAGTGTTTAAATATCTTATGAGGAGAAGGAAGATCAAACTGAGAGAGAGTGTAAAATTAACCTTAGGACTACATGAAAATGTACATCCAAGTTTGAAGGTAAGAAGGATAATAATTAGATGGAATGTTTTACACTCCAACTATGACTTTTTTTCCCATTTTTTAGGTCCTATTTTTCCTTACCATTTCGCAAGAATGACACTAAATGGTAGCAGTGTGTGGTGTTACCATATTACCAATACATTGTATACCAGGTTATTGTGAATTGCATCAGCAATGCAATTTACTGGTACACAAAATCAGAAAATGGTTTATCATTAATATGAAAAAAAAAATGTTTTGCCTATTTATTGATTCTCACTTCTATCTTTAAGCTTTTAGTGACTAAGTTACTTTTATTTGTTACTAAGCAGTTGTCACTTTCTCTTCTGCATTTGTCGCCCTGTAGCAGTATTTGTTACTAAGCAGTTGTCGCTATCTCTTCTGCATTTGTCGCCCTGTACCAGTATTTGTTACTGAGCAGTTGTCACTTTCTCTTCTGCATTTGTCGCCCTGTAGCAGTATTTGTTACTAAGCAGTTGTCACTATCTCTTCTGCATTTGTCGCCCTGTACCAGTATTTGTTACTAAGCAGTTGTCACTATCTCTTCTGCATTTGTCGCCCTATACCAGTATTTGTTACTAAGCAGTTGTCACTTTCTCTTCTGCATTTGTCGCCCTGTACCAGTATTTGTTACTGAGCAGTTTTCACTTTCTCCTCTGCATTTGTCGCCCTGTACAAGTATTTGTTACTAAGCAGTTGTCACTTTCTCCTCTGCATTTGTCACCCTGTACCAGTATTTGATACTAAGCAGTTGTCACTATCTCCTCTGTATTTTTCACCCTGTACCAGTATTTGTTACTAAGCAGTTGTCGCTATCTCTTCTGCATCTGTCGCCCTATACCAGTATCTGTTACTAAGCAGTTTTCGCTATCTCTTCTGCATTTGTCGCCCTGTACCAGTGTTTGTTACTGAGCAGTTGTCGATATCTCAGCTCCATTAGTGGCCCTGTACCAGTATTTATTCCCTGCATAAAGCACTTTTTTAGAATCAGATAACACACACAGTAAAAATGTATACTGAAATCATACATGACAGACAACAGATGTTTACATGTAAAAACTTGTGCTTAAAAAAGGCCGAGAGTTCACAGGTAACGAGTAGAACCATACTTGTTTTTATAACATGAAGCAGGTCAGCTACCATCAAACATAGACAGGTATGAGCAGAACCATGTATTGGTTTCTGTGACAGGTAATCAATATCAGTTGAACTATGGACTGCATTAGGATGGCTAACTCTTTATAACACAGTATTACATCCTTTCATCTTAATGATAAACATTACAATTCTATTTTAATTTTAGGAAGAGGCTTGCCTCTTGGAGAAAAATGTTTTTCATCTTCAAATGATAGTAGAGGACATGTTATCTAAGTATGGTAATGTAAGTACACATATATGTTTATTCTGATTTCACAAGCTAATTTCATGCTGGACCACTTATATATACTAGTATTTATTAATTTACCTAGAAACATAGTTAGATATAAAAAAGTTGTAATTATGAATGACCTGGCCTGTACAGAATGCTGAGTTGATCATACACAGTGGATGTACATGTGGAGATATGGTGTTTTATGCGATGGTTAAGATTCTTTTGCTTATTTTCCACTGGAATTGCATTTAGACCAATCTTTGTGATTAATAAGAAAAATTGTCTCATTTTTAAATCTTCAATACTTCTCCTTGCAACTAAAATTTCATTGTATGCTGAACCAACATTCTATTTTTTTTATATCATTTCATTACAGAAAGTTGTTGAAGAGCAGTTAGATTTAAAGAGAGTGGCAGATATTGCAATAGACTTGTATGGCATGACATCGTGTATAGCTAGATCATCCCGTGCTTATTGTATTGGTTTAAAAAATGCAGATCATGAGGTAAAGTTTTCCTACCAATAAAAAGTTTATATCTCCAAAGATTACCAGCTTTTCTGTAAAGACTTATAGATATAAAGTAACACACACAAACACACACACACCTGTTGTATAGTTTATATCAATTTGATTTGTATTTCAGTCACAAGTTTTATGTTTTTATTGTAGATAACACTTACAAAAGCCTTTTGCCTTGAAGCAAATAGAAGAATATTTCTAAATGTAAAAGATATATCAGACGGTATGACTACACTTATACTCCAACCACATCTCTGTCTCTTTCTCTCACTCTCTCTTGCATATACATGTATTTGTTTAGATAGTCATCAGGTTTCATCTTTATCAAGAACTCACCTGACCGGAACCACCAAAATATAAATGAGTTTTTCATTTATCAAAACTGGAAATTGAACTTTATTAACCTAATTTTTCTTTATTTTCTTCTTCTTTCCAATTTTTGTGTCACCATGGTAATGAATATTTGGTCAAAACTTGCCTCAAAGCAGGGATAAAAAATATATAGCGGTTGTCATTTATGTCAAATGTCTGAAAAATTTGTCACCAATGTCAACAGGGATTGAATGAATTTCATTTCATAGATATGTTTTTGTTACAGGTGAAGGAGTAAACAATGATTTAAATCTTAAAGCAATAGCCAGTACAATCTTCAAACATAAAAGTTACGCTGCCGAACACCCACTACAACGGAACTGGTAGTTTTGTAAAGGACACGCCACATAATTAAGAATCAAAATATGTGTACTGTATAACAAGAAATATTCACTGTTTTAAATCTTTATCTCTATTTTTGGTATTGATATTGTGAATCGTCTTTTTACAGATATGACCCAAAAGCATTTTGTGAAATGAAATATTTGTAATTTTCAACATAATTAGAGACCTAGAATGGTCTACAGTTAATGGATCATTGTGCCTCTCATCATTACTGATAAACTCTGGTGCACCTTTTTTCCATTTGTGCATACATCTTTAAATACATTCAAAATACAATAATTTTTCACTAACAAATTGTCTCTAAAACTGTAAATATTGTTAAATAGTATATTCACAATACTAGTCTTTTTAAAATTCTGTCAGATTTTCTAATTTTGTGTCCGGGAAAAAGTTAATGAATTGGGTGTCTATGTTTATAATTAATAATAACTAGTTCATCACACATAGACTCTAGGATTCAAATTATTGTACTTTTATCCATTTAGTTCCAAGGGAGATTATGAATGTATCATATAGTTTAAAGATAAAACCTTTGAAGTAGTGGATAAATTCAACTGCATGTTTGTTATTCCATGAAAATAATTGGGGAAATGTTTCATTTAATTCCTGCAACTTTTTCTAGTTAAATTAAAACTCGACGAACAAAAGGTATATATACATGTACATTTCTGCAAGATTGGTAATTTTAGTGCATTCATTTATACATGTAATTGTCACAGAAGTATCATGATTGTTGATATTTGTTTTTGTGGGTTGGATCATTTAATGAGAGGTTTTATTTATATTTTGTAATACATGTATTTAAGTATTTAAATTGAATAATAAATAAATACAGTGCAACAGAGCTTAAAAATTCGCAGCTACTGACCTGTTATAATTAAATGTCAACAAAATACAAAGTATACCATCTGTAAACTGACATTCTGTCAAAGTTAAATTTAACTCAAGATAGTATTAATACATTATTTTAATTGTTAACCAAGCACCTGTCTAATCAACAAAAGTTCTAGTCTTGATGCTTAGCTGACAGTTCCACTGTATTTTGAAACAAGAATACTTGGTTTACTATATGAAGGTGATAAACTGGAAACTTGGTGCTCTGTGGTTGGAGAAATTTTTAAGCTCTGACCAGTGACAAACATTTGATTGTTCTTCTATTGTTTTTACAGTTTAATTATTATATTCAATTAAAGGTTGACTTTCAGATAAAATTTTAATAATTAAATGGTTAATATAAACATGAATGTTGTAAATGATAGACAAGTTGATATAACACTTGTTGGTCAAACAAGGTTCAGGCATTATTTTTCTTGATTGCGATTAAATTCAGTATTACAGTCTCTTAGACTGAAGATTCTTTGCTGAAGATCTCTGTAAGCTTGTTCAAGTGGAGTGGAATGATGCATTTCATTCCCCAGTCAAAATTCTTTCACCTGTATGGAGGTATTTGGTTCTTGGATCATGAATAAATAAGTGCAAGGAGCAAACCAATGACACTCATCAAGTTAACTGAAAAAGATTCTCACACTAGACTCTGCCCAAATTGGATTTAAACTTAGGCAGTGAGAGATGCAAGCATCTGATGTACAACTAGTATGCTTGATACAACCAAGATATGTGTAATGTTTAATCTGAATCTCCATATGCTAGTATTCAACATGTTTTAGTGCAAATCGGATCAAACTAAACCTAACATGCCACAGACTTCAGCGTAGATGTGATTTTCTCAGGTAAGTTGAAATCCTGGGACCTCTTGTAATTGATGCACAGGTAAATTTTAAAAATAGCAAAAAACATTCCTATTTAACCTTTAATATTGAATGACTTTATTGTCTTAACACCCAGGTTCAAATCCCACTCTGACAGATTCTAGTGACTGACTTCATCATACTATTTGCAGAAGGTTGTGGTTTTCTATACCGATTTCATCATACTGTTTGCAGAAGGTTGTGGTTTTCTATAGGCACATCAATTAATTCCTTCACTTTAGTTTGATATAAGCAAAATATTTTGACATTCATTTAAGTCTTTACAGAGTTTACATTTTTCCATGTGGTTTCTCATAGTTTTTTAAATGAAAATTTTATAACCCGTGTAAAATTCTGATCACAAAGCAATGCCATACTAAGTGTTTAATTTGTAAAATTCCAGAATGCAAGAAATAGAATTGATCACCTCCTGCTCCACGAGACCCAATTCCCCACTTTCTTGACCAAATGTTCCAGACCTTGATTAAAGTAGCCTCCTATAGGTAGCAACAGATTCCAATTCCTTGAGAAATTTGGCAAGGTGGTACAGTGATGATGCCAATTAATTTTGTCCCGACCTGTTCTCTTATACCACCATACCTTGAATTTTCATAAAGTTGCAGAAATTGATGAATACAAAGAGGCATATTTAATAGTCTTGTTTCTATGAAGTTTTCTCGATTTTCATAAAATTTGGTAGAACCAAGGAAATTTAGCTGCCTTATCCACTTGGTGAGTTATCTCCCTTAGTATTTCTATGTTCACATTTTTTAACCAGTTCTCTTAAACCACTGGGTATTCATGAATTTTGGTGGGAAGGTACATATTTAAGCAACTTGTACGATTCAATGATTTTATTGGACTTGCAGCTTTCCTTGTCCTCATCACCTCCGAGAGGTATCTTGCTTTTAACTTAATGCATAGGTAATTTTAATAACATTGGGTATTAATAAGTATGGAAGATCTACAGTGAACTTAATAGCCAACATAGACAGTAGTGCCCCTCAATGCCAAGTGGAGTAAAACACCAGCTTACATATCACATTGCCTATATTTCTACCCATCTATACCTAAATTTGGTTTCCATATCTTGTACAATATCTGACACAAAATTAAATAAGAAACCTTATACACATCTCAATGTTTGGCAATTAACAAATCAAAAGAGCATTGTAATGCAGTGGCCAAATTACAGTTAAAAGGTGTGTGGTTGGATAATGGAATCTGACCTTGGCCTCGTTTGAATGCCACTTCAATAAAACATCAACATTTAAAACCCCATGTTATCGCTTTGTTGTAACTTGGCTTAAAATAAACAAACAAAACTTTGTGACACCACAGCTCATTTTTATTGTAATATTAATTTAGTCCATAATTTCTTACAAATTTCTATTTAGAAAGTTGTATGTGGACGGGCTGTAGTAAATCTAGGTGCATGAAGCTTCCTGTGTATTCTGTGAGTCAGTGGGAACCGTATCTTTGAATTCTGAAAGTAACAAAAAAAGATGTTTAAAAGAAACATCAGACTATTATATATGTGTACAAACAAGATTATACTTTAACTCTTCATCATGTCTGTCTATTTGGGTAAGTGGAAATAAATTTCACTGTCCATATGTCAAGTCACCTCGATATTAAAGAAAACTTGATTTGGGCACTTAACACCATTAATCCACTGCACTCTAACAAAGTAACTTGTCCAAATTATTTTGTACAAAACAGCAAAAGAGTAAATGCAAATGTTAATAATGATACCGGTATCAGCTACAGAAATAGTCCAATGAGACTAGTTTTAGTGCTAAAAAAACAAAAACGAGTGGGTAAGCTTGTACAAAAATAGACCCAGTCAGCAAAATGCTTGGAATGCCCATCTGTGTAAAATTCTTCCAACCATTTTTTTTCAAATTTTTTAAGTCACACTTTTTCATATTGCCGATTTTAAATTTTTGATCAGCCTTATTCCCCCCCCCCCCCCCCCCATTTCTTTTTATAAAGCACTTGTATAAAGATGCTGAAAAACTATTTGAACTTTTTAATAAGACAATGAAGAAAACTGATTTTATTGATTTTATACATGAGTAAGTTATAAAAAAAAACTATTCATTTTATCAAGTTAATTATGATCTACCATAAATTCCAACATATACAAACATCACTGCGCATGTAGGCTGCCAAATGGACTGGTACCAGCCAATCAAATAAATGTTATTGTTGACAAATATATTTGTCCATTTTAATTGACAATCCATATCCATATATTTCTATTAAAATATTTAAGCAATCTTTCATGGGCATATTTGAAAAATATTGACTAAAATGTACCACTTAAGACATAACCTACTGTTGGAGTCACTGTGTTTGTGACAGTGAGATCTGTAAAACTTTCATGGAAAATCCAATAAACTAGCATTAGTTCAGCATATTTCACACACTTGAGTCTAGAAGTTACTGAGAATCGCTATGTGCATTTGTGATTACCATAGAAAAACACGTACAGTAAAAAGTTACTGATATGGGGATTTTACATGTTGAAAAACAGCAAATAAAAATTCCATTACACAGATAATATAATGTCACCAAAAACAGTTCCGGTTTAAACGTTGCCATTTTGATCATGTAAAATCCCCATAGCAGTAACAGTCTTCTTTTTACCGAAATATTTTTGGTAATTGCATATGCACATACATGTAGCATTTTCAATTATAACCAGACTCAAAGAAGAAATATCAAATTTAATCCAAATTTTTGAGGGATTTTCTTTGAAAATTAAGCATAATTCACTGTCACATGCACAGTAACTTAAAAGTAGTGACCTACATTTTGACCCAGCATTTGACCCATATACAAAAATTACAAGCTTGACTTAGTTTTCTTTCCTGGTCAAATGTGATAAACAAATGAAACACAAACCATAAAGACTGGGTTAATTGGTGGCAGTATTTATAATTTAAGATTTTTGTTAAAAACTTTCGCTCTTCATGCAATTTGTACCCGTAACACCTGGTATCATACTAGCATGAAGTAACAACCATTAAACACTGAATGAAATATTTTCATATCAATTCTTATTTTTTCCAAATATGAAATGTCATACATTGCTGGCAGAAACCCCACAATCCTTGAATCGAGTCATCAGTCTTTAGCATAATTTTCTACACTACTGGGACCAAATGACTTCAGTTTTATTCATTTTTACGACATAATCTTAAAGGAAACATTTCAGTTGTTAAACTTGATAAACCTAGAATGAAATAGAACCAAAGTTACAAGAGATGGTGCTACATACATGGAACTGTTTAATGTTTGGTCTACGGCATTTACTTGCTTCCACTTCTGAAACCTTGATAATCTGAATTGTTGAAGCACGAGCTCTGTGCCTGGCTCCCATATCACGATCTGAAATCAACAACATCAATATTGATCAAATATAGTAGGCTTAACAATTTAAACTGAACATTTTTTAAAAAAAAAAAAAAAAAGGGTCAAAGTAAAGAAAGAGACCAAATGAAACATGTTACATCCATAAATCGCTTTCCATGTCACATAAAAGAGGAAAAGAGACGGGTTGTAAAAGAGACCATTTGAAGCTTATGTTACATCCGTAATTCACTTTCCATGTCACATAAAACAGGAAAGGCGACTGGTTGTTTTTATTTTGCACATTTTCTGGCAAACCATGAACAATCATGGATGCAAAAGGTAATGTGCCTCTGTATATATCAAAACAATTTTAGGGTGCCTTAGTGGTCAATTGTCTCAAGCACGAGCTTACAAATCACAACACCTGTTGACAACAATGCTACTTAAATTAAAATCTCACCCAGGCAGATACTAGTAAGAAAGCTCGTCAGTTGATGGTTTTTCTAGGCACTCCCAATTTTCTCCACCATCCAATAAATAACCCCCTTGACGCAAGTGAAAGAATCTCAACTCAGGTGTAGGACACCATTTCTTCACTTTATATTTTGAGGCATTTGACATGAACATGTGGACTAAGAGTTTATACATGTAATTAAATCTTGTTGAATGGTGTCTATAATGTATGCAGGTGAATATTCTACTCTCTTCCTCAGAAATCATCATCAATGAGTTAAGAGTTCCTTATCTTGTGATTATTTAGATCTATAAACAATTAACAACTATAAAAAAACTTAAAGGATTTGTGTAATATCCATAATTCACTTTCCATGTCATAAAGATCAAAGCAGGAAAGGCGACTGGTTGTAAAAGAGACCAACTTGAAGCTTATGTTACATCCATAATTCACTTTCCATGCCACATAAAACAGGAAAGGCGACTGGTTGTATTTATTTGGCACATTTTCTGGCAAACCATGAACAATCATGAATGCAAAAGGTAATGTGCTTTTTAAAAGTACATTGCAATAAAATGACCAATCATTCACTTTATGTGAAAATATATAAGGAAACAAGAGGCCCATGGGCCTTAACACTCACCTGAAGATATTGTCCAATGCAGTTTGCAAAGTGCAATAGACAATATATTAAGTAAAGAAACTTTAAAAGTTTTCTCAAGTAAAAAACTCCGACAAAACTTAATCAGAAATATATCCACTCATATTTCATTTATAAGTAGCTTATATAATATGCATAAAGTAACTGTAGTGCAATGAATAATTTCCAAATCATAAATCAATTTCAGTATACTTATGCAGCTATGTCCTTGACCTTTGAACATATATGACCTCAAAATATATATGATTGTCATGTCAATACCTACAATATTCTAATATACATGCCTATACAAAAGGTTAATAGTTTTCAAGATAATTAGCAATTTAAGTCTTCTTTTGCAGCTGTGACCTTGACCTTTCAACATATGACCTTGAACCATATATCAAAATGATCGTCATGTCAATACCTACAATATTCTATATACATGCCTATACAAAACATTAATAGTTTTCAAGATATTTAGCAATTTAAGTCTTCTTTTGCAGCTGTGACCTTGACCTTTCAACATATGACCTTGAACCATATATCAAAATGATCGTCATGTCAATACCTACAATATTCTAATATACATGCCTATACAAAAAGTTAATAGTTTTCAAGATATTTAGCAATTTAAGTCTTCTTATGCAGCTGTGACCTTGTCCTTTCAACATATGACCTTGAACCATATATCAAAATGATCGTCATGTCAATACCTACAATATTCTAATATACATGCCTATACAAAAAGTTAATAGTTTTCAAGATATTTAGCAATTTAAGTCTTCTTATGCAGCTGTGACCTTGTCCTTTCAACATATGACCTTGAACCATATATCAAAATGATCGTCATGTCAATACCTACAATATTCTAATATACATGCCTATACAAAATGTTAATAGTTTTCAAGATATTTAGCAATTTAAGTCTTCTTTTGCAGCTGTGACCTTGACCTTTCAACATATGACCTTGAACCATATATCAAAATGATCGTCATGTCAATACCTACAATATTCTAATATTCATGCCTATACAAAATGTTAATAGTTTTCAAGATATTTAGCAATTTAAGTCTTCTTTTGCAGCTGTGACCTTGACCTTTCAACATATGACCTTGATCTATATATCAAAATGATCGTCATGTCAATACCTACAATATTCTAATATTCATGCCTATACAAAATGTTAATAGCTTTCAAGATATAGTGACAAACATATAATTTTTATCAAATTCCCCACTCAGTGCCTCACAATTTCCCCATTTTGAGTCCCATGGCTACCATTTGTGTAAATCTAAAAATAGATGACTTAAGGATGTTATAAATGAAATAACTAAGGTATATCTCTTGTAGATTCAGAGGAGAAGATTTTTAAAGTTTTTCACTATTTCCCCCCTTATGGGGCCCCAAGGGGACATAACTCCTTCATTTGTGCAAATCTGAAAGAGCTTCACCCAGGCATGATGGTTACCAAGTTTCATTAAATTTGGCCCAGTGGTTTTGGAGGAGAAGATTAAAATGTAAAAAGTTTACGCACGACGCACGACGGACGAAGATGGATAGCAATAGCTCATCTGAGCTTTCAGCTCAGGTGAGCTAAAAAAAAAAAACAAAAAACAAAACCAACCAGAAAAACAATTGGTCATTATATAAAATGAAACTTGCTCTGTAAAATATTCTTTGTATACTTAATGTGTAAAACCAAAATATTTATACACTGAGGGCTGTTTAGTGGTGGTAAAAATTTGTGTAGATGGTTTGTTTGGGGTAAGAACTTACAACACTGAGTAACTGCACCAGCCGCAGTCAGATCTCTACTCTCTGTACATGTTGTGTATACTACTTTATACACTGGACACTATTTAGTAGTGTAAGGGGTTTGGGTGGGCGGTTCTGGATAATAGTAAGAACTTACAACACTGAGTAACTGCACCAGCTGCAGTCAGATCTCTATACTCTCTGTACATGTTGTGTATACCACTTCGAGACACGTAACGTAACCAAATACCAATGTTTTTAATTTTCAATGGTTTCTTCTCATATATCTGAAAGATGAAGATATTTTTGTCAAGAAGATTCTATGTCTGAAAAATTTTCGAATGAAAGAAAAAATTAAAGTCACTCCAAAATTAAATATGCATCAACCATTTTTTGTACTTTGTAAAGATGAGATTGTAAAGATGAGATAAAAAATTAACAGATATATGTATAAATCAACATCAACATCATCTTTACACTCTATATAAACTTTCTATCAAGTTTACATGTTAGAAAAGCTGAAATAAATTTCACTTGTCTGAATGTAAAATTAACATGTCCAAATTTTTCAAACAGTAAAGGAAAATGTTGATTATGATGTACTGGTATGTGACGTTTATGTTAGAAGCAAATCATTATCATCACAAGCATCATATACTGTACATTTAAACTATTACCGGGCTAATTATATATGTTGGATAAATTTAGTTAAAAAAGTACCCACACATATTACATCAGAAATCACCAGTTGTATGCATATTTTCTTTTTTCCAAACTCCACATTAAAGAGTTGAATAGGGATCATATGCAGTATTATATAATGCACAATGAACAAAGATGTCTATATAAAATTTACAAACAAGTGAGAAAAATAATTGTGCAATGATCAACTAGATAACTTTCCATCTACTTTTTACAGAATTATATTTAATTTTTACAATAAAACCAGTTCCATGTTCCATGTAGATAGATCGACTACCCAAATCATTCTAACAAGCAGAGCCTCAAACTAAATGAGACAAAACCTGACATCCTATATATATTTATCTACGAGCTTACAAAGCTAAAAAAAGAATTATTACTTCTGCAGTAAAAAACACTTGTCTTACCCTTTGACACAGGACAATTTCACCAAGTGTCTTCTTCATTTTTTTCAGCTGAGATACAAAGTACCAGAATCTAGATTTTGCTGTACATTTGTCTGGGGCAAATATCCTCATCTGATACAAAGGTGGCACCCTCAGTTTTTCAGTGGGCATGGAGCGCCCAATGACTTTGTATTCCTTAAGCTATAAAATAAAACATTTTTATACGTAAATATCCGCGACCTGAAATACATGCCTCTGAACAACTTTTTTATAATACTGATGTTGCGGTTTCGGAGCTATGATGCCATCCTATATAAAAACGGGAAATTACTGTTAATTACATTGACCTACATGCAGGTTATAAACTTCCTATACTCACTGGGTTTCAGGTGTTAGAACGTTATTATCGCATATTTCCTTACTAGAAACTAATAGATTGATGATCAATGTTTATTACAAAAAGTTAGTAAATATGTTTTAAATATGAATTACTAGGCTTCACACATTTAAAAAAAAAAAAAAAAAAAAAAAAAAAAAAAAAAAAAAAAAAAAAAAAAGCTGTTCAAAGGCATGTAAATAATAATAATAATAATGATAATAATAATAATAAAACAATCTTTATTCATAGTCAAGGTAATTTTACAACAAATAACATAAGCTCTATCGAGATTTTTATTGACTTAAACATGCATTCATATATACAAAAGACAAGTGACATACAAATATTTCAGGTATGTATTTCAGGTCTAGTAAATATCCCAGTAGATAAACAAAAAGAAATATTAGTTGCATATAAAAAATGTCTGTAAAGATGACTTTGTTTAAATTTTTAACAATCTCAATGTTTTCATTTAATGCAGAACCTAGAAAAGTATAAAAAGTGAAGTCCCATTGCCTTTGCAGGCCTTAGATAGAATTTTTAATGCCACTCGTCACAGTGCCAAGTTAAAGAAGAAAATTACTCGTCACTTGGAAATTTGACTCGGCACAAGACTTTCTTCTCTTAACAAACGCCAGAGCTTGTACCAATAAATATGTTTTCTGACTAGCTTTTTAAGCTTTTCACGAACTTTGGATTTTCCACTTTCAGCAACCAGTAACTTTCGTTTTGAAGTGGCAGGTTTGAAATGATTCTACCTGCAACTGGTTTGTCGTCAGGTAGTCTAATCAGTGTTTTTGAAAATTTCTTTATCAGCTGTTACATCTTTGTTTGTCTTTAGAAAGTCATACAAAACAGTTTGTTTACTTTTATTTGACATACTTAACAGACCGACAAGTATATAAACACTCGGAACATCGGTTGGATTTTACATTACACTAAGTCAATTCCGAATGAGGAACAATAGGTTTGCGCATATGATGCAAACATTTAAATGATTTTGTTGATTGATGCCGATATCTAGAAAGCGGCTCATTACAATTGACCTCCTTATACAAGATTTTCCCGACAAACACTATAATATCTTTTGTTCATTAATTTGCAACAAGCCCCTTGATGTCTATATCTGATAAATTTAACTCGGCACCGTGACGAGTGGTAGTAACAATATCACTCGTCCAAGTACACATTTCACTCGTCAGGACGAGTGGACGAGTGAATAATCGAAGTCCTGTAATTAGCATTATGACCAATAATACACAATAATTCAATCAACTAAGTTTCTATTCTGCAAATTTAATGTGCAAATACCAAGAATAGTTATTTAATCACAAGATAATTAAGACATATTCCATACACATAAATTCTTCTTTATTGATAGAAACAAACGCCTTGAAGTAGAAACCCCCCCCCCCCCCCCCTTTTCGGAAATAAGTAAAACACAAAATTTGATTGTTTGACCCTTAGTTCACGTAAAGTCATTGGTTTATTAAATAGATATATTTATTAAGAATAAAAAAGTCACCAGAATTATACTTTATTTTGTTATTTTAGGGCAGTTTTGAACACTTTTTCGTAGAATTTACCTCGCCACGGGCTTTCATGGTGGACACACGAGGAAAAGACCGATCCCGAAATTTCTCGTAAAAATATATAATTAATCAATTCAATTTGACAACATATTTTATTTTTAATTGGAAAAATATTTCAAATCAATGAATTAAAAAGAAAAACAAATGTCTTTATTTATTTGAGATAAAAACTCTCGATAAAACGAGAACACGTATTTCAAGATGGCGATCCCCTTTGATGACGAAACGTGGCCACGAAGTATGCAATGTTAACTGTTTATATTTAGGTCAGTTTTCATCATCCCATTATTTATTTATTTTGTAGAATACAAAAAGGGTGATCTCGTGAAAATATATTGAAATGAAGACGTGATGGACGCAAACTCAATCGGTTTGATATAGTTTGTTTATGTTGCAGTTTGTTTATCAGAAAAATATGTTTTTATCAGTAGAGTATGGATAAACATGAAAGTAGAAGGATTTAAAACAGTATATATATATATATATATATATATATATATATATATATATATATATATATATATCACTTTCTAAAAGATGATTGTCTATATATGTTCATGTTCGTACTTTTAGCTTCAAATATGTAATACTAAATTCAATGCAGGACCATCATGATTTTAAGCGTGTTAAGACATATATTTAGTGTCGGTTGGGTTGCTGTGAAAACTTTGATGAGCTATCAAGCATATTTCATACTCTATTTTAAGACTTGTCAGATGTTATTTTTATGAAAAGACTTTTCAATTGAAACACTCGTACAAGCTAAATAAGTCATTTAACCACATTACTGAATATTTTTCTTATTCCATATTTTGGTTTCAAAATGTTGTCTTGATGTTCCTTTTAAGTTCTTTGTAACCCTAAATAAAATATTATGAACTATAGGGATTTGTTGGTCTTATAATAGATTAATTTTAAACTAAGATTAACATAATAAGGTTCACTTATGTTTTAATATAATCACAAGTTTTAATTTATGGATCCCATTAAATAGATAACCATCTTTTTATTATTTTTATATTTTTATGGATACTGGTCAGTCTTATGGACAAGCCCTAAATCGCTGAAAATTCACTTCTTGCTGTTTGTTATGTCATTAATCAGAAAAAATAATATTAAGTTGTCCAGCTCACCAATTAAAACTGCATTAAGTTTTCCAAAGAAAAAATTAAAACAGTGCCAATCTAATTAATGATGTTCCTAATGAACAGTGTTACATTTTTTTGATTCAGAAAATAGGAAAAAATTGAGAAAATTTAATGCAGCTTTAAATGATTGGTGAAAATCTGAATTTTACCTCAGGAAATGTAATTTCAACTTTATTTCAAGTTTTGAATTAATTTTTTAAACAATCATTTAAAGAATTGACAGGATATCTGTTGATGTTGAATGATCATCCATGGTAAATGAGACTTGAAATTGTATTTAAGCATTTTTAGTTTTTATTGATTAGGAATGACCAAGAGCATTGTATCTTTTAAGTTCTGAAGGAGGTGAAAAGTAATTTTGTGACATAAGACCATAATATTTTACAATTATAGCATGGTGACGAGGTCGATAAAACACATATCGACCGAAATCACCATGCTACAATTGCTTTATTATTAAATCCGACCATAAATGTGTTGTTTCACCTTCAAAAATAAAGATCAAACATTCTTATATCAACAATAACATGTACGCTTGGACGCCATTTGAAAACAATGAATACAACGCGGAGCGGAAAACGATCATGGAAGAACCTGGCCATGTGCTCCAAGTCAATATGATGTTTTTGCACGCTCTTCTGTGCAATATGATATTTATCGCAAACCACGTGATGCAATCTAAGCCAATGGGAATGTTTAAATAATATGATTTAATAATAAATAAATATATTGTGCATTGTAATCTTGTTTCATTGGTTTATTGTGGTTATTGTGTTGCAGGTTTCAGGTTGTATAAGGTATTTCTAAATATATCCTTTTCAGAAACAGTTGTTTAAATCCATACACTGGGATAAATGATATTTAAACTCGACATTTTCAGAATTATATAGTTATTAATTTGTTCAGTCACATATACTAACCAGTTTTGTTTGTATTATACTTCTACCTCAACCATTTAATCACAATTAAAGAATCTGGATAAGTTTGATGGGTAAATAATAATTTTGAGGTACCATACTATTTAGTTTTCTTTCAAACTGTTTGAATTTCATATAATTTTCCTCTTTATTTAGGATGTACAGTTTGGAGAGATTTCACATTGTCAGATACTTGGAGTTACAAGTCATCTTATAGCATTAACTTTTACACAATGGATGAAGATGCCTTAAGGGGTCTTAATCCATTGTCAGATCCACATCTACAGACCAGGGTAAATTGTTATTTATGAACATTATAGTGAATATATCAAAATCAAAGTTAAAAACAATTATTTAACATTATCAATTTTAAATGGTCACAATTTTTGTTGAGCCTGGCATCGCCATTAGGCGAAATATAGGTGTTACTTTTACGGTGGCGACGGCATGTCAAAAAGTGAAAGTTTATGTTAAAGTAATGTATTTTCTACTCGATCAAACACTAACCAGGCGAGACATTTAAATCTGTGGAATTTTTGTGTATTTGTGTGTGTGTGTGTGTGTGTGTGTGTGTGTGTGTGTGTGTGTGTGTTTTAAATTACTATGGCAACTCTAAAATATATCCTTATCATCTGTATGTTATTCTTTTTAGGCTCTGCAGTATTTTGAACACCTGAAGAACATACCTGATGGCTGGAAGATATGTGCAGAAACATTTACAAACGGGAGTTGTAATGGGTAAATTATAATAACAATTATTATTGTTTTAGGAATGTAGTAAGACTGGTTAGCTCAAGATGAGCTTGTGGCATGATGCGTGCGTGCGTGCGTCCGTTAACAGCAAAAACTCAGAAACTACTGGGCCAATTTTAGCAAAACTTTGCAGGAATGATCCCTAGAAGGAGTAGATGAAAATTTGTACAATTGGTTTCCATGGCAACCAAAAGTAGGTCACAGCGACCTAGAATGTAAAAAACCTAAAATAAGTTTCTTCTCTGAAACCATAGGTTATATTCAAAATCTGATGTGATATTTAGCTTCTAGACACCCTTAAACATGTAGGTTGTACATTTCGTGAAATTCTGTCAAAAACTAGGTTACGCGTTTTTAGCGTTTTTCTGTCATACTTCGTAAAAAGTGAAAATAAGGCTTATAATGAGATATCAACTTTGAAAATCTTCTTCTCTGAAACCATGAAGCCTTAAGCTTTCATATTTGGCAGTTAATATCAGCTTGAGCCCCTTTACCAAGTTTGTACAAATGGTAGCCCCCGGTCTATTTTTGGCCCCACCCCAGGGGTCCATATATCTGCATATGCATATATGGCTTATAATGGAAAATCAACTTTGAAAATCTTCTTCTCTAAAACCATGAAGCCTTAAGCTTTCATATTTGGCAGTTAATATCAGCTTGAGCCCCTTACCAAGTTTGTACAAATGGTGGCCCCCGGTCTATTTTTGGCCCCACCCTAGGGGTCCATATATCTGCATATGCATATATGGCTTATAATTGAAAATCAACTTTGAAAATCTTCTTCTCTAAAACCATGAAGCCTTAAGCTTTCATATTTGGCAGTTAATATCAGCTTGAGCCCCTTTACCAAGTTTATACAAATGGTGGCCCCCGGTCTATTTTTGGCCCCACCCAAGGGGTCCATATATCTGCATATGCATATATGGCTTATAATGGAATATCAATTTGAAAATCTTCTTCTCTTAAACCATGAAGCCTTAAGCTTTCATATTTGGCAGTTAATATCAGCTTGAGGCCCTTTACCAAGTTTGTGCAAATGGTGGCCCTTGGTCCATTTTCGGCCCCACCCAGGGGTCCATATATCTGCATATGCATATATGGCTTATAATGAGATATCAGTTTTGAAAATCTTCTTCTCTGAAACCATGAAGCCTTAAGCTTTCATATTTGGCAGTTAATATCAGCTTGAGCCCCTTTACCAAGTTTGTACAAATGGTGGCCCTATGTCCATTTTCGGCCCCACCCAAGGGGTCCATATATCTGCATATGCATATATGGCTTATAATGGGATATCAACTTTGAAAATCTTCTTCTCTGAAACCATGAAGCCTTAAGCTTTCATATTTGGCAGTTAATATCAGCTTGAGCCCCTTTACCAAGTTTGTACAAATGGTGGCCCTCGGTCCATTTTTGGCCCCACCCCAGGGGTCCATATATCTGCATATGTACATGTATATATTGGAAATCAAATTTAAAAATTTTTTTCTCTGAAACTGTAAGGCATAATGCTTTTATATTTAACATCAGCTCAAGTCCCTTTACCAGGTTTGTACAAATGGTGGCCCTCGGTCCATTTTTGGTCCCACCAAGGGGCACATATATCTACATATACTTATATGGGAAGTCAAATTTCAAAATATTCTTCTCTGAAACTGTAAGGCCTACAGCTTTTATATTTAGCATTTAACGTCAGCTCAAGTCCTTGTACTGAGTTTATATAAATGAAGGCACAAGAACCATTTTTGTCAGTTGAGCTCCACAGGCCCTTTTGGGCCTCTTGTTTTAAATAGGTTTGAAGATTAGTGTGTCCAGTAAAGGTACATAAAATACGCCATCAATTATCACCAAATCTAGATTAATTGGTTCTGTACATAAACTACACCATTAATTGTCATCAAGTCTAGAACAATCAGTTCTATACATAAACTACGGTACACCATTAATTATCATCAAGTCTAGATCAATCAGTTCTGTACATAAACTACACCATTAATTATCATCAAGTCTAGATCAATCAGTTCTGTACACCATTAATTATCATCAAGTCTAGATCAATCAGTTCTGTACATAAACTACACCATTAATTATCATCAAGTCTAGATCAATCAGTTCTGTACACCATTAATTATCATCAAGTCTAGATCAATCAGTTCTGTACATAAACTACACCATTAATTATCATCAAGTCTAGATCAATCAGTTCTGTCTGACTTTACACAGGTTTTTACAATCGATGGTCTTGGTGTATGATTTAAGTATCAGTGCTTATGGTTGTAGAATATAGAAGTTTAATAGCAAATTAATCAGAAGACAATTTATTGGGTTGTCTAGGAATATGCCAAGTATGTTGAATCAAACAGAAATAAAATGTCAATATTTCATGTATAACTAAAATAGTCCATGTGAGCAATATAGGCTGCATTATTCCAAATGTGTTTTAATAAATAAGTTTGTTTCCTACTTTTATAATAAAACTTTAAGACATTTTTATTTCTGTTACAGAGATGACCATGTTAGATTCTTCTGTCTCCAGGTTGTAGAACATTTCCTAAAGACAAGGTAAACTTGATACTTATTGTAAAAATTATCAACATAAAAATTATCAACATAAATAGATATTACACAGTTTATATTTAAAAAAAGATTTTTTTTTGATTATCATTGTCTTCTTCTTCATCTTCTTCTTTTCTTCTTTTTCTTCTTCTTTTTCTTAATTTAAACTTTTTTTAAATTTCAAAATGATTCAAAAACAAATCATACAACTCATATAAATGTAGCTTGTTTACTTTTTTTCTCTCTAAAAACACAATATTTACATTGAAGAAAATCTGAGAATTCTGTGGAAAAATTCAAGTGTCTTCTCACATTTGACCTAGGAATCAAACTGGGTCATTGGCATGAATGTCGACCTCTGCAATACTTGAACACATTTTGGACCTCTGAAATGGCCCCAAATAAGACAGATATTAAAATCTTAACCTATAACTTTATTTTATAAAGATACAAAAGCTGCAGTGTTGAAGAACAACAAAATGTCAGGAGGTTTATTGGAACATGTCTGCAGATACAGGTTAGTTTGATACAGTTCACAGCTTCTCTTTTTCTTGATTTAAAATGGTTAGTTCACAACATAGTAGAGTCATTGCATCACATTTTTTTACATTATCGAAAGTACAACTTAATATTTACAATAGCTAATATTTTGTACTATGTGATCCCTTGTTAGACTCACTAGTTCATATCTTCATGACTTCAGTATAGAACGTGCAGTTATGTGACGTAACAACTAAGGTCGATGTGACTTAACAACTAAGGGCGTAGGAATACACAAAAATTTGTAAACAGATGTCAGGGATTTCCTGATCTATAAAAACACATGTCAAAGCACGTGTTAATGTTTATACATAAACCTTCCAAAATATCGCGATATATTGTGCGTATATTGCATTAAAATATGTTATAAACTTGGAACTTTTTTTTTTTTTTTTTTTTTTTTTTTTTATGTGGCCCGAAACAAGCACATATACAGAAGTCTGTAAAAAGCTATACAATGTATGAAGGTTCAAGAATATGGTACATCATGATTTTATACATAGTTTATTTATTATTTTACACATGAATATGCCAAGAATTGTAAATATAAGAAATCTATTTTGATTAGTATGTCTTTTTTGGTTACTGCCACAGATTCTAAAAAATTTGTTAAATAATCTTAATTTGCATATACATGTATATTTATATCTAATTCCTATTTCTAGGTAGTTGAAGTTGTTGTAACAAGAGAATTTGGCAGCAAGTGGCTTTAACAATTACTTTACAGATCACAGTGCCTCTGTAATTAACTGTAGCAATGGGGCCTGATCACCTTAATAGGATGATTTACGCCATGACTGGCATCAGTTTTCGGATTAAGACCATTAACAGTAGTAGTACAAATGTAATTTGTATCAATGTAATGGAAGACTGTTTATCATCTAATTATGTCAAGCATGCTATAAATTGTTACCGTCTTTATTATTTCATAATTTTATTTTAATAGGGTAGTAACACTTGTCAGGAAAAAAGCTTCCTTAAAAATAAACTGACCCAGATCACAGCTTTGACCTTTGTTGTTGACTACCCAGAACGCTGGCCATCTTTCTTCACAGACCTGTTACAGTCACTCTCACCTAACCCAAACGCAGTGGATATCTATCTTCGGGTGATGTTAGCAATTGATGGTGAAGTAGCAGATCGAGAAATAAATCACTCAGATGAGGTAAAATGCTTCATTTTTATAGTCAATAGAATTAAGGTTTTAAGTATGACTATAGAAAGTATAAAGTATCTTGTGAATAAGTTTTTAATTTCGAAGCACACACACACACACACACACACACACACACACACACACACACACTGATATGAATGTTGGATTTTGCGTTTAATTTGTAAATGTTATGCAAGAATTTTTTAGTAGATTCAGTGTTATATTGGTGTCAATTCTATAAATAAAAATTCCATGGTAGTCGGGGGAAATAAATAAAGAATTACAGTCTAACTTGTGTTAGCGGCCACTTGTATAAAGCGGCCACTTGTCTATAACGACCATATCTTATTCCCCCCGATGGATTTTGTTCTTTATTTCACCTCTATATAGTGGTCACTGTCTTATGCGGCCAGCAGCCACCATTTTTCCAACCCCAAGCTTCAACAGAACTGTCTATAGCGGCTATTTGAAATGTTTACGAAACTTCGTCAGTTTCCAGAAATTTCCGGAACCAGTCGACATAAAACAAAAAATCCCATAATGCAACACTGTTTATATGTGTCTAAGCGGCCATATTGGGTAAAGCTTACATCCCGATAGACATTGACATTTTTTAAATTTTATATCATGCAGTAATATTTGATGTTTTTTTCTTTATGTCATAGTAAACGGAATGCATTGACTTTAGAACAGCAAGTAGAATTGTTGAATAAATCTGTATAGGAGAAATTAAGTACTAGGAAACTCGCGAAAGTTATGGTGTTGGACGAACCCAAATCAAAGATGTGTTATCAGACTTTGAAGCAAATGTATCTTGGGAAATAAACCGTATGTGCTGTTCTACCGCTAACTGACATTAATTTCGTTAGTTTGGAAATCATACCACGATGCGATATCAAATCATCTCGGCACCATTGTAAAAAGTCATTTCAGCAACGATATGCTTTTGGCGCCAATTTAAATTCAATTCGGCACTGACTGCGATTAAATTCGGCACCAGAAAAAAATATTTTATTATTTATTTTATGTTTGTGTACGAATTTTATATTAAATATTAATAGTTATTTCTAATAAAGATATGTAAACAGTAAATTTGACAGTTAAAAATGACACAGATAATTACTGCTCTGATCACTAAACAGTGTAATTCATTATGTAACAACTTCCTTTGAAGTCTGAATTTGCAAGAGTGTGATATGGGTCTGAAGTGACCTAATTATGTTTGTATAGGTGTAAGGAAGCGTGATAAGAATAATACTTCACTATGCAACACCCCTATAACTATAGCAAAAAAAGGAAGAGAGAGAATAGATCATTTAGACATATTAATGTTACCAGGCCTGTGTGGTGCAAAGGATTTGTAAATTCCTGAAAATGTTGAATAAATTGATGTTAAAAAAATGTTTTTTTTTCTTGGTTAATCTCAAGTTATAAAAGAAACAATTTCTAATGATATGGTTAGCTATATTCAGTTTAATTTGGGTACTAAAATGAATAAAAAAAGAACGGTTCAGATAATAATTTTTGACGATCCTTGATCGGAGAACTTGTCTATAAAGGCCACCTGTCTATAAAGGCCACTTTGGCCGCATACCTTGAGAGGCCTTTATAGACAGGTTTCACTGTATATGGTTACAGGTTTTGAGAAGGAACACACTTATTAAAGATGCAATGAGAGAACAGTGTATTGACCAGCTTACAGATTCATGGTATCAAATACTAGTAAGTTTTTAAGTAACAAATATACACACAGTGTCTATAGATTGTGGGTTATCAGATACTAATATGTTATTATATACATGTACATAAAGTGTCTAAGAGATTTTTGGTTATCAGTTATCAGTAAGTTATGATATACTAGTGCCTCCTATTCTTCTTGTATGTTGCGTATGAGAGAATGACACTAAAAATAAGATAATGACATATTTTTAGCTCAACTGGCTATAGCCAGCTGAGCTTATGGCATGGTTTTGCGTGCGTCCGTGCGTGCGTGCGTAAACTTTAATCTTCTCCTCTGAAACCACTGGGCCAATTGGAACCAAATTTGGTGTGGAAGGTCCCTAGGTGGGGTAGACCAAAGTTTGTACCAGGCGACCCCGCCCGACATCCAAGATGGCCGCTGTTACTATAAATAGCAAAAACACATAAATAGGCATTGCTGAGTCATTTTTTAACCGTTTTTGTTCAAATTTGAAATGTAGAGAGTAGATAGCGGGGCATTCAACATATGTAACGGGTTTTTATGAGAAATTTTTCGTTGACCCGATTTTTACGAATTATGCAAATGAGGTGTAATATTTAATCAATTCTTTGAAAATCTTCTCCTCTGAAACCACTGGGCCAATTGG
Organism: Tegillarca granosa; assembly: GCA_029721355.1. Lineage (NCBI taxonomy): Eukaryota > Metazoa > Mollusca > Bivalvia > Arcoida > Arcidae > Tegillarca > Tegillarca granosa. Next base: position 2,517,635 of record CM056599.1, read on the forward strand.
AACCAAATTTGGTGTGGAAGGTCCCTAGGTGGGGTAGAACGAAGTTTGTACCAGGCAACCCCGCCCGACATCCAAGATGGCCGCTGTTACTATAAATAGCAAAAACACTTCAATAGGCATTGCTGAGTCATTTTTTAACCGTTTTTGTTCAAATTTGAAATGTAGAGAGTAGATAGCGGGGCATTCAACATATGTAACGGGTTTTCATGAGAAATTTTTCGTTGACCCGATTTTTACGAATTATGCAAATGAGGTGTAATATTTAATCAATTCTTTGAAAATCTTCTCCTCTGAAACCACTGGGCCAATTGGAACCAAATTTGGTGTGGAAGGTCCCTAGGTGGGGTAGAACGAAGTTTGTACCAGGCGACCCCGCCCGACATCCAAGTTGGCCGCTGTTGCTATAAATAGAAAAACACATAAATAGCCATTGCTGAGTCATTTTTTAACCGTTTTTGTTCAAATTTGAAATGTAGAGAGTAGATAGCAGGGCATTCCACATATGTAACAGGTTTTTATGAGAAATTTTTCGTTGACCCGATTTTTACGAATTATGCAAATGAGGTGTAATATTTAATCAATTCTTTGAAAATCTTCTCCTCTGAAACCACTGGGCCAATTGGAACCAAATTTGGTGTGGAAGGTCCCTAGGTGGGGTAGAACGAAGTTTGTACCAGGCGACCCCGCCGACATCCAAGATGGCCGCTGTTACTATAAATAGCAAAAACACATAAATAGCCATTGCTGAGTCATTTTTTAACCGTTTTTGTTCAAATTTGAAATGTAGAGAGTAGATAGCAGGGCATTCCACATATGTAACAGGTTTTTATGAGAAATTTTTCGTTGACCCGATTTTTACGAATTATGCAAATGAGGTGTAATATTTAATCAATTCTTTGAAAATCTTCTCCTCTGAAACCACTGGGCCAATTGGAACCAAATTTGGTGTGGAAGGTCCCTAGGTGGGGTAGAACGAAGTTTGTACCAGGCGACCCCGCCGACATCCAAGATGGCCGCTGTTACTATAAATAGCAAAAACACATAAATAGCCATTGCTGAGTCATTTTTTAACCGTTTTTGTTCAAATTTGAAATGTAGAGAGTAGATAGCAGGGCATTCCACATATGTAACAGGTTTTTATGAGAAATTTTTCGTTGACCCGATTTTTACGAATTATGCAAATGAGGTGTAATATTTAATCAATTCTTTGAAAATCTTCTCCTCTGAAACCACTGGGCCAATTGGAACCAAATTTAATGTGGAAGGTCCCTTGGTGGGGTAGACCAAAGTTTGTACCAGGCGACCCCGCCAGACATCCAAGATGGCCGCTGTTACTATAAATAGCAAAAACCCATAAACAGCCATTGCTGAGTCATTTTTTAACCGTTTTTGTTCAAATTTGAAATGTAGAGAGTAGATAGCAGGGCATTCAACATATTTAAAGGGTTTTTATGAGAACTTTTTCGTTGACCCAATTTTCAAGAATTATGCTTAAGGTGTAATATTTAGTGAAATCTTTGAAAATCTTCTCCTCTGAAACAACTGGGCCAAGTGGAATGAAATTTTGTGTGGAAGGTCCAAATGTCAGCCTGACTAAAGGTGGTACCAGGCAACCCGTCCTGACATCCAAGATGGCTGTCATAACTAAAAATAGAAAAAAAAAAGACCATTGTTGATCTTTTTTCCACCAATTGAGCTCAAATTTTAAATATAGAAAGTATACTGTATGGGATTCAAAATATATGATATTCTTTTCTGAAAAAATTTTTATTGACCCAATTTTCAAGAAATATGCAAATTAGGTGTAATATTTAGTAAAATCTTTTCCTCTAAAATCACTGGGCGAATTGGAACCAAACTTCCTGTGGAAGGTTCCTACATCGGCCTAAAAAAAGTTTGAACCAGTCTAGATGCCTGTTGTTACTAGATATATATATATATATAAAATAGCCATTGTGGATCTATTCTAAGCTCAACTGGCTAAACCCAGCTGAGTTTATGGCATAGTGAAGCATGCCTGCATGTGTGTGTTGCAAAGTAGGCTTCATTGAAACAAAAATGGTCATAAGCTCAATTTATTTCCCATCTTAAGCTGATGAACCAATTATGGTAACCACATCACATTGTCTTAAAGGCACCACAGTGGCTGTGTGGTCTTAAACATTCGATGTTACGAATCACAGCACCTTTCACCCCTGACATTGTGCATTAATGCCAAGTGGGCTAGCACTTCATCTTTGAAAGTTTGTCAGTAAACTTGCTGCTTGGTTGTGGTTTTCTCCTATAATCCAGTGTCCTCCACCATTTCCAAAATTGACAGTCTCCATATAAGTGAAATATTCTTGAGTTGAACGTTAAACAGCATTTCAATCAAAAACAAACATTGTCTTACATATGCAGCCAGTTGAGCATCACAGGCCCTATTGGGCCTCTTGTTATGATTTAGAAAAGGACACTATAGTTATCAACATTTAACCAAACAGAGTAGTTAAGTCTCTCTCTCTCTTTCTTTCTCTCTCTCTCTCTCTCTCTCTCTCTCTCTCTCTCTCTCTCTCTCTCTCTCTCTCTCTCTCTCACACACACACACACATCAATCAAAAAAAAAAAAAAAAAAAGAAATACATATATGTTTATTTTGGATTTATCTCGTGAAATTATTTAGGAATTAAGTGTTCTGGCATTTAAATAAACTTATTTCTAATTATTCATTTATCTTGATATTTTTGCTTTTTTACTTAATAATCATTCTATAATGAAATGAAATTATTTTAACAAGACATTTGGAGATTAAATAAAAGTTTAATATAAAATTTCTTCCTTTCAGACAACATATGAAACATCTGATCCAGAAATAACTTGTATGTGCCTTGATGTGATTGGTAAATTTATATCATGGATTGATATAAGCCTTATAGCCAATGATAAATTTGTACCAATCTTGCTGAAATTTATGTCAAATGTGTTAGTCAGAGAAAGTGCCTGTGATTGTATACATGACATTATAAACAAAGGCATGGATCCTGTAGCAAAAACCAAACTGATTGAATCATTTACAGAAGTATTAGAAAATGCAGGAGTATTGAACCCAAAGGAGGTATAAATATTTTACCTTTGTAAAGTCTAATTAGATTAGTTTACTGACTTTTGTAATGTATAACAGCATTATATAGCTTACTTAGTGTAAATGTTGTAATTAGAGATAGTAGCAAAGGTGTTATAAATCCTAGTCAAGAAAATAGTCCTTACATTCAGAGCTTAAGACTGCTGTGCCAATGAGATCCTAATTAGAGAAAATTGTGTTCATACAAATGTGTATGAGGGGGAGAGAGAGGATTATGTATGTACATGTACATCTTCTAAGTGGCAGTGACAGATAGAATCATTTGTATACGCATATACTGAAGAATAAGTTTTAAAAATTTGGAGAAAAAAGTAGTTTTGGTTACAAAATCTTACCCCACCCAAGTTCCATAGGAGCATGTTATATCCCCACCCTTACTTTGAAAATTATGGCAAAAATGACATTAGTCCACATTATGAACATGAGCATGACATGAATTCTCACTGTGAACTCGAACATGACATGAATTCTCACTGTGAACTCGAACATGACATGAATTCTCACTGTGAACTCGAACATGACATGAATTCTCACTGTAAACTTCACTATCTTTGTTAAAATGTTTTTGGTTAAAGTGTTTTGATAATTTTAATATCACCATGGTGATTTACTTTGTTTATTTTGGTTTTCCTTCATTTTTAGGATGAAGAAGGTGATTTTTTGGCAAAACTATCAAAACTGGTAAATGGTTTTGGTACTAATCTAATACTAAATTGGCAAAAGTAAGTACTTGTTAAAGCTACATTGCTGGTGATGCTGTTGTTCTTGTTGTTGGTGTAGTTACGGATGTTGTTGTTTTGTGATGTATAAACATATATTGAGACCACTGAGTGTAAAATTACCAACTTGTGACAGACACTAGATTTAATGTCAAATTGGTATCTAGTGGTACAAATCCAGTACTTACATGTACATACAGCCATTATCATCCATTTGTTTATAAAAACACTCTCAAAGTTTAAAAAAATTAGCCTTATTTTATCAAACAATGTTTTATTGTTGTTGTATTTCACATTTTAAAAATTTGAAATCAGAATAAGTGAAGATAAATCATGTTTTACACTTCAGTTAGGAATTTTTAATTACATTGAGGCAGTCAATTCTTGAATGGTGGAAGAAATCGCCAACCATAGGCAAATAATCTGACATAATATTCCATGTTAGTATCTGTCTGAGATTGGTTAGAACCTTGGCAGTGAGTGACACTGTTATCCATAAGAATATACTTAAGACCACTCAGCCACCAAGGCCACAATGGCCTACATTTGTGAGTTATGGTTCGTTACGTTAAAATTGGTGGCGCTGCTATCGATCCGGTCCATCCGTAGCCATTGTTTACACTGTAACTGAGGAGATTTTTCTATCAAAATGCCATATACATGTTATTGCGAACCTGGATGGTCAAATAAAGGGGGGCATTATTTTCCAAAAGATATGAAACTTAAGAAAAAGTGGATATTTTCTATTCGCAGGAACTCTTCAGAACAAAAATATAAATTGTGGGAGACTAGCGTTGTTTGCAGGGAACATTTTTTGCCCTCAGATTATGTCGGAGAAACCGTCTTTGGTACATCAAACTTCATAAATATATTTACATTGCTATTTTCATCAAATGCGAACAATTCTCATTCCAAATGACTTATACTCTATTGTAATTATAAATAGTGATAGATCATACACGTATACTATCGCCAAGAGCTAGGCCGAGATGACTCCGATTTTCGAGAAATCCAGTTGTCATAAAACGTCAGATTTTCGGATTCAAGTAATGTTGACCTACATGTAACCCTTTGGCAAGCACCACCCTCTCTTAGCAGCTCGTTCCTTGTATTTTGCCCAAACAACATAAAAAATAATCCTTGGCGAGTTGGGTCAAAACAACCTCCAATTCAGGATCTATACAGAAACCATAATAAAAATCTTAGTTTTATGTATGATTTCTGTTTCACATATGAAGTCAATGTAATAATAAAAATTGCTTGCATTTGCTTTGTTTCAAAGTTTATTATTCTTATTTTTAATATAATTATTTTTCTTTAATGTTTGACAAAAATATATTCAGTCTGATGATATTATTCTTTAAATATGGCCCCTCATATTCATCTTTTTGTTATCCCATGCTGGTAAAGATGTTGAAATCTTGATGATGATGATGATGATGTTTAATCTTCTTTATGATGATGATGATGATTTATTTATTGTTTAACATTGCTTTAACAATTCTACAATCATGTCATGACATGCATGGTGCATGATTGAAGTGTCTTTTACTTGACAAGTGGAGACTGATGTTATCTTTATATTGCTGGTACACTGATACACAGTTTGGCAGATACATACTATATACCATCTGGTCACATTATACTGACACCGAGCCAACCAATAAAGGCCAATGGCAGGTGAAACCACTTTCTAACATATGAGCCCATATAAGGTATGAACCCACAGTGGTGAGAGACAGTGGACTACAAGGCTAATGTTGAATACACTGAGCCACAAACACAAATAACAAAAAATGACACCTACTATTATTTAAATGACATTTTATTTACAATGGGTACAAGTAAAGAATATTTTGGTATATTACTTGATTTTAATACACAAATTGTTAAAGTGTACATGTACTTCACATTTAATTTAAAAAAGACTCTTGAATTTGTTTGTCAGAAAAAGTTTATTTTTTTGCATGTTATTTAGCCATTACTGTTGAACCAAAAGTCTACTGGTATACTTTTTCACAATACAAGAATGTGTGTTTACATTTTTCATAGAATTCTCTTCAGAAGTTAAAAAAATGTATTTAAATATGAACTTTTAAGAAAATTTTATTCTCTTAACAAATCTTTAATTCTTTCTAGAATTTATGTAATATTGAAGTATTATTTTAAAACTTCCTTAGACAAGTAGCTTTTAAAGAATGATTTTTTTCTATTGTTATTTTTAAAGACATTATGTCTTAATCCTCAATACAAGCATACCATTAAAAATGTAACAAGTCAGTAATTTACCATTACTTCAAAATGAATATTTTTCATATTCCTTATAAAAAAATTTCTGTAGTACAGCATTTTGAAAATATTTTTCATAAAACTCTGTGAGTTTTGATACCATTTCATTAATGAAAGATTCATTTCTTTTAATATTTACAATTCTCATATCATTGAATGTACAAACAACTAAATCACATTCAGTTCCATTTGTACAGAAAAGTTGACCTTGTATCTGATAGTAGTAATCATGTGTAGTACTGAGCTGTAGATCACCATCTTTGTTTTTTAAGAAAGGAACAGTACTTTCTGAAATCATGCTGTCTTTAGCACTATATGGGCATTTTACTTCCACAAAGTTGTCAGAATTAGCAACTAAAGCATCAAGTGAAGCTGCAATATATGGATGTGTTTTGCTTACATGAATGCCACATGATTCTGTCACAACTTCAGTCTTATTGGAGTACTGATCCAAGGCAACAGACTCATATTTTCTGCCATGAAGAAGTGGTGGGGTTGTTAATTTGCAAACAGTTGTTAGATATTTAACCAAATTATTGAAATCAGTTCTGTTGGTTGCCTTGCAAATTTAACCAGGCAGTAGGCAAGCAGGTTGTGTCCTTAACTCATAATTAGGCATTAATGCTCAGCGACAGTGCCAAGCTGAGCAACTGAAACTAAAGGTTGTATTACTTTCCCCCTTTAGTCTTACACTAGGTAAGCCAGTCTTTATTCTAACCCATTAAAGCCAAGTGTCAAGGCTAGCAGCAGAAACTTAAATATTTTACAACTTAAGTATTTTGTGGACTGGTATTGAACCCAGATTTGCCATACATGAATATTTCTGATTAATATGTTATGTGCATTTACAACAAATGCTTTTTACAGCATGTTAAAATCTGTTAGACATAGTTACAAGTAAAGTTTGTCTGTTTGCTTGAGGCTCAGCGATTCTCTTTGGGCACTCTAGATTTCCTACACCATTCAAGAATCTGGACTTTGTCTTGCCTCTTGGGCATAAACACCACTGTTGTAACAATAAACTACACAAAAACCTACTACTGATATTTAATGATAAAAAAATCACCAAAATATTATGATATGTAAATGATTATATAGACAGTTACACTTAGCCTATATTTTACTGTAGTGTAAAATGAAAGTAGAAAGATGCCTGCCAAGTCGGGAAATGTCGGCATTTTGTAACATAAATGACAAACGACTGTTAACACAGCCTATCGTTTAATTAAATGATTACCACAAATTCGCTTATAGCGTCAGTGCCATCGTATCGAATGATTTGAATCTTGGAAAAATATGTAGATCTATTTGTTATTGAGACCAAGCCCTTTCAAACTTTTTGAATGAGGAAACTATTCGCGAATATGTACCTCTCTATTAACTCCGCTTTCCGACCTGAAACTCTCGCACCGCGATTTTTAAGTTCTTCTTTGAGTGCAGAAAGATCCCACGATCCATAATCACCGAAGTTGCTAGCCGTCATCACATTCAATATTATAATACAGCCTACGTTACGTACGTCAATATGGCGGTCGCAACAAGCTAGGACCGGATCGATTCGTACGCCACCTGTATTCAGGGGGACATAACCCACTATATAAAACGACAAATGTTTCCCATTGCAAGAATGAATAATACTTTTAAATTTTTACTTAAAAATATATAGGCTAGTCAAAATATCTGATAAAGAAAATACTACTGCAGTCCTTCAAGCCATTGAAAGTAAAATTCCTTTGATGTTCCGTTACCTAGGCGATGAGGATGATGATGTATCAGGGGCAGTAACTCCATTTGCACAAGAATACATAGCTGTTCTTAAACAAATAAAACCACTAAGTCAGAAACAACTTGAGAATATCAAAGTGAGTTACACATATATGTATCTTTTTTTTTTTAATTTTATTTATTTAATGATTAATTTTTAGCCAAAATCCAGATCTTTTGTCTTTCAAAATTTTAATCAACTTATTTATTCAATACACAATCATTGTGAAAATAAAAAAATGTAAAATATATATATATATATATATATATATATATATATATATATATATATATATATATATTCATAACTGGACCTGTTTTGTTGTTTTACAGGAGTCATCTTCAAATGTTTCTTAAGTGAAAAAAATAGATTACCTGTGACTGTTTCAAAGGTTATTTACTTCTGTTTGGAATTTTAGCTGAATATATATTAGGAGAAAATGACAAACATTTAGATTTTAACTGTTTAATTTATAACTTTTTTCAGGGATTGGTCTACATTGTTGTAAAGAAAATGAAATATGATGAGTCATATAATTTTGAACATGAGGTAATAAAATTCAGAAAAAAAAAAGGGTAAAATTTAATTTCTTGTTAAGATATTTTTTTAAGGATGCTCAAGAAAAAAAAATAGTGAAAACTAAAATTTACAATTTTGAGTTAGTTCCTCTTTATAAAGCTCATAAATCCTTTTGTATGACACAGAATTTTAGTGTCTGGTGTTAGAATGATGGGCAAATATGAAAGTGATTTGAGGTTCCAGATACATGTATTTAGTTATATAGGCCAGTGAGCATGGCTGTCTTAACTGCAGCTCTAGTTATCAAAGCAATGAAAAATGGGAGATAAATTGAGTGTTACCTTTTGTTTTATCATAATCATTAATCTTATTTGATTTTTAGATCTGCTCAATCAGATTAAACTTGAGTGTGAGAAGTGCCACAACTTTTAAGCTGCCAGAGTTGACCAAACAAATTGTGCAAGGAAGAATGTCTGTTCTTCTCACAGTTCTTGCCACTTATATAACACAGTTAAAAACTTTGTTTTAGAAATTTTGAATATAAAAAAAAATTAGGAAATAATTATTTTCATAAATTTTTCAGGGAGAAGAAGAAGCCATGTTTCAGGAATATAGAAAGCAGTTACGGACAATTTTCAACAATTTAGCTGCACTGGTAACTTAATTTGTTTGACCTTTTCTACAAAACTTATCAGACTTTTGTTATTTGGAGTAATATAAGTTTATGTTTAAAGATGTAGTTTTTCAAATATTTAGCAGTAACCTTGTACATTGGAATGTCATTCAGAAAATACATCAGCTTTTTATCTTGGTCTTGTTGAACAATAATTATTATATGCAACATATATTTAATAGATTTTGGTTTGCAAGATTAACACTGTTTCTAGAAGTACACTATACATGTGTCTGAGAAAAAACTTTGAGGGATCTCTGTGACTGAGAGGTAGCATGTCAGTTTATAGATCACAGCACCTCTCACAACCTAGACTGAAATCACACTCAGAAAGTTGAGACAATTTATAAGTTAACTTGTTGAAGGTTGATGGTTTTTTTCTTTCGAAAAATATTACAGAGATGAAACATCATTTTATTTTTACTTCAAAATTTCAGGATGTGGAGTTGATTATTATGACGGTACACACGATTGTAACACAGACGCTACCACAATGGGAGACACATGATGTAGCTGATATAGAAATGGCCATCTATTTATTGTACACTCTAGGCGAGGCATTACCAGTAAGTCTTTTTTCTTGTTAATATTGAAAGCCTTAGTGGCTGAGTGGTCTAGATTTCACTTTTATGGATCACAGTGCCACTCATCAGCTAGTTTGTAGTCACACTCAGTAACATTTTTCATTGGATTAAAATTTATGGTATGTAAATTTGAAAGAAGTATTGTTGAGAGAAAATTTTATTTTGTGAAAATATCCATTTGGGGGCTTGCTTTGAAAAATTTTGTTGTTTTTTATTTTCATGATATTTACTTACTCACAAAAATAAACATATTTAATCCCCTACAAACATTGGTGATTTTAAAGCACTAATGCTTGTGTAATTTTGCTGATTAGGTCATTTTTTTTTAAACAAATTACCAATATACATGTACCACAGAAACAAAAAAAAAATGTTTCAAGTGTCCCTTTCTCGGTCAGGTTTGGATACCATTGAGTTCTGTAATTAAAAAAAATGTTGCAAATGTAGTTTTAGATAGACAAAAGTTTGATCCAAAGTCAACTAATTTTAATTGTGCATCGTAATTATATCCGATTATAATTTTATTTATAAGGTATACACTGCTTATTACTTTTTAAAGAAATCATGTAAAAAGAGTATATGTGAATTTGTTTTGAAGTTCTTGATCAATTGATGATGGAACAAGGTCATTGCAATCTTTGTTTGTATTAGTCACAATTTTAAATGCCAAATGGAACCAATTTTTGTTCTGTGATAACATCTACCCATGGGTAATAGTAAGTACAATTGGTAACCATTGGTAATTATAAAAACTACCCATGGTTACCTATTGGTTGAATACCTAGCGTAAGCTGTGTAATTGGCAATACATTGTATTTATAAAAATATCAATTTCACACTTGAAGACTTGTGTAAAGACAATTATTGTAAAGTTATACACAATTAGTATAAAATTTGTTTAATATATTTAACTTTTTTTTCATTGACTTACTAGAGTACCCAAGGACAACATTTCACAGGAGATCCGACCAAAGCTACAGCACTACAGGAGATGATGAGACTTGTAAGTACATTATACCAGTATATTCTTTTGTGTTGTCTTGAGACTGGAAAATGTTCCAAGGCCAGTCACCTTTTACTTCTGGTATAATTTAATTACATTGTTCCAACTTCTGAAAATGGAATGGAATAATTATGTTTTACACCCCAGACCTTTAACTTATATCAAGGTGCTCTGTTTGGGGAGGGTAAAGAAAATTGAAGTGTTTAATGAAAACCACTTGCCTTTAGCAAGCAAACTGAAAAACTTATCTCACACAAGGGTCATCCTGAAAAAGATATAAAATGGAAGGACAATATAACCAAGGGACTTGATAATGCAGTGTCCTTGGGAACAGCAAATGCTTAATTTTGATAGAGTTAGTAGAGTAGTGTTTTGCACCCCATTCAAAATTCTTTTTACTTTTATTAAGACTGTCAATTTTGGTATGGTGGAGGAAACTGGAATGCCTTTAGAAAACCACCATCTTTTGTCAAGCAAACTAGGATCTTCTAAGACGGGAAAAACATAGATCTGTAGTTTCTGTTTTGAGAGTCGAGTTTCTTGTTTGTTCCATTTAACTTATTTTTGTTACTGATTTACATATATACATTGATTTACTGATTTGTGTAATTCTGTTTGTATTTTACAGTTGGTTACAAGTCGTGTTAGTTGTCATGGTCACATGATTGTCATGTTACAATTTTTTGAAACAGTTGTGAGATACGACAAATTTTTTAATTGTGAACCACAGCATATTCCAGATGTTTTGGTAAGCATAAAAAAATATAATAATTGTATTCATGACTATAGATGTTGGACAGTAAATAACATTTAACATGTGATGTTACCTTTCATTATTGATCACGGTTAAACCAAGACAACCAAGAACATAAAATAACACAAGTAAATGATAGAACAGCCAAACAAGACAATTCAAAAAAAAAAAAAAATGAATTAATAAATAAATAAAAACCAACAACGTAATCAGATTACTGTTGTAAAATTTTCCAATTGTGGATATGATATTTTTCTAAGAACTACAAAAGTTGGATCCTATTAAAATATATATGTAAATGAATTCACAGTATATATACATGTACATGCTTTCATCTATCTTTCTTTGTAATGATAACTTAGTTATAAAATATGAAAATATTTTACTAAAGGCTATGTAAGTCTCCCCTAAAACAAGTGAATTTGTACTATGATATGAAAAACATGTATTCCCTGTTATTTGACATCAGAAAAAAAATTAATCAATGGTAACACTGATTTACACTTTTTTAAATGAAATCATTTGACACCTTTTCTAATCAAATCAACTGTACTTGCACCCAAAATAATGCTGGTTACATGACATGATTTACAAAGTTATTATTTTATGTAAATTTCAGATGGCATTTACAGATGAGCGTGGATTTCGACATCGATCACCACAAGTAAGAAGCAGAACATCTTATCTGTTCTCCAGATTTGTCAAGGGACTAAGGTAAGTCATTACCGAGTCTGGCATTGCCATAAGGCAAGACTTAGGTGTTACTATTCCAGTGTCGTTGGCAGCGGCAGCATGTCAAAATGTGAAAGTTTATGTTAAAGTAATGTATTTTCTACTCGATCAAAAACTAACCAGGCGAGACTTTTAAATCCGTGGTATTCTTTTATATATATATATATATATATATATATATATATATATATATATATATATATATATATATATATATATATATATATTCTCTTGTATTTAAACGTGTGTCTTTTGTCAACTGTGTAATGGCTCATTGGTAAAGTCTCTAAAGTGAAAAAACATGGGTTTGAACCCCAGCTGGGTCATTGGTCATACATGAGATTTAAGATACTGCTTCCTCTCATAGCCCATGACATTAGGAGGACAGTGTATAAACTGCTACAAACTCACACAGCTCATAGACTTTTTTATAGATAGATTTTTCCTTGATAGGTTATTGAAATGTTTGATTGCAAAGAGCAGGTTTGCTAAGGTGCTGTTTCTAACCAACCAATTAACAACTTTCTTATTTACTTAGGTTACACATGAATGCTTATCTGGAAGACATTCTGAAGAGAATTCAAGATTTGTTAGTATTAAACACACCAGATAATGGCTACCAGAGATATTTATCTAATGAAGATCAACTGTTTGTGTACGAGACAGCTGGAAGTCTTATTGTTTCTAGCACTTTACCTGTTGAGGTTAGTAATAACATAAAGAAATACTTCCCTATGAAATAATGATCGTGGTTAAACATTCTAATTTTTAGTTCACATATATAAAGCATAGCACACTCTTAATCATGTCCATTGTGTGAGCTTCTGTACAGTATCCAGTATGATAGTTATCTATGGATTGAATGTGCACAAAGTTGATGGCTTTTCTTCATTTCTCGTATTGCATTGGCATTCTAGTGGTTCATACATGTACGTGTATTATACAACATTGCAAGATTTGGATTTACGCCTTGTTTTTATGACTTTTAGGTGATTTCTTTATCTTTTGCTAGTTATACTTTTGTTATTTTATAAATTCAGAAGAAGCAGATGCTGATGAAGGAATTATTATCTCCAATTGCTTCAAAGTTTGAAAACCTGTTAAATAAATTGGCTGTAGAGACAGATGAGAGAAAACAGACAGAATATGCACAAACGATAAACACAGCGACTGCTCTAGCAAGGTATTTGGCTGAAATATAATAGGGTTTAGAAAAAATGCATGGCGAGATTTGGCTCTAACCTGGGACCCCTGCATTGCTTCTTTAGGTTTTCCATCCTCCCATCTTTTAGGAATTCAATCAGGGGGACTTAATTTGGTGTCAGTCACCATTTCTAAGCTCAATAATGGCCTCAGTAACAAAACAAAGTAAAATGCAGGTTTGTAACTTGGGGTTAAAAATCATGTTCTCCCACTCTATTGAGCTACCCAAGCAACTTCTAAAACATGGAAATTTGCATTTGAGTTACTTGTACTTGGTAATAGTTACAAGCAAGAACACGTTAATAAAGTAGAAACTAACACCGTAGTACTACTAAGACACAATGTCAATACATGTATATTAAGCCCACCAACTTCAGTGTCCTCATTTTGGTTGTTTGGTGATATAATAAAAATATATAATTATTTATGGTATCCAGGTGTGTGTTTTAAGTTCCCCTGAAAGGCATTTATTTATTTTATAACCAGGTAATCCTGAAATATACAACTTAAAATAAAAAATACAGAAAAATAACTGCTATAGCAACCACCTCTATATAAAGACTACTTATTTATTAAGGACACGAGGACAAGTAGTCTTTTTATAGAACAAGTGTTCTTCAGCTTCATATATCAGCTAAAAAGAAACTCTGTAATACGTAAACATTTTTACAAGTAGGTCCTGTACAGGTTGGACTTTATATGCAGATTTTACTTTATCATGTGACCACTGTCCTTCTATTGATTGTATCTTATTTAGAGGTTCCTAAGCAACAAAGTAATAAAACATATTGTTAAGGGTCTATTTTGTTACAAGCAACCAGTTAACTGTACTTCATGAAGTTGTAAACTTTATGGAACTTTACGAAATTTTTGGTATCTTTTTTGATTATACAATTAAGTTCCAAATATTTTTCTTTTAATTGAAGCCGTGTGAGTAAAGGTTTCTCTAACCAGCAGACTATGAAGATGAGTGGTTGTGTGGAGATATTTACAGACTTGCTACAGATCTTTCTAAAGGCTGTAAATGTTCCCATTCATAGACAGTTAATTCAGACAGGTGTCAGGCAGTATTTACACAGAATGGTTGTGTGTATAGAGAAGGAAATATTACCCTTTATACCAATGGTATTTGAGAATCTAATGAAGCAGCCCGATGCTAAAGAACTCAGTGACTTTATACCATTAATGAATCAAATCATTATGAAATTTAAGGTAAATTTAACAATATATAAAAACATCAGATTGATTCATTATATATACTGATATACAGTTTGAAATAGGTACAGAGACTCTTATACCATATCTTTGATTGCCTTATTTCTCAAACAGACTTAGAACTGGCTGATGACCTCTCTGAAACATATATATAGAAATAGCGCATGACCTCTCGCTTAAAAAAAGGTTTTAGAACTAGCTCCTGACTTCTTTCTCAGACAGACAGACTCAGAACTAGCTCCTGACTTCTTTCTCAGACAGACAGGGACTCAGAACTAGCTCCTGACCTCTTTCTCAGACAGACAGAGACTCAGAAGTAGCTCCTGACTTCTTTCTCAGACAGAGACTCAGAACTAGCTCCTGACCTCTTTCTCAGACAGTCAGACTCAGAACTAGCTCCTGACTTTTTTCTCAGACAGACAGAGACTCAGAATTAGCTCCTGACCTCTTTCTCAGACAGAGACTCAGAACTAGCTGCTACCTCTTTCTCAGGCAGACAGACTCAGAACTAGCTCCTAACCTCTTTCTCAGACAGACAGACTCAGAACAAACTCCTGACCTCCTTCTCAGACAGACAGATTCAGAAATATCTGCTACCTCTTTCTCAGGCAGACAGACTCAGAACTAGCTCCTGACCTCTTTCTCAGACAGACAGACAGACTCAGAACTAGCTGCTGACCTCTTTCAGACAGACAGACTCAGAACTAGCTGCTGACCTCTTTCAGACAGACAGACAGACTCAGAACTAGCTGCTGACCTCTTTCAGACAGACAGACTCAGAACTAGCTGCTGACCTCTTTCTCAGACAGACAGAAACTCAGAACTAGCTCCTGACCTCTTTCTCAGACAGACAGACTCAGAACTAGCTGCTACCTCTTTCAGACAGACAGAGACTCAGAACTAGCTGCTGACTTCTTTCTCAGACAGACTGACTCAGAACTAGCTGCTGACCTCTTTCTTAGACAGACTGACTCAGAACTAGCTGCTGACTTCTTTTCAGACAGACAGACTCAGAACTAGCTGCTGACCTCTTTCAGACAGACAGACTCAGAACTAGCTGCTGACCTCTTTCTCAGACAGACAGACTCAGAACTAGCTCCTGACCTCTTTCTCAGACAGTCAGACTCAGAACTAGCTCCTGACCTCTTTCTCAGACAGACAGACTCAGAACTAGCTGCTGACCTCTTTCTCAGACAGACTGACTCAGAACTAGCTGCTGACCTCTTTCTCAGACAGACTGACTCAGAACTAGCTGCTGACCTCTTTCAGAAAGACAGACTCAGAACTAGCTGCTGACGTCTTTCAGACAGACAGACTCAGAACTAGCTGCTGACCTCTTTCTCAGGCAGACAGACTCAGAACTAGCTGCTGACGTCTTTCAGACAGACAGGGACTCAGAACTAGCTGCTGACCTCTTTCTCAGACAGACAGACTCAGAACTAGCTGCTGATGTCTTTCAGACAGACAGACAGACTCAGAACTAGCTGCTGACCTCTTTCTCAGACAGAGACTCAGAACTAGCTGCTACCTCTTTCTCAGGCAGACAGACTCAGAACTAGCTCCTAACCTCTTTCTCAGACAGACAGACTCAGAACTAGCTCCTGACCTCCTTCTCAGACAGACAGATTCAGAAATAGCTGCTACCTCTTTCTCAGGCAGACAGACTCAGAACTAGCTCCTGACCTCTTTCTCAGACAGACAGACAGACTCAGAACTAGCTGCTGACGTCTTTCAGACAGACAGACTCAGAACTAGCTGCTGACCTCTTTCAGACAGACAGACAGACTCAGAACTAGCTGCTGACCTCTTTCAGACAGACAGACTCAGAACTAGCTGCTGACCTCTTTCTCAGACAGACAGAAAATCAGAACTAGCTCCTGACCTCTTTCTCAGACAGACAGACTCAGAACTAGCTGCTACCTCTTTCAGACAGACAGAGACTCAGAACTAGCTGCTGACCTCTTTCTCAGACAGACTGACTCAGAACTAGCTGCTGACCTCTTTCTTAGACAGACTGACTCAGAACTAGCTGCTGACCTCTTTCAGACAGACAGACTCAGAACTAGCTGCTGACCTCTTTCAGACAGACAGACAGACTCAGAACTAGCTGCTGACCTCTTTCAGACAGACAGACTCAGAACTAGCTGCTGACCTCTTTCTCAGACAGACTGACTCAGAACTAGCTGCTGACTTCTTTTCAGACAGACAGACTCAGAACTAGCTGCTGACCTCTTTCAGACAGACAGACTCAGAACTAGCTCCTGACCTCTTTCTCAGACAGACAGACTCAGAACTAGCTCCTGACCTCTTTCTCAGACAGTCAGACTCAGAACTAGCTCCTGACCTCTTTCTCAGACAGACAGACTCAGAACTAGCTGCTGACCTTTTTCTCAGACGACCAGAACTAGCTGCTGACTCTTCAGAAGACTCAGAACTAGCTGCTGACCTCTTTCTCAGGACAGACAGACTCAGAACTAGCTGCTGACCTCTTTCTCAGACAGACAGACTCAGAACTAGCTCCTGACCTCTTTCTCAGACAGTACAGACTCAGAACTAGCTCTGACCTCTTTCTCAGCAGACAGACTCAGAACTAGCTGCTGACCTCTTTCTCAGACAGTACAGGACTCAGAACTAGCTCCTGACCTCTTTCTCAGACAGACAGACTCAGAACTAGCTGCTGACCTCTTTCAGAAAGACAGACTCAGAACTAGCTGCTGACGTCTTTCAGACAGACAGACTCAGAACTAGCTGCTGACCTCTTTCTCAGGCAGACAGACTCAGAACTAGCTGCTGACGTCTTTCCAGCCAGACAGGGACTCAGAACTAGCTGCTGACCTCTTTCTCAGACAGACAGACTCAGAACTAGCTGCTGACGTCTTTCAGACAGACAGACAGACTCAGAACTAGCTGCTGACCTCTTTCTCAGACAGACAGACAGACTCAGAACTAGCTGCTGACCTCTTTCTCAGACAGACAGACAGACTCAGAACTAGCTGCTGACCTCTTTCTCAGACAGACAGACAGACTCAGAACTAGCTGCTGACCTCTTTCTCAGACAGACAGACTCAGAACTAGCTGCTGACCTCTTTCTCAGACAGACAGACTCAGAACTAGCTGCTGACCTCTTTCTCAGACAGACAGACAGACTCAGAACTAGCTGCTGACCTCTTTCTCAGACAGACAGACAGACTCAGAACTAGCTGCTGACCTCTTTCAGACAGACAGACTCAGAACTAGCTGCTGACCTCTTTCAGACAGACAGTCAGACTCAGAACTAGCTGCTGACCTCTTTCAGACAGACAGACTCAGAACTAGCTGCTGACCTCTTTCAGACACA
Organism: Tegillarca granosa; assembly: GCA_029721355.1. NCBI lineage: Eukaryota > Metazoa > Mollusca > Bivalvia > Arcoida > Arcidae > Tegillarca > Tegillarca granosa. The sequence goes on from CM056599.1 coordinate 2,535,549, forward strand.
CCTTGAACTAGTTATAGACCACTCTTAATAGGAAGGATTTAGAATTAGCTACTGACCTCTTTCTCAAACATACTTAGTATCTACTTAGAACCTGCTGCTAATTAGTCTACCAATACCAACTTTTGGCAAAGTCAACATTTTGTTAACATTTGAATCTATCACACAATTTCTTTTGATATTTTCTTTTTAATTATATATTGATTGCAACATAGTTGTTTAAAATGTTTTTCCATTTTTTTACAAGATTTTATTTTTTACTCTTCAGAGTGCAATATCCCCTTTCCTTCAAGAAATGTTTATGCCATTAGTCAGGACGATATTTACCGTATTATCTAGTCCAGTGGATGATGGTGATCAAGTTACTGCCACAGAAAAAAAGATGTTACAAAGAAGTTATTATCTTTTTATATCCACCATTGTTAGTAATGATGGACTGGATGTTTTAAAAAACCAAGGTAATATCTTATTATAAAATTAGATTATTGGGGTTAATTGATGTTCTGCTTCATTCCAGATAACAGTTATTTAGAACTGTCTTTTTCCAGTAGATAATAAATCACATTATATGATGGCTTATCTTAGAGCCATCTGGTATTGTTTCAGCATGAATGGTATTCATATCAGGTGAAAGTCCTTAAACACAAATATAAGCTAGTATCTTTTGTATGCTGAAATCCCATTTACATGTAATTGTTGCTATAAAACTAAAATTAAGATTGTAGAGAAGTCCATTCTTGTAGGGCTCTATTCCAGATTATAATTCCTCTTTCTTCAAACAAATTTGATTCTACCACAGTAAATAACTGTCTTATATGGTCATTAAATCAAAAACAGTAAAATAGCCATGTTATTAAATTTATAAATGTTAGTTACAAGTTGTAACATATAATCTTGTCCATGAACTTGAAATTGTGAAAATTTTGTTGGTCACATGCCAGAATTCATATAAAAATTTTTATAAAATTTGATAGGGAAAACATAGATCATATATTTTCATGTATATAAAATATTTTAAACATGGCCAAATTTGAATACAATTATTTTTATTTGGAAAAATTATTTACTCTCCTTTTATATTTTAGAAATGCAGAATTTACACCAAGTATTAATCACAATAGTACAAGGGGCAGCTGATATACCTGACCCGCAGGTAAATACAATTTATTTCTTGATTACCTGTATATCTAGTTTGGTACACCAGGTATTAATCACAGGTACAGGGGAAGAGGCTAATATACCCGACCCATTGGTTTCTTATTTATGTCAAATTTGATACAACCATCTGCTTGAGACTTAAAAATTTTATGTTTTTGTTTTAAGTTTTTAGCTCACCTGAGCACAAAGTGCTCATGTGAGCTATTGGTATCAATAGAGGCAGACCCTCTGATGTCCGTCCATCAACAATTGCTTCAAACGACTTCTTCTCAGAAACTTGTGGTCACATTTTGTTCAAACTTGGTCAAAAGCATCTATAGAACATTTGTTTTTGGTTGCCATAGCTACCAAATGTAGGTCACATTGACCTGCATACTTGAAAACCTAAAAAAAACCTTCTTCTCCAAAACCACTTCACTGAGTTAAAATCTGATGTGATTTTTGGCTTCTAAAGCATCTTATATACCAAGTTTGTGAATTTCAATAATTTTTGTGAAAAATAAGGTTACACGTTTTTGTGTTTAATCTTTATACATTGTAAATAGTACTTTTTTACCAAAATTACAATAATGAATAAATTTAGATGAATTCTTTTTCCAAACATCATTTTCTTATGTGAAGAAACATACATGTATGTTTGACAAGTTTCATGAAATTCTGTAAAATACAAGTTGCTTTTCTCAACCTTATTCATTTTAAATTCTAGCAACCCAAGGGTGGAGGGTTCAAATCCTAGTGAGGCCACTTTTTTTTTTTTTTTTTAAATTTCTGAATTTTATGATTACAGTGGTGCATGGAAGAGATTTTATGAATTTTTACTTTTTAGTGTTATTATTATTTTTGTAATACATGTGATACTGATAAGTAGATATAGCTAAAAGCTTGAAATATTTTTTTTGTTTTACAAAATCACTGTTATGTGACATAATTTAAACTAATTGAACAAATTTTTTTGAATAATTTGCAGTTGACTTTTACAATTTTTTTAAATATTTTAATTAATGTGTCAAATCTGTAAAGTCTTAAATCTGGATCTGAAAATTGCTCATGTGAGCTTTTGTTATAGATAGGCACTCTGCCATCCATCCATCCATCAAAATACTTCTTCTCAGACACTACTGGTCACATTTTATTCATATAAGTCAATAGCATCTATAGACCATTGCCATTCACATTTGTTTTTCTGGTTGCTAGTATGGCTACCAAAAGTAGCTCACAGTGACCTACATAGCTAAAAACCAAAACAATAAAAATAATGTTCTCTGAAACCACTTTTATTGAGGCAACATTTTATGACTTAACCAGGTATTATCAAGACATACCAGTTACATTTAAACTCAGGTGAGCAAATTAGGGCCATTTTGGGCCTCTTGTTTTATTATTGGACTTGATGTGCAGATGAGCTACACTGTTCCTCTGCCAACTTTTGTGTCACCTGTTATTGGCAGCTAAGTTAAACTTTTGTTTGCAAAATATCTAGTTGGATCGTGTGTATTGTGAACAATTTTCCGATACACTTATGCATGATTTAACATTTTCTCATTTTGAAATACATTTCAATGAATTTACACTCTATTTGTTTTTTATTCAGAGCCAGAAAATGTGTTTTAATATCTTAAAAAGATTGATAGATTCATGGGGTGAGTACTGACAGTCTCTCTCTCTCTCCCCTCTCTCTCTCTCTCTCTCTCTCTCTCTCTCTCTCTCTCTCTCTCTCTCTCTCTCTCTCTCAAACACACAATACAAACCTAATTTCCCCCCTCTCTCTCTCCCTCGATCTTTCTCTCTTTCTCTCTCTCTCTCTCTCTCTCAAACATACACAAATACAAACCTAATATCTCCCCCTCTCTCTCTCAAACACACAAATGCAAACCTAATTTCTCTCCCCCCCCCCCCCCCCATCTCTCTTTCTCTCATTTATTTTAAATGCTGATGGCCGAGTCTTTCAATATTTACTCTTTATATACAGGTGGCAAGGATGGAATAGCAGGATTTATAGATTTCATGTATGAAAGTATTATTCCAGCTTGTTTTTTGGCTCCCCTTAAACCAACATTTGACTTCAACGATGGACAGACTGCATTAGTAAGTGTTTTGTCATACATACACGTATATATATTGTATTGTTCTTGTTGTTTATCCAAAATTACTAATGAAAGGACTTTAGGTGTCATTTCACTAGTGGAAAATAAAAGAATTACAAATATATGTCAATTAAAAATATCTTTCTGGTTTGTTTTCATGCCTTTCCAAGTAATGTGTTTTATAAGAAAAGTAGATGGATTGGAATCATGTCAAGTTCAAGGAGGAATTGCTGAAATTACAAACATTTAGATACATCTCTACATTCTGACAGAATCTAATTGGATAGGTGGGGAATCCCATTCAGGCAGATAAGGCCAGGTAAAAAAATTTTCTGGTCTCCGACACTGTCACGCGCTTAAATTCACTGCCGATTGCTCCAGTTTAATGTGGTGTAAGAAAAAAACTCCACTGATTGGCTGTTTTGAGCCAAAATAAACTATAAAGATCAAACACGTCAACGAAAGATTCTCAAAAGTGAAAGTAGAATTTTTCAAAATGCTTTATTGATTTAGATTGTAAAGAGCAAAGGTTGTTCTCTGGACACCTCTTAAGTTTTTCTCTTCAGGAAAGGTAAATTACTTTAATTTACGTTTCCGAACTTGTTATTGTAAAAAAAAAAACATGGCACCTGTTCCGGAGAATTTGGCTGGCAGTGCAGATGAAGCGATGATTTTAGCAAGCTTTACTTTCAGTTTTGACAGGAAAACATTAGTACCATGGACAATTATGCCAGTGAAGTTCATATTAACAGTACAAAAAATTTGTGAGGGACTTTTGAACGACATGTTAGGAAATGAAATCCCTGCCATAAAATGATAAATACAACACTAACATTCGATGTATCTGTGGGAAAAACAAAATTTGACGGAATGGAAAAAATGTTCCAAATGTAAAGATTGGTGAGGTTATTGAGCTATTTGGTCGATACTTCAAAATCACATTTTAAATTTTGTATTGTACCAAGTATGCATGCAGTATTTACATTTTACACTTTTGTTTCAAAATATGGGAAGGTTACCAATATATGGTTGTGAATCTTTTAATATTGACCAAAATTAATGTGAGAAAGATTATCAGTTAATACAGCTTTATAAATACTGACTTAAAACTATACTTCCCCTTACTATGTCAGTGTATGTGTGAATGTTCAAGTTTTATGTGATAAAGAACATGTAATTGCTTGTTTTTGTATACCATTTTAGCAATGCCAGCCCATTTCCTGGGTATTGTTCTAAAACACAACATCACTGTTTACTGTTTGAATGTTTATTTTATACACTTTTCATATATGAAAATAAAATGATTAGAATTCAAAACTGTATTGATCTTTTTCATAAACATTTACATAATGATGCATTACTGAAAATATCGAAATATGGTTTACACTCTAACATAGGTTAATATCTTTTTATTGAGAAGTAAGGTTATATGTATAAAATGTATTAAAAATTTTGCATAAAATAAAATTCCTACTTTGTGCATAAGTTTGTGAAATAAAATAAAATAAAATTCCCACCTACCTTGCCACTTTTTGAAAAAAAGTATCTGAGAACCAGAAAATTTTTTTTACATGGCCTTATAGTGCGAAAAGATTTTCGGTTCACTTGTTAAAGGATAATGTTTTTTTCCTGGCAGTCCAGATCCTCTAACATCCCTGAATTGACAAAACTTGCAGAACTTTGGTTTGTTCCTGTAAATCACAATCATGTAACAGAACCTATTGATTATTTTGCTTTAATATGATTGTTTATATATTTAGGCATTAAATGAGTGTGCTGGATGTCTGAAGACTGTCCTAGAGAAGAGGGTAAGTTGTCTACATAGTACTATGTCAAGAGTCTTTCTTGTTGTGTAATTTCCCAATGGCTTTCTGTGTTAAATTCATTTTACTGTAATATCTTGAATGTTTTGCTACATTGATTATAATGGAAGTTCCCATTGTTAGATGCAAAATTATTTCATTTTTTTGTAGTTTGTTTAAAATTTTTGACCAACTTTTAATTTGAAAAAATAATAAGTTAGAAAAATCATCACCCTCGACTTCATTTCAAGCAGTAATTTTTCTTTCTTAGGGTGATAATCGAACTAAACACACAAAATAAAGGTCAATAAGTTTATATAATCAAAAGTACAATAATTGTATTTTAATGAAAATAATGCATACAGTATAGCTGGTTATTTGATAATGACTGGGGTGTACATTTTTACTGTTATGCTAAAAAAAATGACAAGTCTTAAAAAAAACAAAAAACTTTTATTCAAATTTATATCATTATTGCTTAGTACTGTAAAATATTGAATGAGCAGTTGTAAATAAGAAATGCAAAAATAATTTTTCATTATTTCTTTAACATCCTTTTTTGGCAAAACTTGTCTGCACACACACACACACACACACACACACACACACACACACACACACACACACAGAGAGAGAGAATATATAATATTATATTTGATAATTGTATTAAATTTTGGAATTTCAAACATTCTAGGGAGATGAAATGCTGAATTATTTACAAGGGAAATATCTACCAACACTTAACTTACCACCTGATTCAATACAGGTATGTAATCAACATTAAGTAAATATGTTGAATTAAGTTAGATTTTTGTAAACAAAATGAAAACAGAGGGTTGCAATTTGGATATTGTGTATTTGGTAAAGGTGTAACCATGAAATAGACTGTTGCCATGTGGAAAACATTCATGTATTTAGTGAAAGTGTAGCCATGAAATACAGAGAGTACCATGTGGATAATATGTGCTTGATAAAAGTGTAACTATGCAATATAGTCAGTACCCATGTGGATAACCTACTTGGTAAAGCTGTAACCATGCAAAATAGGCTGTAGCCATGTGGATAACATGTACTTGGTAAAGTTGTAACCATGAAATATATGCAGTTGCCATATAGATAACATGTACTTAGTAAAGATGTAACCATGCAATGTAGACAGTTGCTAGTGTATAACATGAACTTGGTAAAGGTATAACCATGCAATATACATGTAGGCTGTAGCTATGTGGATGACGTTACTAGGTAAAAGTGTAACCTGTTATATAGACAGTTGCCATATGGATAACATGTACTTGGTAAAGATGTAACCATGAAATATATGTAGTTGCCATGTGGATAACATGTACTTGGTAAAGGTGTAACCATGAAATATAGGCAGTAGACATGTGAATAACCTACTTGGTAAAGGTGTAACCATGAAATATAGGCAGTAGACATGTGGATAACCTACTTGGTAAAGGTGTAACCATAAAATATAGGCAGTAGACATGTGGATAACCTACTTGGTAAAGGTGTAACCATGAAATATAGGCAGTAGACATGTGGATAACCTACTTGGTAAAGGTGTAACCATGAAATATACATGTAGGCTGTAGCTATGTGGATGACGTTACTAGGTAAAAGTGTAACCATGTTATATAGACAGTTGTGGATAACATGTACTTGGTAAAGATGTAACCATGAAATATATGTAGTTGCCATGTGGATAACATGTACTTTGTAAAGGTGTAACCATGAAATATAGGCAGTAGACATGTGGATAACCTACTTGGTAAAGGTGTAACCATGAAATATAGGCAGTAGACATGTGGATAACATAATACTTAACTCAATTTATTTTTGTTTTCAGGAATTTTGTCGAGCATTAAATTCAGACACTAAATTATTTAGAGCATATTTAAAGGTAAGTGTTCCCAATTCTGTATTACCTGTTTATTATATGTACTTAGGGTGTTAACTCTCTGATAAAAGAATTTTTCACATTTAAAGAAGCAAAATAGAACTATAGCATATGTTTTATGAAATAGATAAAAAGTACATTTTTTAATATTGTGAATTTCGTTTTCATTTTATACTACAAACTACTAAGAAAATGTGGTAAAGTAGACATAAGCTTCATCTGAAAAAGATCACAGCACTTTGGTTTGAACCCCACTCAAACAGATCCAAGTTTGTTTATTTTGCCTAAGAATGTGGTTTTCTCTGGATAATATAGTTGTCCCTGCATCTCAGAATTGTTAAGAGTGAAATAACTGTAACCAATTTGTAAAACACAAGGTATTATGTGATACCCTCCAGTTTTATTGACAGTTTGTCTGTCCATCTCTCTCTTCTCTGGTGCTTTTCAGATGATAACTGGAGAACTGATCAAAGTCATTTTTCAGACTTTGCACATTTTACGGACCATAAAATACAGGTTAAGAAAAATTTTCAGCACAGTTTCATTTATGGTTTTAGAAAGATGATGGGGCAAAAATATTTATCTTTTTTTAGTGCTTTTACATACAGAAAAATGATAGATACATGTAAATAAATTATTTTAAAAACTAAGATTGGGTGTACTTGATTTCTTGATCTGCAGCATGATTGTATATCATGTTCCAAACGATGTACTATTTTTCATCTTCATTTGACACTAGAATGTTAAATTTAAATAAAAAAATTAATATTCATTCAAAAAAAACTTCATAATTTTTTATTTTCAGAACTTTTTCATGAAAGCAAAATCATGACGAAAGGGAATCATTCCTTAATAATAAGGAATGAATAAAGTTATCTTTACAAGGGCATTATAGTAAGATGAAGCTCACCTGGATCATCACAGAGCTAGCAATCACAGAAAGATGCTGGAATCATCATGACTGTTGTCAAGAATTCCTCAGGTGTTAAGAAGTGAAAACACTTGTCAGTGATGACATTAAACATTGAAAGAAATCACCATGTGTAATAAAGATAATGATGGTTGTTGTTGGCTTAATTATATGAAGAGACATTCAGAAAAATACGGAAATTTAAAAAAAAAATCAGTCTGTGAGGAATATCATCACTCAGTTGCTTAAATAGGCTGAAGGGTATCATTTTGTATTGATGTATTCTAATTTATCATATAGTCTGTCCCAAAATATGTATAATAAAGCTGTTTAAATGTCATAAATGTAGTATAATAACACTCCTGATCTCCATGGTTACGGAAGTCATCCTATTGTTGTAACATAATAATGTCATTTTTGTCGGGTTGTTTTCTTATGAAAAAAAAGAGAAATTTTCATTACAAAAAGATTATTTTTAACATCATACTTTAACCATACATGTATTTCATGGTTATATGAATTTGAATTCATTAAACTTTCGGGATAAATTGTATGCAACTTCCGATGTTGTTGCATTAATTTTTATCCAGCTGTCTAATAAATTCAGTATCATATAAACACTTGTGAAAGATCCACTTTATTGCATAATAATAATAATAATCTGTCATGTTGTTTGCTAGTGACGATAATTGTTTATTACTATAACAGTAATTTACATTTTCTTTTGGATATGACATCACATATTTTAACATTTTCCTGTTCTGTAAAAAAATTTTAATTTTTCATTTGTTTAATAGATGTTCTGAAAAAACTATAATTTTCACAAGAAAAACATAGAAATTGTGATTAATAACATTACATTCCATTCTGGTATTTGGACACTATATTAATAACATACTGGACATTTTTTTCTGTGAAATTTTTATTTTTGATAGTTGTACACAATTCCGAAAGGCAGTAAAAACAATAGTTTGCAGAATAAAGATTTGTGGGGTATATCAAATTTTACTGGAAATGTAGCAATCAGTTATTTTGGTGATAACATAGGGGCCTCTTTGGTCAAAGGGCTGTTGATGATTTCATTGTTATATTTGAAGTATGGTGTTCTTTCTCTAACTCAGATACAGGACCAGTTAAGTAATTCATTGGTTATACATATAGATGTATTGTCATTGAATTTTGGTTTACATGCATCCAGCCCAGATGTTAAAAACCAAGATCAAATCATAGGCACAAACTTGTCAAAGGAAAACACAAATCAGTATTGATCCTTTATCGAAATCATGGAGAATAAGAGATGTCAAGTTACAAGGAATAAATTTGTAAATTAAAGTTTAGGTAGGGACAAAGATAAAAGGAACTAATAGTGCATTAACATAAGGCTTTTTCTGGGGAGATCTCTTAGTAGCATTTGGCCAAATATATTTTTTAAAAAATAAAACATTCTGATTGATATTGCTCTATGTGATTGTGTGTGTGTGTGTGTGTGTGTGTGTGTGTGTGTGTGTGAAATTTGAATAATACGTTAATGATTGAACACATTCACTTTTCCATTTTTCATGTGCAAGTCTGGATTTTTTTTTCAATTATTGTAGTAACATAATTATAAGTATTGAATCTGATTTTCAGTCAATAAACCAAGTACATTTATGAAATTAATTACATACATGTACTTCATTGAAAAAAAATGAAAACACAAGTTTTGAAAAATTATGATGTGAAAAATGAAAATTGAATGTAAAAAAATTGAAAGTCTGACTTGTGACAGTGCATTGTGAAAAAAGTGAAAACTGAATGTTCTTCTTTCAATATTTAAGTATGGATGGATTGTTATTGTTTATTATTAAAGACAGGTTATTTAAATTCTATTTTTGTGCTTATGTATATATGAAAGCTGACCTTAGCTAGTGGTCAAAGTACATGTTAACTGTTCTGATCATGTGTTGTCTGTTGTAAAGTCCACTTTGAACGGACCTGAGAGCCTACATTTGGTACTTCATTTTGTTGACTAAAACTCCTTTTACCATAGAGGTGCAACATACATTGGTCTTCACTATTTGGTTTATATGTCAATTTAAAAAAATGATTGTTCATCTTTCAATGTGAAAGGTGACCATAGTTTTATCTCTGCTAATTTCAATGTTGATTTCAGATATTAGATAAGGATAAGTTGAGAACTCTGAAAGTTGAGTGTAATTCTTGTTTTATTGTTAAATATTTTAAATTATCATTTATTCATCGATTCATACAAAATTTGTCATTCTCATTCCTGCTTTTAAATTCATCATTCATCTTTCCATAAACATCTAAAAATGCAATATTGTCATGTTAAACTTTCATTATCATAGCATACCATTCCATTAACAATGTTGTTTGCCCATGTATTATATAATACCATTGTTTGTCCAGCCCAGTTATTTATATAATACCTTTGTTTTTCCAGTCCAGTGCACTATATGACACCATTGTTTGTCCATCCCAGCTGGCAGATTGTTTATTTCCTTTAATAGATACAGATTTACTTGTACATATTTAGATATTTTTCTATAAAAATCATGACATTCTTCGAGTGTACAGCATTTACACTTTCTGTAATTACCAATGGGAAGGATAGATTCACACAAAACCAGACCTTCAATTATCCATTTTGTTAGCAGTATAAACAGTCAAATTACCTTTATCGTTATCAACAGATTAATACAAAATCTACTTCCAGACTGGCTGGTTTTCCAAAGACAGACTGTGATGTCATAGATAAGCTTGTTTGTATAACTCTTTATAAAGGAAACATATTTGTAGAAAGTTGTAATATGCAAACCAGATGACACAACCTTTGATGGAACTGGCAAATTGTCTATATTAGGTACTATATTGTACATTGGTAAATCACATTCTTCCATTCATCATATCAAATTACTTTCATTTTTTAAGTATCTTTGCTGCCAAATTATTCTTAATTTTGTAATTTTATGTGAAATTTGTTTTTAATTTTAAAATTTGATATTTTTCTTTTTATTTATGTTTTTTTTTCATTCTTAAGTAAAGAACTTGTGATAATGCTGAAGTTTGCATTTTAATTGGTGCTTTTGTTATTTTTATAATTTGGAAATTCTCAATTCCTGTTGTCTTACTTAATGGTTGATTGTTATTTTTCTTGCCTCTAGGTACCGGGTAAATAATGGTTTTCGTGATTCAGTGGTCTAAAGCAACGGCTTACAGATCAAAGCACCTGTCACTGCCTTTGGTTCCACTCAGGCAGACCCTAGTGTGTGGAAAACTTCCTTGTCTAAGGTAGATGGTTTTGACAGGGGTACTCAGGTTTTCTTCACCATTCTAAATCTGATCACTTCAAAATAAGTCAATCTTCATTTTACTCTCTTGATAAATAATAGATTCAATTTAGTGTAAACTTGGAGATGCCTTGCCACAGAGTTATGTTGTAAGATGGTCTTTCCATGCATGAAATGTATATCAAAATTGCATTGTTTATTTAAAAAAATGGAGTTTATTGTTTACAAAACAAATTTTTAAATGAATAATAATATTAATATGACAAAAATAGTTTTGTTTTTTACTGAAATTTTATTATAAGTTCAATTATGAAAATGTTGTATTTATTGTGTTCATTGATATTATCTGGATTCAAAGAAATTATAATTTTTGTAACTTTCTGGTATGCCATCATGATTGGTAATTGACAAAGAGTGTATTGTACTTTATAAAACAAATTTAAGAGGTAAGATAAAATAACAAGAATATAAATCATGAAAGTTGTAAGCATGTTATTTTTTTTTGTAAAATTTTGGGCTGGTGTAATGTTAAACACATACTAATACATTGTATTGTTCATTTACACATTTTATTCCCTTGCATTTCCAGTTGTTGAAATTTTACAGTAGAAATATGAAATACATATACCTTTCTTCTTATGGATCTTATCTGCTTACCCCAGTAAGTTCTTATCCATCTAAGAGACACATTGGTTGCAAAGTGGTATTAAGTACCAGTTTATCGACCCCATTGTCTCTCACCACCTACCAGTAGGTTTGAACCCCACTAAGGCAGATTCTTTTGATAGAAAAGTATGTTAAGTTTGCTTGCTAAAGTTCAGCGATTTTCTTTTGGTACTCAGGTTTGCTCTTCTTTCCAAGAACTGTTCCCTTTTATATAAGCGAAGGAAACTTCACTCTTACTTGTCCCCTTTATGATCTTTTGATGCATATTATATATTTATTAAGACATAAAGGAACATAAAACCTTTCGGTCTTTAGACTGATTATTGAAGTAAAACCAGAATTTTTTCATAATGATGCAACATAACCGTATGACCTTTATTTTAAAACTTGATAAAATGTGCTAAATTCAATGTTGATATGTATCTGACCTTTAAGCAATAATAGTCACACACACACACACACACACACACACACACACACACACACCAAGAAGGAAGTATTTGGTAGGTTATATCTGTACATGATATAGAACAGTACATAATGTTATTAAAATATTTATATAAATAATTTGGAGAATCATCAATTTAATCTTGTTTTATTATTTGAAAATAAAATTTTAAAAAGAATCTTTTATTAGTTGTTATCATTCACCTCATAGATTTAAATATGTCACAGCAAGACTATGGTAGATCCAAAACTTCAATGGAAAAGAGCCTTATGGATCACAGCAAGACTAGATCCAACACTTCAGTGAAAAAGAGCCTTATGGATCACAGCAAGATTAGATCCAACACTTCAATGAAAAATAGCCTTATGGATCACAGCAAGACTAGATTATGACAGACACTTCAAGGTGGATCACAGCAAGACTTGGTCTTAATTTCCAACAGCATTTATCCCAGTTTGATCTACATCTCCAAAACGCTTGAAAATCTCTGCAAGACAAGATATCATTCAACTTAATAAAGTCGTAAATTATTCAGCGACACCACAGGAGATCGTAATTTATAAAAAGCCTTTACTAACCAACACCCCTATGTCTTTTACACAGAGACTCTTTATATACAAGGTAAAGTAGTAAAAATAATAATAATAATAAATTTATTGAGAAACTGCAGTTGTAGTGTACTCAAATATACAGCATTTACAATAATAATAATATGTACATGTATACATGCATTAATTTTTGTATAATTAAATCATAATGTTTTCTGTATATGTATGTATATATATGTATGTATATATATATATATATATATATATATATATATATATATATATATATATATATATATATATATATATATATATACAGACATATATCTACACGCAAACATATACAAATATGAATATAGGTACCCATTCTTGATAAACAGTCCGTATTTACTATTCTGTTGTCTTTCTATTTAACTATAGTGACAGTTTTTAGTCAAATGTTAATAATTATACATGTATATGTATAAAGTACGTTTTTTTTTTAATTACGAGCTCCTGTGTCGAGACAAGTTCCACATCTCCTATCAAAACCACCTCATTAAAAACTATTAAAATACTGTTCGAAGATAAAAAGCTCTTAAACTACGCTTTCCTAACGGTCACACGTCGTAAGCGAGATTTTATTTGTCAAAATCTTCGAAAAAGAAAAACTGGGAATTCCAATGAATGAAGGCCACGTGACTTTATTGATCTAATCGTGTAACGACGAATTAACTTCCGGTACTGTTAGTATGACATCAACTTTCGATATTGTTTATGTTGGATATTAAGATAAAAGCGTGCGAATATAGTAAAGATAAACAGCTGAAATTAACGAAATGTATAGAAGAAACGTATGTATGAACTTATATACGACTTGAAGCTTATTTGTCTTAAAATAAAGACGAAGTAAATTTGGATTTACTGTTCCGTCTTCTGTGCACAGGTGTTTGATCAGTGGACCAATCTAGATATGCCTACTCTAGCTGCTAAGATTTACCGACGTCTTTTCATGTTATTTAAATGCTGTCGTTATTAATTGTGGCACACGCCGTCAAAATCAAACTAACAAGGTGTTAACCCCCCTTCCGCCTGTCCATATGTCTTAGATTCTAACTATGGCGACTGTTTATTGATATTTGCCATAAATTTTTCTCTACATTAGCTACAAGAAAATACTTCTTGTAAACAATTACGAAGGATTTTTTTCCAGATTTCAAAAAAGCTGCGAAATTAAAAAAAAAAATTATAACAACCAGAGACTAACACGTATTACCATTTCACCACAAATAGTAAGAAAAAAGATTCTGATGACAGTGATGTCTGATGTTGAATCAAAAGAAGAATAAAGGATACTGGTGTAATTTACCAGTAACTCTTGATTTCTACATACAAAGTAGTTATTTGCCACCATTTAACAATTGTTTTTAGTAAGGTTACACAAGATGCAACTACAGGTTATATTACGATAAGAGTCTGACAAGCAGGCTGTTGGGGAAATTGGGTCCCTAATCTGTGAAATCAACTCTTCCTACCACTTCAAAACAACTGCCATGCACTGTAATGTTTTGCATTGATCCAAGGAGTTATCTCCCTTCTAATCAGTAATGATTTTGCTGAAAAAAAGATTACATTTAGTCTAGCATGAAATTCTTAGTGAACCAAGTTTGAAACAGACTAGAGATTATTAATGGCTTTAATCCACCCTTGACAAATTTTTTAACAAAGTTTTCCTATTAAACAAATTCATTGTTACACACTTAAAACACTTCTGTCACTGTAAGAGTTATGTCCCATTGTAAATTTTACCTAAAACTAATTCTCATCCATTGTGTGTTATCATTCTAAATATTTTAGTTCCCAGATGATCCAGGATACATGCCAAACATGGGAGACAGCCATACACGAGTCACTTATCGGCGAAATCCAAATTTTTTGGAAAGAGTTGGTAATAGTTTAGTTGGAGTTCTTGTTGGATTGGCAATGCTTCTTGCTGCCAGTGCATTACTGTTTTGGAATGAGGTATTTATATTTTTAAACAAATTTTGTTTTAAGACAGATACATGCATTTAAAATTTTAATTTAGATTTGTGTTTATTAAACTCATTATATATTCCATACCTTGTGTAAAGTTGTTGCAGCTTTAGATATTGGTCAGTATTGGTCAGAAGATAACTTTATTTTGTTATTATGGTGAAAGTAAACCATTGGTGGGGGGCAACAATGTGCTGTAAACACTGTATTTAGATTTAATGAGTTAGTGAATGATTTTTGTTCTTATAAAACTTGAAAGCAGCTTTATGGAATCTTTTATTCCCAGATTTTGCATTCAGATTTGATGAGTTCAACAACTGAAGAATTTATTATTTTTTTTATATTGTTGGAGAACATTACCAGATGTTTGTCTCTGTGTATTATGTTTGCACTTGTTCCTTAATCCAGCTTAAAGTTTATTACTTTTGTAGTTAATTGATAAATAAATACAGGTACTTAATATTGTTTAAACAAAAGAGAATGATTCTGCAGAATTACAATGTGACTTTTTGTAACACTACTGAAGTGTTTTCTTAATTTTCATATAAGATCTTTATTCCAAAATGGCAACAAACTTTTACTCTTCAGAATATATGGAACTTAGACATAAAAATGGGTGTGGCTTGAAGCTCAGTGATGCTATTGTCATTGTAGGGAAGAGCGGTACAAACAGCACAATCATTGGATGAAGGATTAGCCATGGCTGTATCATTAGATGATATATATCAACCATATGATGAGAACAATGGTAAACTGGTGCATATTAGTGGTGCCCTAAAGACTGAACAGGTGAGATTGAACATAGAACACCTATGATTATTCACTTTATTCTCATCTCTGCCAAATGATATTATCTTGTATAAAAAAAATAATTGACCCAGTACCTTACTAATTAATCAGCTATGTACATTTCATGTATGTCAATTCAAACAGGGTATAAAAATTTTCATTTTAAGTTCAGGGTTTTTAGACATACATACATACATAATTTAAGACCACAGATATTTTTAACAAGCCTATAGATACATGTATGTTACATATATCTGTCAGAAATATTGGGCAATACTAAAATCATATTCATCATGATGTTTTTTTAGACATTCAGACTTGATGGATTTTCAGCCCCTACTGTCATACTTTATTGGTTTTTAGCCCCTGTTTTTAGACTAAATGGTTTTTTTTAGCCCTTCCCTGCAGACTTTATGGATTTTTAAGCCCCTTGTCTTCAGACTTGATGGATTTTCAGCCCCTACTGTCATACTTGATGGTTTTGAGCCCCTGTTTTCTGACTAAATGGTTTTTTTTAGCCCCTCCCTACAGACATTATGGATTTTTTATCCCTTGTCTTCAGACTTGATGGATTTTCAGCCCCTACTGTCATACTTGATGGTTTTTAGCCCCGGTTTTCAGACTAAATGTTTTTTTAGCCCTTCCCTGTAGACTTTATGGATTTTTAAGCCCTTTGTCTTCAGACTTGATGGATTTTCAGCCCCTACTGTCATACTTGATGGTTTTTAGCCCCTGTTTTCAGACTAAATGGTTCTTTAGCCCTTCCCTGCAGACTTTATGGATTTTTAAGCCCCTTGTCTTCAGACTTGATGAATTTTCAGCCCCTACTGTCATACTTGATGGTTTTTAGCCCCTGTTTTCAGACTAAATGGTTCTTTAGCCCTTCCCTGCAGACTTTATGGATTTTTAAGCCCCTTGTCTTCAGACTTGATGGATTTTCAGCCCCTACTGTCATACTTGATGGTTTTTAGCCCCTGTTTTCAGACTAAATGGTATTTTAGCCCCTCTCTACAGACATTATGGATTTTTAAGCCCTTGTCTTCAGACTTGATAGATTTTCAGACCCTACTGTCATACTTGATGGTTTTTAGCCCCTGTTTTCAGACTAAATGGATTTTTAGCCCCTCCCTATAGATATTATGGATTTTTAAGCCCTTGTCTTCAGACTTGATACATTTTCAGCCCTATTGTCATACTTGATGTTTTTTAGCCCCTGTTTTCAGACTAAATGGTTTTTTTTAGCCCCTCCCTACAGACATTGTGGATTTTTAAGCCCTTGTCTTCAGACTTGATAGATTTTCAGCCCTTACTGTCATCTTTGATGGATTTTTAGCCCCTCCCTACAGACATTATGGATTTTTAAGCCCTTGTCTTCAGACTTGATGGATTTTAAGCCCCTTTCTTCAGACTTGATGGATTTATAGCCCTTGTCTTCAGACTTGATGGAGTTTTAGCCCCTGTCTTCAGACTTGATGGATTTTTAAGCCCTTGTCTTCAGACTTTATGGATTTTCAGCCCCTTGTCTTCAGACTAAATGGCTTTTTTAGCCCTTGTCTTCAGGCTTGATGGATTTTTAGCCCCTGATTTTAGATGGGTTTGACTAGATCTTATTTTACTTGTTTTTATTATTTTTTATGTATTATTCCTAGGCAGTAGAAGATCCTACTTTTAAAGTATCTGTATTCTGTGCTAAACTAAAAAGAAATGTAGAAATGTACCAGTGGGTTGAACATGAAAATAGAAGGTAAGTCTTTATATATTAACCGGTAAGTCAAATTCCATTAAACATTGTACATAATTTAATGAATTCAAGGAACAAACAGCATTTTTAGAAACCATATCAAATAACATTACTATATATTCTTATTTAACTGACACCGTCCTATACCATCTGATGTCATTATGGAGAACTAAAATTGTATTAATACAATCATAATATAATGTACAATTTTAGTCTCTTACTTTTTTTCTTTATATATCAAATCGTGTGTTTTATATTTAACAGGGAATACAATGAAGGAGGAGAAACAAGAGTGGAGACGACTTATTCTTACTGTAAGTGTAAAAAGAAACTTCAATTTATTTAAAGTTGATCTCAAGCCTAAAAGGCTCAACAGACCTGGAGTATTTATCCTACAGTCAGTGGTCCATCAGCTTAGCCCTCGGTTATTTAGTAGCTCACTAGCCTGATTAACTTGAGTATTGAGGAATTTAACATCTTGATTACGGACATACCACACATGTCTGGGGTTGAAAATTTGGTTTCTAACCTAAACATATCCATGCTTTGTATCCACACATAAATGGCATTTTAAGGGGGTGGGCGATTGGAACTATTTCTGAGCAGGACCACATTTTCTGTGGAACTGTTAATTGCTTTGGAAACCAGTAACATTTCTCTGTAAATGTCTACTTTCCAGGCTTTGCAAAATTAATGGTATGGACTAATTTTAACGTGACATTATATTTTCTTTGATTTCAGCATTGGAATGGCGATCAGAGTTGATTAGAAGTCAGTCATTTGACAGCCCGGGACATAACAATCCTACGTAAGTTAAGGCAAAACTTGTAGTTACAATGCTTTGCCATCAACTTCATTGTAATTTGTCATAGTAAATTTGCAAATTATTCATAGAAGTTCTAATGAACTTCAATATACCTTTTTTGGCTAAATGAGCCTTGTTGTATCATAAAATCACTATGCATATACACCATGACCAGATTGTAATTAAAACAGTGTTGCCATTCTGGGGATTTTACATGTTGAAAACCTCCCAATTTAGAGATTTTTTAATTCACAGTAATATCATTAGGTTCATTGCCTATTGTAAAGGACTACCATTTTCAACAGGTAGGATCTTTATAGCAGCAAACATTGTCTCTTTTGAATCCATATATTACAGTAATCCAAGATGTACACATCAATTTTCATTAAGATTTCATTTGAGTAAGTGAATGTTACTAAACTATATATAAGTTAATTAAAATTTCTGTAAAAGATTTGCAAATTTTGCTGTGGAATAGATATGAGGGAGATACAAAATGGCCACAGGTAGTTACTGTCACAGATTAGGAAATTCTAGTGGCTTAATTGTAAGTGTTACACCTATCATCCGTGTTGCCTGGATTTTATTTTAGGTATGAACATGTGAACAGATTTTTCACTGCCTTATCTACTTTTTCATCCACATTAAGTTATCGTAAAGGCTAAGTTCCAGTCAGACAAGCCAGATATAGATTAAATATACATTGTATCAGAAATGATTTCTTAATGAATGTAAAACAAGGTTATTTATCACAGATTATATTATTCTTTTGTTTTATTTATTTATTTATTTATTTTTTATTATTATTATTTTTTTTTTTGACTAATAAAGACTTTTTAATTTTTAATTAATTTACTCTAATGTGTAAACTCACACTGGACAAAATCAAATTGAAGTACAAAGTACATGCTATTACATTGTATACTTATAAATGAATAAATAATTGTGAATGATATTTATTGCAAACATTTTCTGACAGAAAAAATTTCAGATTTGTAGATACTGTATTTACCAAAAAGTAAATTCTTATAGTTTGTATATTTTGTGTATGTGTTTTTTTTTTTTTTCCAGATCAATGATTTTTAAATCTGAAACATATACAGCAAACAGGATCAATGTCGGTGGATTTGAATTATCAAAAGGTAAGAACATGAGAATACTCTGTCTCTCTCTCTCTCTTGGCCTAATTTATTGAAATATTATGGATCTCAGTTTAATATAAAAAATCTTCCCTTGGAAGATTCTCTCTCTCTCTCTCTCTCTCTCTCTCTCTCTCTCTCTCTCTCTCTCTCTCTCTCTCAGCCAAATTTATTGAAATATTGTGGATCTCATTTTAATATAAATAATCTTCCCTTGGATGCACAAACATCATTCCACAATACAACCATCATATACACATATCCAATTAAAATTAAAATGTATATTTCAGGTTTGATTGACAGAATTTCCACCTTCAGAAGGTTAGATTCACAGTACATTAAAAAACACCCAACAGATCCCAACATAAAACTTTATGATGGCATTTTCTACCATAGTCTAGACCCAGCTAGGCCTCAGGTATGATAACAGCTTGTTGACATTGCTTTAGACACTGCTTCAATGACAAATGTATGACTGCCTTTGAAGGTACATGTTGTATAAATGTTTGACTTTACCCTTTCTACTCATTCATATAATATTTAAACCAAAAAAATTGTCTGGTCTGTTGCCACCAATGTTTGAATTTTACGCAGGCTAATGCTAGGTTTAGAATGTTTATCAGCTTTTCAAAAGGTCAATAGTACATGTATTTATCAGGTACCTCACTTATCTTCTCCTTCTCATCAACAGTACATGTATTTATCAGGTACCTCACTTATCTTCTCCGTCTCATCAGTAGTACATGTATTTATCAGGTACCTCACTTATCTTCTCCGTCTCATCAATAGTACATGTATTTATCAGGTACCTCACTTATCTTCTCCGTCTCATCAACAGTACATGTATTTATCAGGTACCTCACTTATCTTCTCCATCTCATCAACAGTACATGTATTTATCAGGTACCTCACTTATCTTCTCCATCTCATCAACAGTACATGTATTTATCAGGTACCTCACTTATCTTCTCCATCTCATCAACAGTACATGTATTTATCAGGTACCTCACTTATCTTCTCCATCTCATCAACAGTACATGTATTTATCAGGTACCTCACTTATCTTCTCCATCTCATCAATAGTACATGTATTTATCAGGTACCTCACTTATCTTCTCCATCTCATCAACAGTACATGTCTTCTCCATCTCATCAACAGTACATGTATTTATCAGGTACCTCACTTATCTTCTCCATCTCATCAATAGTACATGTATTTATCAGGTACCTCACTTATCTTCTCCATCTCATCAATAGTACATGTATTTATCAGGTACCTCACTTATCTTCTCCATCTCATCAATAGTACATGTATTTATCAGGTACCTCACTTATCTTCTCCATCTCATCAATAGTACATGTATTTATCAGGTACCTCACTTATCTTCTCCATCTCAGAACCAAATTAATAAAATCTACATGGAATATTTTTGTAGTGGACCAGGCTTGATAAGTGACCAGGTAGCTAAGTTGGTAGAGCCTCATGCTAGAATTGGGAAGGTCCCAGATTCAAGGTCTGGTTTGGTCACTGCATTTTTTATTTCCTGTTACATTTGGGAGCTCGTCAAACCCTGGGAAGTGGCCGACCAACAGGTTGGTCCTAGGATGGAACCTGGTAGTTTTGGTTCAAAGTATTTGAATCCAAAAAAAAGGAAGAGAGGAATGTAACAGGCCGGGCTTAATAGGTGGTCAGGTAGCTTAGTTTGTAGAGAGTCCTGCTAGTATTGGGAAGGTCCTATGTTCAAGTCCTGGTTTGGCTGCTGCATTTTTCCCCTTCCTGTTACACTTTTGACTTGGACAGACTCTATTACCTAGTAAAATTAATCTTCTGTATTTGTGCTTATTTCATTGTAATGTAGCAAAGACAATTTGGGAAACAATCACAGAGTTTATTTTATAGGATAGTCTTCAATGAAAAACTTGAATATATGATGATAAGAGAGAAAAGTTGAGGGTTGTCTCCCCTTAAGAACATTTCATCAGAGCTTTTATTTACTTTTTTCTGCTCAATTTATGCATTGTTCTTTTAAAATATTATAAAGTCTTATCATGAATTATTAGGTTGGTGATATTAGAGTGACGTTTGAATATGCAGGAAGAAGTGATTTCTCAGAACTTGGAGACCCAGAACAGGTATCTAATAAAAATGATTACGTACCACTTTGAGACACAGAACAGGTAATTGGTATAAGCGATTACTCAGAACAAAGAGACTCAAAATAGTTATCTGATTTTTCTGATTTTGTATTAAGATTTGGTGTTGACAGTTCTTTGAAACTTTGTGCTTATTACTAAGATAGGACTGTTACTAACATTTTATGCCCAAACAGTCTGGGTTTTTTTCACACTTATGTTAGCAGAAGTTTAAAATGAAGTGGTTTAAACACTCACAACTTGTATCTCACCCACGGTTCAAACCCACATTTCTCAGCTATAAATTTGGACTATAATTAAAACAGATACCTTAGTTAAGGTGTTTTTTTCTTAATAAAACTTCTTAATAAACAGCTTATCATTAAAAGAACTCTTTTTTAGCTCAACTGGCTATAGCCAGCTGAGCTTATGGCTTGGTTTTGCGTGCGTCTGGCGTTCGTTCGTGCGTAAACTTTAATCTTCTCCTCTGAAACCACGGGGCCAATTGGGACTAAATTCGGTGTGGAAGGTCCTTAAGTGGGGTAGACTAAAGTTTATACCAGGAGACACCGCCTGACATCAAAGATGGCCGCTGTTACTATAAATAGCAAAAACACATAAATAGCCATTGTTGAGTAATTTTTTAAAGGTTTTTGTTCAAATTTGAAATGTAGAGAGTATATAGCAGGGCATTCAACATATATAACAGGTTTTTTTGAGATGCAATTTGTGCACCAGTTGAGCAATATAGGCCCTCTTGGGCCTCTTTTTTAATATTATTTACATACATTTATGTTTTCTTGTTTCATTGTCAATGTTTTCAAATAATTTCAGGTTAGCATTGTTGCCAGGCAACTGGGTAATAAATTATTGAAGTTTAGCACTATAGCAGGAAATGATTTAGAAATTTTACATTATGGAAAATTGTCAGCAAAGGTAATATCACTATATTAAATTTTAATCATATTTTGGCAAGTTACACCTTGCAAGAAATCTCAGACTGTCATGTTTCTTTAAAAACAAGTTAATGTCTCTTATGACAAACATATGTGTACATGTATTTCTAGACCTCCTATAGATGTGCTTTACATGTAAGATAAATGTCATAAGATTATTGAGTAACAGCATCCAAGTACATATGTATGTTTGATGGACAAAATATGATAGTCTTTGACGAAAAAAGATAATAATGTAAGCTATATGAACGAAAATAAATGAAAATTTAATAATGGACAAATTACATGTAGTTTTTTAGGTAGACAGAATATAGTATGTTTTTTTTATGAAAAAATATGATTCAAATCTAGGCATTGATATCCATCAGTTTAGGCTTAAAACTATTGGTCACTTAGGCCCCTGAAACATAATCAAAATTTTTGTAATTAAAAACTGATGTGAAAAAGCTGCCTCAACAATAACCACAACTATTGTATTTCATTTTTGTCTTTAGGAGATCTTTGCTAAGGAACATCAACAGAACACATTTATGACATGGGGTATAAGATTTGCTGGATGGTTAATCATGTTTTTTGGATTTGTATGTCTAACAAGCATTTTAACAACTTTAGGTAAGAATTTTAAAATTTTGTCTGGATTTAATGATGTTTTCAAGCCTGCCCAGTGAAAACACACAACATGTTTGGAAATCTATGATTTCCATTAATTTTAAATAATATACATCGATATTTTTCCAAAAATATTATTTTATTCCATAAACTACCCATTTTATTCTGCACAATGGATCACATTCTCCTTTATGAAGTTCGGGACTTTCAGTGTCTTCATTAATTTATAGATAAAATTTAAATCAGTCTACACAAGAATAAACTTTAAAGGATATTTATAATTACATGTACAATAAAATAAACATTTCCATATTAATTTTCATTAATCATGTAATATGAGCTGCTTCCATACCTTTAGAAACTGGAAACTGAATTATCTTAGTTGACAAAAATTGCAAATGTGATGTGAGATAATGGAGTTATCAGCATACTTATGTAAATTTATTACATTTACTGAATATTTATTTCATTGGATATGGAATTACAAGAGTTGATGTTTTTCTGTAGACTGTAGAGAATGTTATTTTGGGAAATTTGAGATGTGAATGTTCTCTTTTCATTTCACATAAACATAGAGTTTTAATAACATGGTAGGCTCTCGATTACCATTAAACTTAATATGTAATAATTAAAACGGAAATAAATATAAAACATATGGTTAAAGTGGTATGTTAGTGGAAGAATGACATTTTATCCCCAGTCAAGATTATTTGACTCATATTGAGCCGGACTGTGGAATATGGAAATAAAATGAGCTACCTGAAGAAAAACCAAACATCAGTAAGTAAACTGACAAATTTTGCACTAGGAGTTGCCCAAATTGAGTTCTATCCTAGACAATGAGAGGAGCTGTTGATTTTTATAATAGTTTCCGAAAGTTGATCATTTTAATTTTTTTTTTAATTTTCAGTTGATTGGCTACCTATTATAAGAGATTTAGTGGCTGCTGGTGTTGGAATAATGAATCTAGCATTTTCTATAAGTTTATCATTGACTGTTATTGCCCTGGGATGGATCAGATATCGACCTCTGTTTGGAATGGCGGTCTTAGCTATGGCATTAACCCCGTTTATCATGTCAAAGATGAGATCACGACAATCCAGACATTACTAAAATTTTGTGTAGTAGATTTCAGTAATTGTTAATAAGTTAATTGATCTCGTGAATGTATTCAGAAAACCACGGTAAAATGACATTATTCATCAAACCTTGGTTGTATTATATATATCACAGCTATGTATATGTTGTGTATATCTGTTTATCAGATGGTTTTATTTCTTGTAAAAGTATTTAGGTAGAAAAAGAAAAAAAGATACAATTTGTATTTCAGTCTCTGTATGATCTTTATAACCTCATTTTTTGAGAGTTCAAACATAGTATTTATGAGAACTTATGTAAAGCAGACATGTTTAGATGTAACCAAGCAATTTTATTTGTCCTCCGACAACAAATTGTGGGAAACATTCTTATTTTTTTGAGTAAAAAATCCAAGATTTTGGACGAGACTTACAGTTCCAATTGCAAATCTGCTGCATAATATTAACAACATCGATACTGTCACTAAAAGAAGTGACTCTTAATGAAAAGAAATGTTGATTTCCTTTTGTTGATAAATCCTGTTTGTTAATTGTTACTGCCACTTTATGAAGTAATTTTAGTTGAAAAATACATGTATGTTGATTTCCATTGATAGATAATCAAGCTGTTTGGTAACTGATGAAATTGTTTAAAATCATTTTATGATTAATTGTTAATCTATTATGAAAATGTACATGTACATGTGTGTATCTACTCATCTATCCATTCCTTTATCCACACATCCATCCATCCATCCATCCATCCATTCCTTTATCCATCCATCCATCTATCCATCCATCCATCCATCCATCCATTTATCCATTCCTTTATCAATCAATCTATCCATCTAAGCATTCCTTTATCCATTCATTCTTTTATCTATCCATTCATCCACCCATCAATCCATTCCTTTATCCATCTATTCATCAATCTACCCATTCCTTTATCGATCCATCCACCCATTCCATAATCCATTCATCCAATCATCCATCCATCCATCTACTTTTCTTTATTTTGTTTTTTTTATTTTTAGGAGTGCCATTATAATTTTAGTTTGTTGTAGTATAACCTGTATTTACCTTCACATCAGTATAAGGCTACTTGTCTCAACTCTTAAGCCTCTACAACACATTTTTACATATTTCAGCATATTGCAGGTTTTCCTGTTTTTTCATTAGCGATTTAAATTTGATATTAATTAACTTAAGATTTAATTTATAACATTTTCTCTTCTAAACATAATTTTGTTCATAAACATTTAAATATTGAATTTTTCAATCTGATATTCCTGTTCTTTTTGTAATAGAATGAATCAAACATAAAGAAATAGGTCATAAAATGTTTTCTTAGTATTATCACATTTATCTGTCTTAATTGTTGCTCAGTGGAACTCCTCAGAGCTTCACATGAAACTTTATAGCGTTTGTGCGGGACAATTATTTCTATTGGCAATTGAATCGCATAAAGTGATGTTTCCCCATAATAACGACATTTTGACATAAACATTAACCATTTGATTCTGCACAAACGTTAAAAGGTATTGATCATGTGGTATGCTGGTGAGTTCCATTTTCACTTCTCTTTTTTTTCAAATCTATAAAATTCAAAAGTTGTCAGAGAAGAGATAATAACCAACTAGGTTGGCCCAGCTAGGTGACAACACTCTATACTTTAATTCCATATTTATCATTCATAATGTTTCCATGACATCAAGTTAATTTTTTACCATAGTAGTTAATCCTATCTAAGATTAAATGAAATTTAGCATTGACTGAAATTCTTCCATTTTATGTAAAGAGTAACTTGAATATTTTCTGTTCCTATGGTTTAAAAAATGGATTACATTTTTGGTAAACAGAAATTTTAATTTTTGTGCTTCTTTTTTATATTTATTTGACAAAATTAACAGACAAAATGAAAAATATCATCTCAAAATCCTGAGACTTAATAGGTCAATTAAAGCAACTCCTGAAAATAAAGCCCACCTGTTAATGTTTTGGATTCCATCTTTTATTCCTAGGAAGCATAAGTTATGCCTACAGTAAGTATTTGTTACCTTTAAATCAAAGTAGTTTTATGGTATAAATCAGGAACTCATTAAATGAATGAGTAATAATCATAATGAAAATCAAAATACTTAGGTTTGTCAGGTCATTAAAGTTGAACATTTTTAAAGGATAATGCTTCTGCATCTGCATCTGCATACCTGTAACTCGGAACAGGGTGTCTCCTATTCTGCTTGGAGCACCATTATAACAGAGAAGTTTTGGAAGTGTTTTTTAGCTTACTTGGCAAGAAGTACATGTACTTCTAGATGGATGTGTGTGTGTGTGTGCATGTGTGCGTGTGTTCATGCATTCATACCTGCACAAATGCTAACATTTTCTGCTCAGACTTTATAATATTGCTTTTATTTGTATCCGTCTTGTATGTATTGTTATTTTCTTTGTGTTAATTTTTCAGGAGAATTTTGTATTTGACCTAGTTTGTAATCTTTGGGAGAGTCTATTAAATATTTGTATGATCCGTATATTTAGTTTAGTTTTATTTCTTGCAACTTTTAAAGCAAAGTTTATTCTGTCAAATAATACTATAGAATTGTCAGGCAGGTTTTATGAGTGGAGTGGAGAAATGTTGTTTTTTCACTTTTATGGAGGTTGTCAGATTTAGATGGTGGAGGAAACCCGAGTACTCAGAGAAAACCACCTACCTCTAGCAAGCTAACTAACAAACTTTCTCACAATAGGAGTTGAAATCTAATCAAGGCTCAAAAAAAAAAAATTTTGTGAAATTCCTACAATAACTAAGTTGTAAGTTTTAAATTCCATTTTTACTCCATGATTGGCACCACATATCTGTATGTGCAATGTCAATATAGATAATCATATGAGAATCTCTGATGTTAGGTTGTAGGTTACAATCCACCATGCCAATAACCTAGTCCTCCATGTCTCAAGAAAAAAAAGACTCCTCCTTTTTGAGATTGAAATATGTTATAATGTTAACCCTTAATGCATTCCTGCTTGCTCTCATTTATCTCCTTGAAGATAAAATTCGTTAACCAGTGACACACAATGCAGCTTTACTAAAAACTGAACACATGTACACTTATATATAATTGAAGTGGTGTCTTTTGATAAGGGCCTCAAACTGGGAACCTATGTTAATTCTATTAATGACAAATACTAGTATATATATTTTACAAGAGCATTGCACCCCATTATGACGTTTTGTGTAAGTAACCGTTTCAATAGTTTCAAATATTCTAATTTAACCAGTATTCACTCTATATCATTACTCTAAATCTCACAAAGCTTGACTAAAGACAAAAATTATCACTTAAAATGAGTATCACTTATGAGAAACTGACATGTAATTATAGCTCCTCAGATACAAGATGTGCAGTGGTGTGGTTGTTAGTTATATTATTGTTTTAACTTCAAATCAACAATTTCTTAATCTATTTGCAATGAGAGCATTATTATTATTATGACATATTATTATTGTTAAGTTTGTGTATGTGTGAGACGTGCCTGTGTGGTCGGCCCAGTACTTGCACACATTTAGAGGGATTTTTTGTTTAGGTGCTAGCTCTCTCATTATGACACAAAACAAGCAAACAACACATTATCCTGCCATTGAGTTAACCAGTCAATACTCTGTCCTTAATACTGAGTGCCAGACACAGAAGCAGTATGTCATATGTATGATCCAGCCAGGGTTCAAACCAAAGTTGTTTTGCAGTGATGTGGAGTAACGGTGCTTTACATCGAGACAAGTGTTTCATAAATATGTTCAGTTTAAAAAAGTAAAGAGGAAACCATCAACCTTTGGTAAGCAAACTGACATTTTTTCTTGCACTAGAATCTCCCCATTTGGAAGGCAAACCTAGATGATGAGATGTTTGGTTGTCTCAAAGCTGGACCACTCGGACAAGGTTTCACACAGGACAGGATATAAAGAAAATTAACGACATTTTTTCATAAAATAAAACATTTTATTCAGTACATTTTATCACAGACATATTGTTGGAGCAGTAGCGAAAACATTTTTCATTTAGAAACAATAAACTGCTTGCAATACAAAACAAATATTCTTCTGGTAAAAGCATGCAAACAAACACCTCAGAGTACTAGAATCTGTATCAATTAAAACGTATTTATAGATATAGCATATATATATATATATATATATATATATATATATATATATATATATACGTATATATAAATTGCCAGAAACACCACTAATTTAGAAGATATGAGATTACTT
The DNA here is from genome assembly GCA_029721355.1 of Tegillarca granosa. Taxonomy (NCBI): domain Eukaryota; kingdom Metazoa; phylum Mollusca; class Bivalvia; order Arcoida; family Arcidae; genus Tegillarca; species Tegillarca granosa. The sequence continues at coordinate 2,563,886 of CM056599.1, forward strand.
TTGTTATCTCCCTTTGAATTCTTTAGTTAGTCTTCAGTCCAGAAGGTGGACAGTCTCCAGAGTGTGGTCAGTCTTCGTTTCATTAGGGGTCAGTTTATACATCTTATACTGTTTACATTTTTCCTTTATATAGGGCAGATTAACACTAAAATGTGCAGGGAAGAATGTACATGTATTATAATGCTAACAAAAACCATCTAAAACAGCAATTTAACCTGATACAAGAAACAATAAACTTTGGAAAACTTAAACAACAAAATAAACACTAATATATAGATAAAAAATATAATAAAAACAGTCTATCATAATTTGTAATGAACAAATGTATTACCCACAATTCAGTAGGGTTCATCCTCCATTTTATAGAATCTATGCATATAGTCATGTGACAAAATCAAAGATTTCAGATGAGGGTTTTCAATGGGTATATAACTTTGGTCTCCATGTTACACTTACTAAGCACCAAGCAGACAACATTTGATAAAACCATCCTATTTAGTGGTAAAATAAATTATATCAGTTGTCGATTCCTTTGGTTTGAAAGTAGCAATAATAATTGATAGCGGATAGAAAGCTGACTGACCTCACAATGAGAATCAGAATGTAGCCAATCAGTTACAAAGGGTTATCTTATGTAGCCTGTTATTCATGTAAGGATTCGAAATGACAACAGGCAAACAGTAAACCTTTTTATCAAAACTTAATTGTAAAGAACATATTAAGTTTTATCGAAAGAGGAACAAATTTGGCCAGATGGAATAACAATAACAATAGTTAACAAAAGTTATTAATTGTAAATAGCCTCATATTACCAGTATTTATTTTGTTTACTGCTTTTTGAAGAGATGTCTGTTTATTGAGAAAAGACAACTGTGGCCATGGAAACCAATAGCTGTCACAAATGAAACAGTTTTGATGTTATTTTGGATCAAATAATAATCAAAACTGCTGATTGGTAATATTTCTTGTATTGAAAATTCATACTTTCTACAAAACATTTCAATAAGAACCAGGTATATAATTATAAGAATCCACTGTCTGATATAAAATTTCTTTGTGCAATATGAAAACAAACAACCAGTCGAACTGATACTCATAGTTTTCAAAATTATTTCCCAAAATTTCACATCTAATATTACAAAATTTATATAAAAAACCTCTATATTTTGATTTATCAAGTTAAACCAATTAGACGGTATTAATTTTTTTGATAGAGTGTATCCAAGTTGGACAGAGATTATCAGGTTTGTAAAATGCAGCAACAGTTACCATGTGACACTTTGAAAAGCAACTTGGTGCTTGTAAATGTATTACTAACTTAATTTATGAACATATGTCTGCACTTACAAAGGCAAACAGATCAATGGGCTTAAAAATTGTGTATAATAACCTCGTGTTATAAAATCTACTTTTTACCATTCTCCAAGTCTCAAGTGAGATAGGGTTAAAAAGACCCAGAACTAGCTAGGATTGTCCCAAGTTTAATTTTCTCATACCCCATGTGTAGCCTCTACAGAGATGATATTATGTTTTAATAAATATATATTAGTATGTGTGCATGGTGCGATTTGCAAGGTTAAAAGAAATTTCAAACAAAATCTACAAATTTAAGTGGACAAGATTTTTTTATCTAATACATGATTTCCAAGTTGAGAGTTTTTTATGTTGGAGGTAAAAATGACATCATGTCAGTCATGAATAATTGCTGCTACAAAAACTGTGTGTCCTCTTTCTAATCATTGCATTCCTAAATCAAATTTCCATTCCCTCTACTACCATTTTAATATTAATCTGTTGTTTACAATACACATGACAAAAGCTAATCATGTGACAGAATGGCTAATTTAATAACTAAATCTGTGCTTTCCACCTAATCTTGAAAATCATGTATTAGTGGACTTCAAAAATGAAAAAGTACCTTGCACACATAAAGCTGCATTTAAACAAGAAGGGCTGATGAAAGCAAGAGAGCAAAATAAAACTCAATCTTCAAATCACAAACACAGTGGTCATGAGTGATAATTTAAGTTGTTTTGTGAATCAAGAAGAAAACAGAATCATCACAAATATGAACCTATATATGTATTAATAATTTTATCTTAAACTCAAGTGGTTTTGGTGATAATTAAGGTTGTGTTATAATGTCAGGTCAAATGTATTTCTCTATAGATATTAGTAATACCAGTACAGTGAACAATTTTAAAAGCTCAGCAGAATTGCACAAGAAAAAAGAACACAGATACTGAGATTTGTTTGACAATATTTATGTTATCTTATTGCTTTTTGCTACTTGAAAGGATTTAAAATTAATTTTTATTTCTTGTCTTTGTCATAAAAATGTTGTTATTGTTAATGTCAGAATTTGGAATGTCAGGTGTTTTTATAACAGTTACTTACAATAATTCTGAATAAAATTCAATGATTATAACCAAGTAAATGAACTAGATACATCTTGTAAAAAGATGCAGAAAAGTTAAAAGCTTCAAACAGTCAATCTAGGATTGTAGCATTAAAACTGAACAAGCACAAACACTCAAAGACAAACAAAACTAACACCAGTTGTTTACTTAATGTCGTAAGATCCTTTATAATACTGATAAATAATGATAAAAGAAATAAAAATATATATCTGGAAAAAATTCGTCCCTTAGAAAAAAAGACAAATAATAGATTTAAAAATATTTAATAATTATATAAATATCCTCCATATTTGTTTGAGCAAAATGTCTCCTTCCATCATCATTGCAGCTATAGTCGCTATAGCAATAAAATCCAACCAATGAAAGTTAAGAATTTTTGTAAAATTTTGAACCAACCAATCAAAGTTCTTTCTTCTGTGATCAGTTTCAATAAATTGAATCATTTGTCCTTGTCTATACTGAGTTATTTTAGAGTACAGCTCCAATTTATTGGGTTATAACGTAGTCTTTCTCTATCAATTCTGTCTTCCAAAAATTTATTATTCCTGTTTTGAGTCCAGGTCTCTTCCATTTTCTAAAAATATAACAAATTTTACCTTCTTTTAGCTGATGCTAGTGAGTAAAATAGAGTTTTTCATTGCATTAAAATTATTTCACTTATATCAGGATGTAGCCAGTTATAGGTGAAGTTTTATTTTTTTTTTTAAATTATTGTTATTCTCATACAATGTGAGAACAGTATTAAAGGGCAATAACCCTTGCAAGCAAGACAACCTGTAAGCAGGTTAATACAGTAGTAAGGAAATTCCACTGTGTTTCTTCATGGCAGAAAACACAAGGAGGAACAAAGATGGCTTTAGTTAGCAAAAAAATATAAAATTATAAAATGTGTTTTAAAAGAGTCATATCAAACAATTTAAACTTCTTTCAAAAGTGTAATAGTTAAGTTTTTAACAAATTAAAAAGAATATTCCTACCTACCTACCTACCTACCTACATGTGGATAGCATGGGTCGAAAAACAGCAAACAAAGAATTTTCAAGTTAGGCCTCATTTTATTATCAAAAAGAATGTTAAATCTATTGAAATAAAATCTCTTGAATGCATGAATTAGAAGAATCATTAAATAAATAGCTGTATCATTCATTCAAATGTTAGCTCAACTTAAATTTAAGACCATTTGTAAAATACAGTAGATGAACATCTCCAATCAAACAAGTGAGTTCAAGCTTTTAAGCTGTAGTTGTGAAATAACTGGCTTACATTATCAGCTGTGGTTCTGGTGCATCCAACAAGAGATGGTAGGCTATTTTGTTTACGTAATTACCTCTGGTTTTTGTAAATATTTATGTTTTCTTGTCAGAAAATCAGAGTTATACCCTTGTAATAAGAGTTATACCCCTTGTTTCAGAACTTTGCCTACCTGTTTATTGCCATCTCTGAAGTTTTGTAAATATTTATGTTTTGTTACAAAGTCCTCAAAATCCTTCTGTTTACATTCTTGGTCAAATTTAATGGCTTCAGCACTCTCCTTGGAACATCTTTCAAATTCTGCTCTTTTTGATGAATCTAGGTCAGACATTTGTTGTTTTAATACTTCTCTGAAATGTTTTCTATAAAGAAACAAATATAAAACAAAATTAAACATGAATTACCCATTTACTGTGTGAATCACTATCCCTGCCCCACTGTAATAGTAAGGTATGACCAAAACAAAGACCAAACAATCAAAATGTAAATTTCATCCCTGTTTGCGAAGGACTTAAACTGTATTAAGGTTTGCCACCCCCCTTTGAAAAGGAAGCCACAGAAATCATGCCATATGCAAATTACTTAAAATTTTATGTTATGTGTTGGAGTATTACATTTAGAACTCAAAGGGGTTTACTGTAAACGTACTAATTTAGCGCTATATTAATTTTAGTAATTTTCACACTAGGACAGTAGCACTAATTTAAATACACCACTGAAATAAGAATGTCTTGTAGTCTTTTTCTCAAAAGTTGTTTTGTGCTAATTTAAATCCACACAAATTAATTGAGAATGTAAATTGTGCTAAAATACATATACACTAAAATTAGTATGTTTACAGTAACTCAACCACATTTTAATAGAAAGCATACAACTTTATCATGTAGTAGGTAATATAAAGTGAAACTTGTCAATGCAAAAACTTAGATGTATGATATAAGAACATGTCATAAAAGTTAATTAAGTAAATTGGGATTGGAATTTCTTAATTATACCATTATTCTAACAATTTTTTTTTTTAAATCTAAAACATGTTCAGTTTAGACATGTCAAACTGCTTGATTCTGTAGGAGGTCCTAGTCAGTGAATATTTTTTGGCAAATTTAAATCTTTATTTTATTTTTTCACATTTACAAGAAATACTTCACACAATACACAATTTATGGCTATAATTTTATAGTTTCCACAAACAAACTTTAGACTATATATCATATCAAAAGACATTTTATGACTTAATATTTACTTATCTAAAATAGACCTCTCAAAATGTGTTAAAATTTACAACTAACAACACTGTCTTGTAATTATTTTAAGATTTTTTTTCTTCAAAATTTCTGCTTTAGTCATAAACAAAATAAACAGTTGTTGTGTGTGTTTTTATGGTTCTAGTGACAAATAAAAATTCATATTCATAGATTTATTTTTATTTATTTTATGTTTTATACCCCCCACCCCTACATGAAATGACGCATTTTTATGTACATAAGTTACAGTTAGTAGGACCTATCATCACTCGTGGTATTAGACAGAGAAATCTCAACACAAGTTCTAATTAATCAAATAAAGAATTGGGTCTACTGACTTCTTGACCAAATATGTTAAAATCAGTCAAGAAATTTTTTAAAAAATTTAAATTGCATGAAATAAAAAGAAGTAAAGCCAAGTGTTTACCAAATTACTAAATTACTCAACTCTTGTTTTCAAGCAATATTTATCCATAAGAAACTTCAACCAAAAAGTTTTTATGTAAACTTCCATTCAAAAGTATTAAAAAATACATTTGTATTCAATCATTATTTTTAATTTTTTGTTTTTACCCTTTTGTTTACCAGTATATATTTATATTAGGAATGTGAAAAAAAGTTCTTCATTTCTTCATTTGCACAAACAAAATTTATATATATATATATATATATATATATATATATATATATATACATACAGTTATATATATATATATATATATATATATATATATATATATATATATATATATATATATATATATATATATATCCCATCAGGCAAGTAATTGTCAAAGTGTAGCTACATGTATCAGCATAATTGCCAGTCCCAGTTCATTTTACTGCTGGGAAATCTGGACCAAGCAAAACTGAATGTCTTGTCAAGGACATATAACAATTCACGGCTAAGGATCAAACCCCTCAGTGGCTATTGAGTCATCATTAGTCTGATCAATACTACACAGCCAAATGTCTCTATCACACAATCAAGTTAATGATATATTATATATTTGACTAGACTACTCTACTATAGTTTCTCTTACTTATCATATAAATAACTTGGCTTTGGTCTTTTTGGCATTTCTGATTAAGATAATCCTCAAAATATGAACTTAAAAATTTTACATCCAAATTCTTACAGATATTTCCTTCAAATGAATGATAAATTGACACACAATCCATTCAAAAATCTATCTTTAAAAATAATTATTAGGTCAACATTGTAAATTCAAATCTCATGGATGAGAGGAGATTTTGGAAAAGTAAACAATTTTTTTAAGAAGTATGATAAAGTAAATATTTGAACAAATACTGAACAAATAATGCTGAAAAAACACAACTTGAACAATTAAATGAAATATTCCAAATAAAGACAAACAAATCTGTAACTTAGGAAATATCTTTTAGTCGGGATTGATGGAGTAAATAGAGATACCATTGATCACCGGATAATAAAGATCGCTGAATTGAAAATGTTTATTTTAAGATTAAATTAATTCTGAATTTATTTGTAATTTGATAACATTAGCAGGGTAAGATAAGATCTGAGAACATGCTTTAATGTTAACCCGAGTAACTCTGTGTGTCAGTTTTATTGTTTTAAGGTCTCTATTCCAGTGTATCAGAACTGACTTTTTGAATTGATGATCACTGGGTGTCATTGTGGTTCGGATTTTGTAGAATTGTCACTGGTCATTATTTGAGGTGTCTTAAATACCTGTATAACTGGATACTATAGGTTTTAATTAGGTAATTGTTATTAAATCTAATTAAGAAGTAGTACAAATAGTGCCTGGCAGTTCAACCACAGAAATCTGATACGATTGTGACACGTTTGACCTATATTGCCTCACAAATTGATAAAGTATAAACAAATAGCTATGACATTAAAATACTGTAGTACCCCTTCTGTAGTACCCCTTCTTATTAAAAACTGTGTTTTATAACCCAGTTAAAATTATTTCACTCATAATGAAGCAGTAAGTTATTGAATGAATGAGAAACCAGAATACATAGAGAAATAAAAAAAAAATCGTAATTCTGTTCCAAGCCAAATTCAATATTTATTGAAAATTCAGTGTTTTTTGTTATGTCCTAATAGAGACACTTCTATAAATTCAAATACAAGGGACTTTGACCTTGAGTTATCCAGGAACTCATGTTTACTGATTTATAACAACAACAAATTAAAGTCAGGAAAAACAATTATGCTTTATATCCACATTATTCAAGAAAATTTACGATGCACAAGTTACAGAAGTACTACTTCTTTGTAGCAATTTACCTGTAAATTCAAAGGAGCTACATGATGCAGTCTCCTTTGACTTTATAAGGGGAGACTACTGTTTGAAAAAAGGAACAATTTACAAAAACCTCCCAAGCACATTATAAAAAGATGACACAATCAACAGACTGATTGTAATATTTTTTTCTACAAAAACCTGTAACAAGATGGTGCAGGTCTAAAAAAGTACTGATTATCATTTCTATTATCTGGATTTATGGTACTTTAGTAATTGCTTATGAACCATTAATGTTTTGCAAACAGAAATCTTTTTATTAATTACAATTACAACCAATAAATCAACCTAGTGTGAGAAAGTTTGTCAGTTTATTATGCTTGCTTATGTCAAAGGTTGTCCATGGGTACTTTGGTTTCTTCCACCATCCAAGAAATAAGTGACCACCATTCTAGAACTGACTGCCACCATAAAAGTTAAAGACTCTAAACTATTGTGTTGAACACTATTACTTCTCTTCTCCTCATCTTTACCTCAAAACGTCTAACACTACTTATACCCCTTAAAGTGCCTAATAACATCAAATACTTTTTAGATATATTGATTACTAAATTGTGCTTTTTTAATCATTTTTTATCCAACATGCTGCTAAAGTACATGAAATGTTAATAATTGTGGTTTTGTGGTTTGCAAACTTTTCTTTAGTGGCTAGAGTTATCTCCCTTACAATGGTATGTTGACTGTATTCAAATACAACATCTGTACATAGAAAAAAATCTCAATCTGAGGGGCAAGATTGTCTATTTTCAAGCTCTCTCTCTCTCTCTCTCTCTCTCTCTCTCTCTCTCTCTCTCTCTCTCCTTGTGATCATGTGTGTGTAATTTCCAATTCCAACTTTAATACTATTGGAAAATCATTCACACAAAATTGACTCTCTTAACTAGTCTTTCTTCAACATCCTAAATCAAGATGGTACCTTAGATAGGAAAATGGCATAGAAAACAAGATGGTTTCTCTGAACCCTGGACCAAGTTTTGAGCAATGCAGACAAAGAAGTAATGATTATTATTTCTTTAACAGGAGTTATTTGTGTTGAATTCAGTCCTGATATGAACCATTATTATGGAGAAAACATCGATAAATCTCATAGTAAAGGCACATGATAATAAAATACCTCGTGTTTTATATTTTAAATTATAATACAATCACTTGGTAAGAATTTATTCATATATAATATCTTAAATCCACCCATACTTAAAAGTAAAATACTTTGAGTTGTCTCCCTTGCAACATATTATATCAGGGTTGAAAATTTACTATTTAATCAATCCAAGGTTGGAAAATTATTACATAAACCAATGTTAACTTAGGGTATGAAATACAGATTTCAGAACTTTGTACAGGTAAGCTAAAAAATCTGTTGAAGCTGTGCTATTATTTTAAATAGGACCAAGAGTTGTATCTTTATTTCAAAGCGATTAATGACAGAAGTGATGCTGGGTATGAAGTATGAAATGTTATCTAGTAGTATAAGGTATCTTAGTGTCTAACTAGTCTGAATCTGAAATACCACATATAGGAATATATCAGAGGATTCACAAAATATTACATGTCTGCCTGACAGATTACAGGTCTTGCAGACTAGCTTTAACTTTGAATCTTGAGGCTAATGTTAGATATGTAATATTTTTCTCAAATTTGGCATACATGTTATGCTGTTTTAACATAATTATGAACTGAATTTTAAACACAAAAATTTACATAGGAAAAAAATAGTATGTGCATGCATATTTCAACAGTGTGTACACTTGCACATCTATTTTATTGAACTGGTGTTTCAAACGGTTGTTAAGAATCTTTCATCTTTATCAAGGTCATCAGTTTTGGAATGTCAAGGAAACTGAAGTACCCAGAGAAAACCACTGGTCTTTGGCAAGTTAGTTGACAAACAGTCTCACTCTCTGACACAAAGATTTGTCTAAATGGGATTCAAACCTAGGTCATGAGAGGCCCTGTAATTTCTAAAGTGTATTTTATACCACTCAGCCATAGAGTCATATATAAATACATGTATATGTAATAGTCATAATCTTATTACTTTTTTGTCATTTTTTATTAAATATGCTGTTTTAGGGCATGAATATGTCCAAAATGCCACTTTTGATAAATGTCTAGAGTTACCTCCCTTACAATATTGTACTGACTGCATGCATGAATGCAAGGCTTTAATATGTTAATACACCTGTTTCATTGAGAAGTATATCAATATGAAGGGCAAGATTCACTATTTTCAAGATCTCTCTCTCTCTCTCTCTCTCTCTCTCTCTCTCTCTCTCTCTCTAATACTTCTAAAAAGATCATTCAGACAAAATTAATCTCTTACTTCAGTCTTAATGATAACCATACCGCTATGTGAATAATAGGAAATTCAAATTTTAATCCTGACCCTTCTGAATGTTGGCTGTTAAACTATATCAACTATATTAATACACAGCCACCAAACAGAGTTATACTGTCACCCAGTGGAGGCCAAAAATTACTCCAAAGAGAGACCTAAAATCATCTACTGGGATAAGGACAAAAGTTACCCACATTGAAAAAGGTCAATAGTCACTTTTTCAGAAGGCAAAAGCCAACATCAGTGAAATCTTAAAGTCACCCTATGGCAAGTGGTAAAAAAGTCAGCAAGAAAAAGTTAACAATTTAAAATCTTCTCATGCGCAGTTGATTGGGATCAAGCTTAAATTTATTTCTATTTCTATAACTTAAAATTTATCAAATTTAAAAAATGTGAAGATGATAGAGCCCTGTATTCCTAGACTAATTTATATTATTAGAAGTTAAAAAGTTACAAAGTTATTGCTCGGAAATGTGTGACAGATAAACCAAAATCCTGTTTAATATAGGATATTTAGTGAATATTGTCTCTTAAATAAAACTAAGTAAATTAAGAACTATGTTATGAAATTGTAATTGTTTATTTGGAAATATTATTCATATTTTATGTTTAACTAACCTGTCAGTGTAAACAAAGTACCTTTCTGAAGCAAACAAAGGGTAAGCTTTCTTTTCGTACCCCCCCCCCCCCCAACCACCCATTAATTTTAAAAAAAAAATATTTTTTTACACAAATGTTCATTAGGTTTGATTTCACCATTCTTAGGCCAGTTTAGTCAACTTTTCATCAGTGGAGGGTACAAAAAGAAGTCTTTCCAACACTGGTTTGTTCCAGAAGGTGTGAAATTAAACTTGTTCCAACTTTGTAATATACCTGCCATAATTAGGGAATGCTTGGGGATAGGAGGGGGGAGGGGAAAATAAGGCAAAAGAGCCTTGTTAAAGTTTCACAAGTAATTGCATGTGCCCCCTCCATTTCTTTACTTTAGCAAAACAATTACAAAAAATACTTGATTTTAGTATTGCAGGATTAATCATTAGATTAAACATATTGCACTTCATACTCTATGTGTAATAAGTAATGTAAATTTTAATTTAAAATTAGCATTTTCTTCAGGTATACGTTTTTATCTCGATTATTTACATAACTTTATTTTTTAAGTTGTACAGGTGTGGTTTTTAAATATATTTGTCAATATCATATATAATACAATCAATAAACATGAGTTAAACTCTCAATGTCAAGGGGGAAATATCCTGCAGTGTTTAAAACTGATTAATTTAACTACTTGTTAAAAAGGAAATAATGTCAATTTTTGTTAAACTTGGCTTTTAAAAATAAATGTCAACAAACCAATCAGAATTGGCCGGTAACAAATTAGGTTATCTTTGTTTCTGTTGATTTTATGTAATATCACTCAATTTTTCCCGTTTTAAAGTAATATTAAATAAACATATAAACTATACCATTACTCTGTAACTCAAAATCTAACTCGCTGTATTAATAGAATGTCACAGTGGTGTATCAGGACAATGTTTCCAGGAATCAATGCCACAGTGGTGTATATGGAAAATGTTTCCAGGCATCAGTGCCTCAGTGGTGTATCTGCACAATGTCTCTGGGCATCAGTGCACATACACAGTGATGTATGGGGACAATGTCTCTTGGCATCTGTGCCACAGTAGTGTATTGGGACACTGTCTCTGGTCAGCAGTGCCACAGTGGTGTATTGGGACAATGTCTCAAGGCATTAGTGCCACAGTGGTGTATTGGGACAATGTCTCCAGGCATCAGTGCCACAGTGGTGTATTGGGACAATGTCTATAGGCATCAGTGCCACAGTGGTGTATTGGGACGATGTCTCCAGGCATCAGTGCCACAGTGGTGTATTGGGACAATGCATCTTGGCATCAGTTCCACAGTGGTGCATAGGGACAATGTATCTAGGCATCAGTGCCACAGTAGTGTATTGGGACAATGTCTCCAGGCATCAGTGCCACAGTGGTGTATTGGGACAATGTTTCCAGGCATCAGTGCCACAGTGGTGTTTTGGGACAATGTATCTAAGCATCAGTGCCACAGTGGTGTATTGGGACAATGTTTCCAGGCATCAGTGCCACAGTGGTGTATTGGGACAATGTCTCCAGGCATCAGTGCCACAATGGTGTATTGGGACAATGTTTCCAGGCATCAGTGCCACAGTGGTGTATCGGGACAATGTATCTAGGCATCAGTACCACAGTAGTGTATTGGGACAATGTCTCTAGGCATCAGTGCCACAGTGGTGTATTGAGACAATGTCTCTAGGCATCAGTGCCACAGTAGTGTATTGAGACAATGTCATCAGGCATCAGTGCCACTGTGATGCATAGGGACAATGTATCTAGGCATCAATGCCACAGTAGTGTATTGGGACAATGTTGTCAGGCATCAGTGCCACAATGGTGTATTGGGACAATGTCTCCAGGCAACAGTGCCACAGTGGTGTATCGGTAAAATGTTTCCAGGTATCAGTGTCACAGTGGTGTATCAGGACAATGTCTCCAGGCAACAGTGCCACAGTGGTGTAATGGTAAAATGTTTTCAATCATCAATCCCACAGTGGTGTAAAGTGTGTGCTTATGAATATGAATATATTTTGCTTTTGGAACAGTATATTTGAGCTGTACAGCAATATAAAATTTTATATTTTTTACTTTTGTATAACACACATTTTTTCACAATGGTTATTTTCCTTAGTACCAAGAAAAGTCTTTTAGTATCAAAATTCAATGCAAAAGAATTCTGTTGAAATGAAAATGTGATGTGTATGTTGAACTACCATGGGAATTAGCATTTTGTGCTGATGGTACCATTCAGGACCTCCATGGCTGATTGGTCTATAGCAGTGACTTACAGATCACAGTACTTTCCAATGCCAAGATTCTTCCCCCAAACAAGGCAGATCCTGATGTGAGATAGTTTGTTAGTTTGCTTGCTGATTGTTGGTGATTTTTCACTTAGGTTTCCAGTTTCCTCCAATACTAGAGAGAGCTGTTTCCTCCAATATCAGAGAGCTGAGAGCCTTAAGTCAAAGATTTCAGACAAGGGTGTAAAAGTCCACTTTATTCCTGATGATAATACAGTAGTGGGTAGATTTCAGATATATTTTATAAATATTGGTATAAGGATTTTCATATCTTCTGTCCTGTCTTGAGAGTTAAGGTGCCACCTGGGTATAACAATAACACTAATCTTATAAGTCCATTAACAAAATCCCTTGGTTGTTTATCTTTGTAACCAATGTAAACAAAGCCTTGACTACAGACAAAGAAATTCCCTTTTCCATGTCAATAGTCAAAAATTAAAGGCCATATATATTGTAAGTAATAAGCCTATTGTATCTGATAAATATACGGACAGAGTATTTTCTTAATTGATAGTAACAAGTTTTAAATATCAGAAGTATTTGTTATTTATTTTGAACTTTAAAGGATATCCATACCTATCTAATTCTGAGTGATTCAAATTAATTTTTTTTATAATTACCTTTCTTATTTGTAATTATTTTTTTTAATGATTATATAAATACTTTTTTTTTTTGTCTCATCTTATAATTAAAATTTCAAATTTTGTTACCTGTTCACATTTTTGTAATTATATACCGTTAAGTATTTTTTAAAAACTTTTTAGACTTCTGTAGAAAAAATTATCTTACTTTTAGATCTGATTTAATTCAAAAGAATGTCATTTTTAAGGTTAATTGGCAATTCTTACAAGGCTGTCAATTCAAGCTTTATGAAGATCTATAGTGTTTTGTAAAGTAATAAAGCAAATTCAATATTGAAAATGACTGATTTCAAGCTGTAGCCAGACTCAGTGGTATATCCTTGAGCAAGACAGTTCCAGTCCACCCAGAAGTTAAATGCATGGGTACTGGAAACATGTTGGATATTATGAAGTTCCATGAGAACAGAAATACAATTCAATTTTTATATTCCAATTCAACTTTATTCTGTAATTTATTGTTTGTATTAATAAACCACTAAAACTTGGATAGTGATGGCATGATGTGCCAAGAGGTTTGGAACCTTAGCTATAACTTCTTAGTTGAACATTGCTCTAATTATAAACTAGTTCATCAACACTTAGTAAAGTAACAAGTTAAAATCAAACCAAGTTAACCTTCCAGGCCATCAACACATTATGGCAAAACCCAGCTAAACCGAACTTGACAATGCTGTGAATACTAAAGCCCTTGGTTAATCAACCTTAGTAAACCTATCTAATCTGAACTACAGGAAAAACAGTGAAAACAGAACCCAGAGTAAACCAAATATTGATTACAGTGAACTTGTAATACTGAACTCTGATGAATTCAAAAGTGAACTATTCAGGAAAATGTTTTAATTTTGTTTGTTCATTAACTTATGTTAACTAAAAACTTGTCTAATTCCAAAACAATTATTGGTTCTGAAGGTGTTAAGTTAATACATGTTTCACTGTATTTAACAAAACAGTTGAAAAGATCAGTCAAATTGGTCAAACTCAGTCAAATTGGTCAAACTCCAAAGTATTTATGCTAGAACTTAAAACCCTGTATATAAAACAACAGTTCTCGTGTATTTGTTTTTTATTATCTGTATTTGCTTAAATTTCTATTTCACACTTGATAAAATAATCAATGAAAAGAATAAAAAACTGAACAGACCAGAAACTTCAGACTTTACATTGGGTAATTATTTACAAAGATATGATATTTGCTAAGTTATGCTTTGTAAATACTTATAAGACCAATATTCCCCTGGGCAGACATAAAATGTATATAAAACTTCTAAATATCAATATTAGCTCGTTGATATATTCAATTAATTAACAGTATATTAATGGAAAATCAACAACCAATCAAACTTTTCATTTAAAATAAAGGAAATAAAACAGCAATAAAACTATACAGGTATTATTAAACATCATATCGTTTATATTACCTGGTAATTATTAAAATTTACTGATAAACAGTTTTAATTAGCTAAGGAACGAACTTCTGTAATCATAGTGTACATTACTAAATTTTTTGCAAACACTTTAATCATAGTTTTCAAGATATTTGCAATATATCTATAAAATGAGAAAAATTTTAGTTCACGAAATAAAATTATCATTTGCATAAAGAAGTTAATTATTATATATTGGGGTACTCTACATCCTTCCAGAATGTCTTGCTTATATCAAGATGTAACCAGTTTAAGCTGCCATACTGTCTGTGATACCATGAAATCCCTTGTGATTTTGAATCAATTTTAAAACTAGAACAGTCTGTTGACAAATACCACCTGTCCTAAACACCCATTTAGAGAAAAATTCTAATACTAGTATTTGACTGAATGACCTTGACTTTTGACCTACACATCTAAATTAGGTATGCAGCACATTGTTTTATATTGGTACATGTATATATTTGTGATCAGTTTGATCAAATCTGTTCATAGACGTTGAAGTTATAGAACAGATACAATATTTGAACAGACAGATGGACAAACAGACAGATGGACAAACAGACTTGGAAATTTCAATATTACCCCTACTAAACTTTACTACCAAAATCATTGGTGAATTTTTATACACAAACACAGTATGAAGTAGAATGAATTAATGTTGTTTAAGTCCCAGTAAAGACGTCTTCATTGATACAAAGATTGTCAGTTGTGGTTCTGTAGATTTATCCAGAAAGACTCATTAAAAAATGTGTTTGTAAAAGCAGACTTAAAATTTCATGAGCCACTGTTTATGTCTTTCCAATGTTTTGATTCATGTAGAATCATATCTAGAATAATATTGAAAGATGAATTCCTGCAGGCATCCCTGTGTTTCAACCAAACTTTCTTTCAAAGGATGTCTGTAGGTTCAGTTTAGTACTAATCCCTATTTTAGCAATGTGATGTAAGCAAGAGTAACCCCCCCCCCATTATGGGAACCAAAGCAGTCAATCACAATATTATCTTTTAAAAAATCTATAGGTTTCCATTTACATACCAACTGGATAAATGTAAAATTCAATGTCTTTCTTAAGGACAGCCAATCCCTAGCTCAAGCCCATGATCTTTGGCCTAAAATAAAATTAACTTTGTTTGCCGTTGACCGCCCGACCCACTTGAAATGCCCCTACCCAAAAAATTTTATTGCCATCATTCCAATTTCTTTTTTTTTTTTTTTTACTTTTCATACAACATAAGAAACAGTATTAAAGGAAAGTAACCCTAGAAAGCAAGACGACCTGTGGGTTTATACAGTAGTAAGGAAATTCTGCTGTAGGGTTCTCCGTGATAGAATACACAAGGAGGAACAAAGAAGACTTAAGTTAGCAAAAAATTTGTAAAACACCTTTTAAAAGAGACAATATGAAACCAATTTAACCTTTTTAAAAAGTGTAATAGATGAAATTTTCAAACATTAAAATAAAAAAATTTTTCCTACCTACCTACCCACATGTGGATAGCATGGGTCGGAAAACAGCAAACAAAGAATTTTTTAAGTTAGGCCTTTGAAAATCTTTGGTACAGGAGTGTCTTATCTAAAGGAAATCTTTAGTTCAGGGGTATACATGTATTTAGTTTAGGCAGGTTGTGTGGTGTGTTTCCCCACTGTAAATAAAATACCTCTCTAATTTAACAATCTTTGTTCCAGGTGTGTTTAGTTTAGGCAGGTTGTGTGGTGTGTTTCCCCACTGTAAATAAAAGACCTCTCTAATTTAACAATCTTTGTTCCAGGTGTGTTTAGTTTAGGCAGGTTGTGTGGTGTGTTTCCCCACTGTAAATAAAAGACCTCTCTAATTTAACAATCTTTGTTCCAGGTGTGTTTAGTTTAGACAGGTTGTGTGGTGTGTTTCCCCACTGTAAATAAAAGATCTCTCTAATTTAACAATCTTTGTTCCAGGTGTGTTTAGTTTAGGCAGGTTGTGTGGTGTGGTTCCCCACTGTAAATAAAAGATCTCTCTAATTTAACAATCTTTGTTCCAGGTGTGTTTAGTTTAGGCAGGTTGTGTGGTGTGTTTCCCCACTGTAAATAAAAGACCTCTCTAATTTAACAATCTTTGTTCCAGGTGTGTTTAGTTTAGGCAGGTTTTGTGGTGTGTTTCCCCACTGTCTCTAATTTAAAAATCTTTGTTCCAGGTGTGTTTAGTTTAGGCAGGTTGTGTGGTGTGTTTCCCCACTGTAAATAAAAGACCTCTCTAATTTAACAATCTTTGTTCCAGGTGTGTTTAGTTTAGGCAGGTTTTGTGGTGTGTTTCCCCACTGTAAATAAAATACCTCTCTTATTTAACAATCTTTGTTCCAGGTGTGTTTAGTTTAGGCAGGTTGTGTGGTGTGTTTCCCCACTGTAAATAAAATACCTCTCTAATTTAACAATCTTTGTTCCAGGTGTGTTTAGTTTAGGCAGGTTGTGTGGTGTGTTTCCCCACTGTAAATAAAAGACCTCTCAAATTTAACAATCTTTGTTCCAGGTGTGTTTAGTTTAGGCAGGTTTTGTGGTTTGTTTCCCCACTGTAAATAAAAGATCTCTCTAATTTAAAAATCTTTGTTCCAGGTGTGTTTAGTTTAGGCAGGTTTTGTGGTGTGTTTCCCCACTGTAAATAAAATACCTCTCTAATTTAACAATCTTTGTTCCAGGTGTGTTTAGTTTAGGCAGGTTGTGTGGTGTGTTTCCCCACTGTAAATAAAATACCTCTCTAATTTAACAATCTTTGTTCCAGGTGTGTTTAGTTTAGGCAGGTTTTGTGGTGTGTTTCCCCATTGTAAATAAAAGATCTCTCTAATTTAACAATCTTTGTTCCAGGTGTATTTAGTTTAGGCAGGTTGTGTGGTGTGGTTCCCCACTGTAAATAAAAGACCTCTCTAATTTAACAATCTTTGTTCCAGGTGTGTTTAGTTTAGGCAGGTTGTGTGGTGTGTTTCCCCACTGTAAATAAAAGACCTCTCTAATTTAACAATCTTTGTTCCAGGTGTGTTTAGTTTAGGCAGGTTGTGTGGTGTGGTTCCCCACTGTAAATAAAATACCTCTTTGTTCCAGGTGTGTTTAGTTTAGGCAGGTTGTGTGGTGTGGTTCCCGACTGTAAATAAAATACCTCTTTGTTCCAGGTGTGTTTAGTTTAGGCAGGTTGTGTGGTGTGGTTCCCCACTGTAAATAAAATACCTCTTTGTTCCAGGTGTGTTTAATTTAGGCTCGTCCAAATGTATTTTAAAATGTTGATAAATTTAAAATGATATCCAGAAAAAAATTAAAATTAAAATAAACATTTATAATTCACTCACTGTTTACATATAAATTGTTTTTTAAATCTGAGAGGAAATTGTTTCTTTTTCATGACACCATTTTATTCTAACAATTAAGCAATTAAATAAGACAATCAGTCTTTGTTCAGTAATATAGAATTGTTTGAACTAGAAAAAAAATCGGGAACCTTTCGGTGTCAAGCGTTGCTATGTGTTTTTAATTCAAAATCAATGTTTCCTTTCCTCACACTGGGCAAAAGAATTGATCATAAAATAAATGTCTGAAATAAAACTCAGTAAATAAATTCATTTATAGTCCATTAAACTCATAAATGTATGCAAGACAACTATTTACTACAATTTAATTTGAAAATTTCTGATATAAATCAGCTCCAATAAAGACATGAAATGTAATTAAACAGTAAACAATTAATGGTCACTGACAATACCGTTAACAATACATGTTATACCAGTAGCATACATCTAAGCATCGAACCCCCCCCCCCCCCCCCCCCCTTCCCCATGTAATATGGTGTTCTGTCACTATGTAACGTTCCACTCATCAGGGATATGTTAGATGGCTATGTATTCTTTGAAATATATAATCTTAAGCCATTTCTATTTAAAGTAAGATTTTTATCACTTTTCATGCTGATCAATAAAACATATTGATTTTTTAGTCTGTTAAAGAATTGAAATGGAAATATTGCATTCAGAACCCCAGGAATTAATTTTCTAGTATATTTTCATGGTTCAATACTACTATTAAGCTTAGTGCCACTGTTTTTGTAGAACACTATAGTACTATATAACATAACAATCTTTCAACCTACTGATATATTAAAAATATACCTTTTCACTGATTTTATATATATATATATATATATATATATATATATATATATATATATATGTAACATGTAACAGTATTTTTTCTGTCATGGAAAATGATCTACCGGTTATATATACCCAGAATGTAAATTTGTAAAATATAGCTTGTTAAGAAATATTCTTAGCATTATTGATGCACTGCAACTGACAACTGCCAACTTGAAGATAAAATGTTTAAAACAAAAACAAACAAAAATCATCAATCATTATTATAAAAATTTACCCATAGTATTTTAAGATTTTCCCGAACATCTAACTTGTAGCTGTTATACTTCAAGGAAAATTACAGAGGACTAGTCTATATCTGTAGATGTTTTTATACTTAAACATAAAGGTTCTAAAAATGTTTGATGCACAAAACTAATGCTAATAATGTAAACCAATTAGCTTACCATCTCTGGTTTGATGGACCAGAACCTAAGCTGATAAATTAAACCAATTAGCTTACCATCTCTGGTTTGATGGACCAGAACCTATGCTAATAATGTTAACAAATTAGCTTACCATCTCTGGTTTGATGGACCAGATCCTAAGCTAATAATGTAAACCAAATAGCTTACCATCTCTGGTTTGATGGACCAGAACCTATGCTAATAATGTTAACAAATTAGCTTACCATCTCTGGTTTGATGGACCAGATCCTAAGCTAATAATGTAAACCAAATAGCTTACCATCTCTGGTTTGATGGACCAGAACCTATGCTAATAATGTTAACAAATTAGCTTACCATCTCTGGTTTGATGGACCAGAACCTATGCTAATAATGTAAACCAATTAGCTTACCATCTCTGGTTTGATGGACCAGAACCTTAGCTAATAATGTAAACCAAATAGCTTACCATCTCTGGTTTGATGAACCAGAACCTAAGCTAATGATGTAAACAAAATAGCTTACCATCTCTGGTTTGATGGACCAGAACCTTAGCTAATGGTGTAAACCAAATAGCTTACCATCTCTGGTTTGATGGACCAGAACCTATGCTAATAATGTAAACCAAATAGCTTACCGTCTCTGGTTTGATGGACCAGAACCTTAGCTAATAAAGTAAACCAATTAGCTTACCATCTCTGGTTTGATGGACCAGAACCTAAGCTAATAATGTAAACCAAATAGCTTACCATCTCTGGTTTGATGGACCAGAACATAAGCTAATAATGGAAACCAATTATCTTACCATCTCTGGTTTGATGGACCAGAACCTATGCTAATAATGTAAACCAATTAGCTTACCATCCCTGGTTGGATGGACCAGAACCTTAGCTAATAATGTTAACCAAATAGCTTACCATCCCTGGTTTGATGGACCAGAACCTTAGCTAATAATGTAAACCAAATAGCTTACCATCTCTGGTTTGATGGACCAGAACCTAAGCTAGTTATGTAAACCAAATAGCTCACCATCTCATGGAAAAGTTGGAATTAAAATTTATTTGCCTTTAAAACAAACCTCAATAACAGTTTCTAAACAAATTTCTAAAATACCGGTAAATTTCAATTTTAAAAACCAAAACAGTATTTAAACAATTTTTTTTTTTAGAAAAATTCTATTTTAAAAACTAACTTATATACCATACTCTCAAATTATAGGATATGCAATAATCCTAAGATTGGATTTGTTCATTTTAATTGGAAATATAAGGTCAAGTATACTTAAGTATATTTAAAACCTTCTTTATAAGTGTTACTGAATGATATAGATCATATTACATATTGGATGATCCGTAAATAATCTTACCCGGTCTCTAAAAAAATAATCACAGACAAATCTTTAACAACAATCGCGAGAAAAAAAAATGATCGCAGACTTGTCTTTAACAACTATTGTGAGAAGTTTTTCAAGTAGAACATCTTTTAATCAAGAGAAAAACTAACCCATATTTTCAAATATATTTAAATTGCTTGAGTAAAATGTATAAATCATATAAATATATTTTATTGTGGGTTAGCATGTCATTTAAATCTCTGTCTTAGGTTACCGAGACAGGTTACCGAGCCCCGTCTCAAGTTTTAAATTGTGAGATATTGAGATTTTTAAGCACCAGACACTTTAAACTACTTACGGTATATATACTCTCATCCCATAAAAACAAATTTTAAAATTAAATGTTTAATCTAAAATTTCAAATCTCAAAAATGATAAATATGACTTTAAAATCTGTTTTATATATAGCAGATCAAAATTTGGTTCGAATTACAATAACAGGTTCATCAGGACAACACCCAATACCATAAACAACTTGACAACAACCTAAAATGCTCTCGGGAAAACAACACTTATGAAAATGGAGAGGCATTGGTGGTTAAGTGGTTTTATACCAGTAGATTTTGTTCTAATATAGTGTCATAAAAAAAAAATTCTTAGATTTTTAGCCAGCTACTGACCAACTTTTTCATCCTAAGACCTGTACCAGTAGCATTAAAACTAAGGAAGTGAAAAGGTGCTGTAACCAAGAGCTAGTGTTTTAGACACTAAGACACCACCCCTTCTCTTACACTGTCCTGTTTTATTACTTCAATACACACAAAAATAACTGGTTCATTTTTTTCAGGGACATAAACCATTTTAAATGCAACTGACTTTTTTTAATATGGCACTGGTTTATATCTTAAAACCAAAATACAGATATTTAAAAATTCAAGTTTTTCAATAACTTCAAATATCTTTGTATATAAAAATTTCTAAATCCTAAAATATCTAAAGTTTATAAATTTTATTGAATGTACATATCAAACATGTTCTATGCATATAATACACACAGCAAACAGATCATTTAATTAAAATGTGATATCTTAATAGTGTAAACTTTTTAACATATAGTTGATTGAAATGTTAAGCTGAAAATGAATGTTTTACAAATTAATCTTAGAACATGTAACACAAGTTGAAGTCATGTTTTGTGGTCTCCTAGCAAAAGTATATTTAAGTCTTTCAGGCTGCAGTGTGGTTTTTGTGATATTTTTTTATTTTGAAGAAATTTAAATATAAAGAAATTAAAACCCTTAATGTCACAAAAATGAAGGTAGGATTAACATGTAAATGTAGGTATATAATATCAGACTGATTATTGTGTAATGTTTATCTATGCTGATAGATTTAAAGTCTGACAAAGTTTTAAATTGAGTAAAGTGGAGTTAAGTCAATTTAAGCTTTTACTTGTATAGAGGCAGTCAGTTTTAAGATAGTGGAGGAGACTGGAGTTCCAATGCTCTGTGTCATTTTAACAGGTCTATGTCGTTGAAACTAGTGACTTTTGTCATTCTAAATTGTTGCCCTGTCATTCAAATTTGTCTATGTGTCATTTAAACTGGTACCTTTTTCATTTTATATTGGTTCCCTGTGTCATATAAACAGGTTCCCTGTGTCATTTAAACTAGTGCTCTGTGTCATTTTAGCTTGTCTCACTCTCATTAAATTTTTCACTTACAATTTTAACTTTTTTCTTCGATCTATGTACAGTAGTAACAACATGTTTATCTAAATACAAAACTCATTTTCCAAATTTATTTTAATTTTTTACAAAAAATTGATTTTCTATTACTTAAAAAAAAACTTGCATAAATTGGCTGCATGCCTTTCATAAAAAATTGTAATAGGCTATTAATACAGCAACATTTCACAAGACAATAGATCATTTTTTATTAATTATATTTACAACATTTTAACAAATAGTTCTTACTTCTGTAAGCATTAGTCCTATTGTTTAAATCATAATTTTAAAGTAGATGCAGTTAGACCATTTTATAAGAAATGTCAATGGAGCATGTGACTCATTGGTGACCCACTGTTGCTATGGTGATATAAAGTAGATACAGTATCTAATACTTTGTTAAAACAAAAACATTGTATTTGTAAATATTACAATAATGAAAATTTAGTACATGTTTTCATAAATATAAAAAAAGCATTTCAGTTTTATAAAAATTATACTTAAAGACAATAAAAGCATAAAAGAAATTTAAAGACCAATTCAATTTTATGTTTTATTGATTTTTTATTTTATATTTTATTTTATAAAGTCCACTTAAACAGTGTAATGAATCCTTTCAATATCCCAAGTCATATATCTGCCACATTATTCCCTTCTTTAAAAAAAATTTGTCCTTTCTGAGATCAAGTACACTCGCAAATACATGTATTTAGTAAAGGAAATACGAGAAATTAACTATAAACTAATAATTTTTTTTCTTTTATATTGTTTTAATGGAGGTATTTTGAATAACTAAATACATGTTTTCAAATTTTCTCAAAAATGTTTCTTGGGTAAACCAAATTCAGAATTAGAAATTTAGGCCAGTCTTGTTAGTTTTTAGTGAAAACTGTAATTTTTTTTTAATTCTCTTAATATTATGTCCAGATAGAAAACTGTAATGGATTCAGACTGGTCAGAATTTAAGGACACTGCAGACCAAATATATGCTTTAAACAATACTTCACAAAAACCCTAGCCTGATCTATATTCTCTTGAATGCAAATTGGCAAAAATTTTGTAACTGCACAGATACTAGTATTTTGGACAAATTGGTTAGTCAATAAGTACCCAGTGTAAAATTCTTTTATGTTTTCAGCAAGAGTTCCCCCTGAACAATACTATTACAAATTCTGATGATTTTTGGCAAGATTTACAACTGATTGACCAATATACTAAAAATACAAATTCTACCAGTGTTTTATCAATATTAATATATCATTTTTCCAAACATTATTTAGATCATTGTATGCATATGACAACAAAAGTTATTGTTAAAAACACAAATATAAAGTGAATGAACAGAGAAATAAAGATACAGACTGAATGAATGAGCAAAGTGATAAATAGATAAATGAAAGCATAATACTTCAAACATGTGACACAATATATTAGTAAATAATAAAATCAGTAAATAATAAAATAATAAACTTGTACTAACCTGTACTGTTCTTTTTCTGCAGGTGCTCCATAAAACGGTTTACTCCACGCAGAATGATAACGTTGATGTTCACGTTGTTGCATTAATAAAGAACGTTTTTCATTATGCCAGTGTTGGTCAGTTGTCTCCCATGCCATGTTAATCCTCTTTTTGGGAGGATTTGGGGACAATGGATTAATTCTCTGAGGTATTCGGATAAGATCCATAGAACTTGACAAGTCTCTTGGAGGATAGGGTCCATATAATGAATTTGATGAATAAGTCCTATGAACCCTTGATATGGGTGTACCTAAAGGTGTTATTTTTGGCAGTGTCGTTGCCATGGTGATGTCTTACTTGTGTTCACCTCTGTAATAGAAATAAAAAAATAATGAAAACCAATGGTAATTGATTGCTTGTTGTGATTAAGTTCAATAGAATCTGTCTTGTGGTAGACAACAATCTCCACATTTACCCAGCTGTGGTCTAAATGTTTTTTGTCCAGAACCAGCTTTAGTAAACTTCCTAACTTGAATGTATTTGATTGAGGGTTAATATTTCTCTACTTTATACAATAGATGTAACTTCCAATTCTAGGTCTGAAAATGGCACAATTACCCAGAACAAAGATCACAAAAATAATAAAGAAAGGTATAGAAACCACAAAGTGTTTAATTTTTTCTACCTGGTACCACAGGTAGTGACTGATTCATTTTTAAGCACCAATAGATAGAATAAATCATTTAAAATGTTACATACTGGTACATATACTAGTATACACACACAACAACCTAGCACCTTAGGCCAGTGTTGTCACAAAAAGGAAGTTATGTCCTACTGAATGTATACAAACCACTTTTGACTTTATTGAAAAAAAAAAAAAGCGAGTAAATTATCATTTTGCCCTTATTTGGATAATTGTCTCTTAACTGAATACAGTATTTCCATGTGCATTGTTTGTAGTTTTTAATAGGCATTTTAAAGTCCTGGATTGATTGTATTCAGTTCTTACACTCAAGTAAAACAATAACAATCAACATGCAGATACCCTAGATAGCTTTAAGCTACAGCTATCTAGAGCCACACAGCACTAGGCAGAGAGAGAAGTTTTTATCCTGTTTTTAACCTGCACTTGTATATAGTCAGCCACCTCCTCACCAGTGCGATAATACTAAAGTGGTCTTTGCACTGTATATGGAAGAAGAAGAAGAAGAAAATATCATTGTTTCATGGTATGTCAACTAAAATAAACCTCTATATAAAGACCACCTGTAAATAGTCTATGGTTTATAGGTTACAAGGGTGATTTTTATGGTAGGACTTCCTTTTGTACCCCCCACCCATTAAAACCAATGTAGATTTTTAAAAAAAATTTTCCTTCACAAAATGTAAAATATTGAATTATTATATCATTTTAACCATTAATTTAGCAAAAAAGTAAATTTGGGTTGGGGATACAAATGGAAGTCCTTCCCTGATCTTGGAGTCTATAATACAGATGAGCCTAGAGGTAAAAACTTATGAATATGATAACTGAAAAATACTTGTATTAAAACTTATAACAGTTTGTGTTACTGATTCAATCCCAGAATTAATCATGCATGACTAATGGACTGCTCTGCTTGGTTTCTGTTTTAATGGAAATAATACTAACATTTATATCAATAATTTAGACTTGATTAAGACACAGGTACTGGTAAATGATGGTGATATGTGTTTTTTTTACTGACACCAGCTTACAAAATGGTCATGTTTTATTTATATTTTATTGTTATCTTTAAGTAGATAGCAAATTGCTAACAGTTTTCTAAACTGAAACCAAATTGATCAGATGGATATTAAAAATGTATAAAACTGAAATCTGATAACAGAAAGGTTAGAAATGGTCGTATATTGTTTTATGTCACGCCAGTAACTTTACAGTTATCAATTATAAGATTCAAATTTTTATTTTCAATACATTAATGTGATGTGCAAGTTTGTGAAAGTTAACTGGTCAATGTTAAATGATGTTTTACATTACATCAGCAATATCTCACCTATTTCTGACAAAATATTTTTTCTTATTAATCTCAAAAAATACTCTGTATACAAGTTCATGTGATGTGAATGTTTTGAGCAAGTGTTTCTGACTTGCTTTGAACCTGAGCAAACTTATGACATATAAAGAGGTCTAGTATGCTTGCCTGCAATGTCACTTTAGACCACCTTGTCTACAATCGTTGTACCATACACACCTGTACAAGCCAATGAGAACATAAAACACCTTGAAGAAGATTGAGTAAAGTCAATGTAGACTCAGGTGTTATCAAGGTTTTGTAATTATTTTACCTAGTGACAAATATCTGAATAAGAACTTTTTACATTTAATTGACAACAATCAAACCTTCAGCAGTGAACAAAATCTAAGATACTTTTCAGAGTTAGATTATTTTAAATAAGGTCTTATGAAATGTGTCATACTGGTGTAATATGAACAAGAGTAATCATAGCTGATGATTGCTAAAAGCATACTACAATAGTATTTATTTTAATAATATGGCTAGATGGTAATGCCTCAATATAAGTGAAATAATTTTGACTGTGACAATGTCTACAGTTCATTAAGTAAATTACACAATCTTTATAAGTTAGTAAAAGCGAGGGTGGGATAAAAAAAGTGTAAGAAGGATATTACACATAATGGACCCATAAAACTTTTAATACACATGTATTAGTTTCAGAATATAGCTGATGGACTGGGTGAGTGATTAATTCATTAACTGCCTAGGTAGATGATGGAATGTTAATGTTTTAATTGATGGATGGTTGGATGTTTCATTCATTCATTCATTCAATTGTCCATCCATTCTTTCTTTCTCTCTTCCTTTCTTTCATTCATTTCAAATTAACAACATATGTGGCGAGTGTGTAAAAAATTTATGCTGCAAATTCAGGTGTTGACAGCTAGACTGATACTTCAAGTGATAAGGATATTTATGTAAGAAAAACAAAGCCATATTAAAATAGCCATAACAATAGTTTGTAAAATATACTTGGCAATTAAGATGAGATCTTGGCTGGTCAAACAACTAACTGTGGGGTAAAGTAACAACAAAACAAAAAACATGATTAAATTATTTGATAAGTTTTTAAATCAATCCCAGGTAGATCTGGTGATAGAATTTTAAATATTACAGTAGGTTTTTAAAATTATCATATTTGTCAGTAGTTATGTATGTAGACATAGTACTTATTTAAATAACATAACACATATAAAATAATAAATAAAAATTACCGCATATACATTTTAAAGTGCAAATCTTGTATATAATTTTTTACCTGGCCAAGGTGTAACAAATATGTATTTTAAACTACACCTTATTCAATAAAGTTTACCCCTTCACAATAATCAGTCTAAAAGCAGGAAATTGTTTCAAACAGATATGTAAAATTATATAAATAATATAATATTTACCTTTCCGCCAATTTTTGTAGCCATATACACGATCCTAACTATTGATATACTACTGTACGTAATAGCTATACTCCATTGATTCCCATCGTGTGTGAAGTGTCGGTCATGTGATATCAACGTCGCCTTGGAGATACATGTAGCCTCGTTCGTGTCGGTTAAATCGTCCCGAATACTGTCAAAAGTTGATCGGGTAGGATTACTGCCTTCACAATGCCTTTAATCGCTCAATTTCCACTTGGCTAATTAACCATACAACTTCATTTCACCGTTATATTACCTGCGGTGACTGTCTTAATGTATTATATCTGCTCACCGAGGACCGTTCTGTACTAATCCACAAATCTGGTACCCAATTGAACACGAGTTTTACCGGTTATTTTTATTTATTTATTTATTTTTATGATTTAAGACGAGTCATATTTAATCTTTAATTGTATAGATTACACAGGAAAACAATGATATCACATATTTTTATCCATTAGGTGAACATTTAACCATATATACAATTCAAGGTACGGTAAAACAAATTTTCAACATTTCATTTGTTCACATATTTATATTATCATAGCATTGAATTATATAGTGTTTGAACAATGCAGAATGACGATGATGGTGGTGATGATGATGATGATGATGATGATGATTATTATTATTATTGAATATTATTATTAAATGTTATAAATCTCTCATTAAAAAGTGCTTTTATGATGTGATATTGTAGAATTTTTCGACTTTACTAAAACGGGTCGAACTCTGGTAAAAATGTTGGGACACAGTTGTTTCATCATAAGGAAAATTTTAAAAGTTAAAATGTCTAGATAATTTTATTAAATTGTCCAGAAAACAATTATCCGGGGGGGGGGTTACCAAGTACCTGTGTATAGATAGTCCCCAATACATTGGATGTGGCAAAAATGTTACACTTTGGCGATTTCTTATCAGTTTGTTATAATTTTCTATTTGCAAAAGCCAGTGAAGACTCAAAATGCGGTATATGGTACAAAGAAAAAAGTTTGAAGTGTGTTTAATAATCAGGTTTCGGGATTAGTTTTCATATTGTTCATAAATCCAAGATTAATAACACCTTTTTATTGTTCTATTTGAATACATACGCTTTAAAAGAATGATGTAACATTGACCTGTATTTAATTTATAATTAAGCGGCTACTTAGTTAAATGTGGCGTAAAAAATTTAACAAAACCACCAACAAGAACAGACGAACCGTATTGTATATATCAAACAATATCGGAAATAAGCACAGACAAACCTTATTGTATATATCAAACAATATCGAAAATAAGCACAGACGAACCTTCATTGTAAATATCAAACAATATCGGAAATAAGCACAGACGAACCTTCATTGTGAATTTCCAACAAAATCGAAAATAAAAACAGACGAACCTTATTGTAAATATAAAACAATATCGGAAATAAGAACGGACGAACCTTCATTGTAAATATCAGACAATAGACAATATCGGAAATAAGCACAGACGAACCTTATTGTAAATATCAAACAATATCGGAAATAACAACAGACGAACCTTATTGTAAATATCAAACAATATCGGAAATAAGAACAGACGAACCTTCATTGTGAATATCAAACAATATCGGAAATAAGCACAGACGAAACTTCATTGTGAATTTCCAACAAAATCGGAAATAATCACAGACGAACCTTCATTGTAAATATCAGACAATATCGGAAATAAGCACAGACGAACCTTATTGTAAATATCAAACAATATCGGAAATAAGCACAAACGAATTTTATTGTAAATACCAAACAATATCGGAAATAAGCACAGACGAACCTTATTGTAAATATTAAACAATATCGGAAATAAGCACAGACGAACCTTATTGTAAATATCAAACAATATCGGAAATAAGCACAGACGAACCTTCATTGTGAATTTCCAACAAAATCGAAAATAAAAACAGACGGATCTTATTGTAAATATCAAACAATATCGAAAAAAAAAGCACAGACGAACTTTATGGTAAATATCAAACAATATAGGAAATAAGAACAGACGAACCTTATCGTATATATCAAACAATATCGGAAATAGGCACAGACGAACCTTCATTGTGAATTTCCAACAAAATCGAAAATAAAAACAGACGAATCTTCGTGAATTTTCAACAAAATCGGAAATAAGAACAAATTAACCTTCTTCGCGAATTTCCAACAAAATCGGATATAAGAATAAACAAGTCTTGTTTGCTAATTTTCAACAAAATTGAAAAATAAGCTCAGACGAGTTTTCCTCGTGAATTTCCAACAAAATAGAAAACAAGAACAGACAAACCCTTCTCGAATTCTCATGGTGTGATTGTAAGAGTATCTCGTCAAGGGTGAGTTCTGAGAGATAACCGTATCTCTGTAATACATTTTTTGTGAGTATATGGAATCTATTTTAAACCAAAAACACCAACGTCCTAGGATTAAAAATTCGGTATTCTTGTTATGCTTTAATTCTGCACAAATTGTCAAGTGACTTGGTGGCACTATATATCAAAAAATCGTTACGAAGTAATTGAAAGCACGATATTTTCAGTAATACAAATTTTGATGAGTGGATCAAACATGTACATTGTTACATTGTAATTGTTTTGTCACGATTTTTTTTGTCGCATCGTTACTCTTTGTTTAGGGTTTTTACCGGTCCGTCAGGAAAATTATTGGTTTGTGGCTATAGTCAGGGTAATAACACGTTTGTTGGCATTATGTGAAAAGTGTTGCTACTGGCTTGTCTGCGTTCTGTGGTAAATGAATTTCAGCTTGACGCCTTTCAACTTGACTTCCTTCTAGTGTTATATTCGGTTATTCGCTGTTCTTTGTTCAGGACTGCATCCGCCCTGAGATTATTCTGAGATAAGTGTTATAACTGTCTAAATGCTATTCTGTGATCAGGGTTGCTAACGGGTTCTGTTATTAGGTTATAACCGGTTTGTTACCGTTCTTTGTTAAGAGCTTACTACCGGTTTATATCGCCGTTTTCTGGTCAGGATGCTTACCGCTTTGTCAGCGTTCTGTGTTAAAGGTTTGCCACCGATTTGTAGCCGTTCTGCGGTATGAGTTCATTCCGACTTGTTGCCGTTCTTTGGTTCGTCTAATTACTGATTTTCGCCGTTTTGTGTTCAGGGTTGATATCGGCTTAATTGTCTTTGCTCTTCGGTAAAAGTTATTACCAGTTTGTCGTCGTCCTGTGGACAGGAATGTTTTCGGCTTTCGCCGATCTGTTTGAAGGGTTAATACTGGCTATTCGTTGTTCTGTCATAAGTATTATAACCGACATGCTAACGCTCTGTGGTCAGTGTTATTACCGGCTTGTCGATGTTCATGATATAAGTAATAACCGGTTTGTCGTTTTCTGGCCAGTGATCCCGAGGTTAGGTAATATCGACTTTCAGCTCTGTGGTATGTGTTGTTACTTACTTTTTGCCCTTCTATGGCGAGTGTCATTATCGCATAATTCCGTTCTGTGGTCATCGTTAGAGTCATACCGTTTCCTCA
The DNA here is from genome assembly GCA_029721355.1 of Tegillarca granosa. Taxonomy (NCBI): domain Eukaryota; kingdom Metazoa; phylum Mollusca; class Bivalvia; order Arcoida; family Arcidae; genus Tegillarca; species Tegillarca granosa. Next base: position 2,594,455 of record CM056599.1, read on the forward strand.
CCGTCTGTTCTGATACTAATTACTCGTTTGTCGTCGGGTTTTTACCGGTTTGTCATCGTTCCGTGTTCTTGGATTATACCGTTTTGAGATCATGGATTTAACCGCTTTGTCGTCGTTCTGATGTACACGTCTTGTCGCCTTTCCGAGGTCAAGGTTTTTACCGGTTTGTCACAGTTCTGAGGTCAAAGTTTTTTACCGGTTTGTCGTCGTTCTGATGTCCACGTCCTTACCGGTTTGTCGCCTTTCTGGAGTCAGATTTTTACCGGTTTGTCGCTTTTCTGAGGTCATTTTGTCTGGTTGTTACCGTTCTAAGATCAAGGTTTTTACAGGCTTGCCACCATCCTGAGATCAAGGTTTTTAAAGTTTGTCGTCTTCTGAGGTTAAGATTTTGACCGTACGGTTTGTCGTCGTTCTAAGGTCAAGGTTTTCAATGAGAGGTTTGTCGTCGTTCTAAGGTCAAGGTTTTCAATGACAGGTTTGTGGTCGTTCTAAAGTCAAGGCTTTTACGGGTAAGTAGTCATTCTGAGGTAAAGTTTTTTACCAGTTTGTGGTCGTTCTGAGGTCAAAGTTTTTACTGGTTTGTCTCTGTTCTCAGATCAAGGGTTTTACTGGTTAAGTGCACTTCTGAGGTCAGGGTTTTACTGGTTAAGTGCACTTCTGAGGTCAGGGTTTTACTGGCTAAGTGCACTTCTGAGGTCAGGGTTTTACTGGCTAAGTGCACTTCTGAGGTAAGGGTTTTACTGGTTAAGTGCACTTCTGAGGTCAGGGTTTTACTGGCTAAGTGCACTTCCGAGGTCAGGGTTTTACTGGCTAAGTGCACTTCTGAGGTCAGGGTTTTACTGGCTAAGTGCACTTCTGAGGTCAGGGTTTTACTGGTTAAGTGCACTTCTGAGGTCAGGGTTTTACTGGTTAAGTGAATTCTGAGGTCAGGGTTTTACTGGTTAAGTGCACTTCTGAGATCAGGGTTTTACCGATTTGTCGCTTTTCTGATTTCAAGGTTTTACCAGTTTGTCGCCTTTATGGGGATGAAAGTTTTCACACATTTTTCGGCGTTTGTGGTCCGAGTAAGCAGACTGTCACCGTGCTGTAATCAGGGTTATCATCTGTATGTAACCGTTCTGTGGTTAAATATATTAACGTTTTGTCACCGTTATGTGTTCAGACATAATATCCGTATGTCATGCTTCTTTTTTATGAATCTGATGTTGATGTATTTTTTTTTAGATTTTGAATTCGTATTGGAACTGATATGCGTTATTTAGATATTCCTGAAACATTCATTATTAGGATATTTTGACTTCTTGTCTACTTTAGATCGTGATTATTTGTATTAATAACGGTTTCGAAATTGGCTTTCGAAAGAGGGTTTCGTTCAGAATAGTTTATTTCACAATGAAAATAAAATCTTTTTTTCTCATGTTTGTAGATACAGAGAAAAATGTGACACTCTTGAATGACAGAAAGTATAAAATATAACTTATTTTATCAGATATGACACTCCATATGTCTATTAATAAATTAACTTATGTCCAAAATTCTGATAACTGTTTTATTTGATTTTTACATTTTATTGATTTTAGACATAGGTAGAATCGGTTGTTGACAGTTAATCTTTAAGTAAACACAACATTTTTCAGTAGCTAGGTTCGTTTAAAGATAAGTTTTTGAGTAGATTAATATTTGAACTATTAAATAAATGTGATACTCTTTCGATTGCCATGTCATTAAAGATGATTCTATTTCAACAAGTTTGAAGTTAAAACTTAACTCTGATCGATATATGGATTTTAAATACGAACTAAGATCAACCGTCTTGGAAAACGTTTTAAAATCGGATCATAAAACGAAAACCGGTTTTACTGGAGATGTTCATCTAGTCGGTCACTATGAAATCTTCAATACTCTACAGTGTAATCTGTATCAGATAACTAGACAGTCCTAGCATTGATAGCATTATTGTAATTGTAAACATAAAAAGTACGTATATAGTCTAGTATGTGTCTCGATGCTTTTCTTCTTCGTGTAAAAAAAACTCTCTTCTCTAAATTACTTTCTTTTATCCACCGACATGTATAATGAAGGCCCCAAGTCCAACCATAAACAAGTTGCAAAGTACCAGAAAAGGATTCGTATTTTGAAAACAGTCCACCCCTCTGACTATCTTCTTTTACTGATGAGGATCCATATTTTGAAAATATCTTACCGTTGAACGCTTGACTTGTCTGTATTTAAATATGGAGATCCTAGTCGGTATTATGGAAAAATCTCTTCGCTACCCTTCAAGCGGCATATGATTATAGAAATTTTCAAATTTACCGTAAACAGAAAAAGTTGATTTGATAAGACCTGCATCACCGTGATGTCACTGTATAGTGAAACATTTTATGTTCACCAAGACAAAGTATTATTATATTATTATTATTATTATTTGTTCCATGAGCTTTTAGCATGGTGACCACTTTCATATCTCGTGCGTACCCAGTATGTTTCGTTTGTTTAAAGAATATTTAAGTTTGAAAAAAATATATTATAGAATAAAAACTAGTAAATATACCTTTCAGTTCCATATTGTCCTTTTTATTACTATTTACTCTCACTTTTACGGTTAAATGAGAGAGAGAGAGAGAGAGAGAGAGAGAGAGAGAGAGAGAGAGAGAGAGAGAGAGAGTGTATGTGTGTGTGTGTGTTCGGTTGATATAAATTCCTTATTTCTGTGGATTTCAAGCTCGCTATAATGCTTATAGTGGAAACGGAGTTATCTTTCTTGAAACAGTATATTGATTACATCAGGATATTTTGAGGTCAATAAAGGTCAAAAGAATTAATATGCAAATTACATTTTCTTGCTAAATGATGTTGGATTTGAAAGATATATGAAACAGAAATTGATCTCTAAAGGTGCAATGGGTATCGTTTTAAAAGTTTTGACAATTTCTTTCAATTAGAAAATGTAAGAAAGAGCCATAAGTTTAAAACTGCGTGTTGTTTTTCAAGGCGTGATTATCATGAATATTCAAATCATGACAACATATCTTATATATGGTAAACTAGGAAGGTGCATAAGAGATATTTTGGACATAGTGAATTTGTTATCTTATTGAAAACAATAAAACAAGAGGCCCATGGACCTTAACGCTCACCTGAGGATATGTCCAAAAACTTGCAAAGAACTTAATTACAAAAACTTTACAAAATTCCTCAAGCTTGGAAATCTGGCAATAATTAATCAGAAATATCTAGTAACATTTCATTTCATTTATAAATAGCTTATATGCATGATTTAAATAGTACAATGAATAATTTCGAAATAATGATTTTGACCTTTGAACATATGACCTTGAACCATAAATCAAAATAATCGTCTTATCAATACTTACAATATTCTGATATATATGCATATAAAAAGTTCATAGTTTTCAAGATAATTAACAATTTCAGTCTTCTTCTACAGATATGACCCTAAACTTTCAACATATGACCTTGACCCATATATGAAAATGATTGTCATATCAATATTTATATTATTCTAATATACATGCCTATACAAAAAAAAAATAATAGTTTTCAAGATAATTCACAATTTCTGTACACTTATACAGCTATGACCTTGACCTTTGAACATATGGCCTTGAACCATATATCAAAATGAATGTCATATCAATACTTACAATATTCTGATATACAGGCCTATACAAAAAGTTAACAGTTTTCAAGATAATTCACAATTTCAGTACACGTATGCAGCTTTGACCTTGACCTTTCAACATATGACCTTGAATCATATATCAAAATGAATGTCATATCAATACTTACAATATTCTAATATACATGTCTATATAGTTTTCAAGCTTATGCACAATTTTAGTATTTATAAGCCAAAATTAACATTACATGGATTATCATATAGTTACGAAACTTAGTACCTTTTTAAATTTTGTCATGGGGAACATTTTAACAATGTTTTGAATTCATATATCTCTTAATATTTGCAAGAAAATTGTCTAAAACTGCATAAATCACAAATTAGGTCATGACCTTGACCCTAATTTAAAGGTTAACAGTATTTCAAGAAAAAGTCAAAACTCAAAACCCCATGTTATTATCTGTTCAAGTAGTCGAGGTTATAACAATTTGAAGCCATTTTACGAAATTTTTAAAATTTAACGCAAAAACGCATAACCCATTTTTTGACCAAATTTTACGAATGAACAAACTATAGGCTTAAGACCCTAGAGAAGCCAAATATAACATCAGATTTTTTCTCCCATCATTAGTTTCGGAAAAGAAGATTTTTAAAGATTTTTGGACCCCTAGGTCACTTTGACCTAGTTTTGATAGCCATGGCAACGCCATGAACAAATCTGAATTACACCGGCTCATATTTGCTTCTGACCAAGTATCATTGAAATCTGTCCAGCAGTTTTGGAAGAGAAGTCGATATAGGTGTTAACGACGCACGCATACATACACACGCCGCGCCATAAGCTCACATGACCTTCGGTCAGGTGAGCTAAAAATGATACATGTATATGCACAGAACTAAAAAAACTTTTTGAATAAGTTTGGTTATTTTTTTAATTAGGTCAGTAAATTTTACAAGGATTTTTGATATATTTTTTAATGATTTTGTTTAAATATGGAGTTTTGTGCTCTAAATATGTACATGTATATGACAATTATGGACTGATAGTATAGTAATAAGTTTAACAAATTTGAAAAAAGAGGAAATTCATGAAAAGTTCCAAAAACCCTTATTATTTATTATGTTTGTCTTTTGCGGATTTTCTAACATTGTCAAATAGGTGTCGGAGTCTCTTTGAGGTTCAAGCATGTACCAGGACTTCCTCAAAAAAAAAAAAAAAAAAAAAAAAAAAAAAAAAAAATGCCGAGGAGGGCTTTAAAAAGTCAAATTAAATTCCATATATGAAAATATAAGGGGGTTTCTCTATTCGCTAATTAATAACCATTTCAATCCCCATAGTATACTGACCGACTAATTGCCTTACTACACGATCGAGTGATTGACTATTCAGTTGTTTCAAAAAAACAAAAGCCCTAACCCCCCCTTCCCCCCGCCTAATTGACGTTTCGTACATGCCCGTATTACGCGAGACATCGGCAATGAGGTCTTAGTCTTGGCAGTAAGATCAGCTTCAGCTAAGAATCGAACCTACTAACCTCAACTTTCCGAATAAAAACTTCAACTTCAACTTACAGCTAGTACCTTTCCGCCTTTTGAGACAGAAGTCAAAGTAACACACATTTTAGCGGTTGGCGTTGCACAGAGTGACAGCCCCTACTTTCACATTTATCTCGAATTAAGAATATATTATGATTTATTTTATGACACGTTATGTGATTATAAAAAACAGAAGAATCATATTCTAGTCAAGGGTTCTTCTGTGAATATCGTTAACAAGAGGCCCATGGGCCTTCACGCTCACCTGAGGAAATGTCCAAAATTGTTTGCAAAGCGCAAAAGACAATATATTAGGTACAGAAACTTTACAAGTTTTCTCAAGTTAAGAACTGCCACAAAACTTAATCAGAAATATATCCAGTCACATTTCATTTATAAGTATCTTATATAATATGCTTGAAGTAACTGTAGTGCAATGAATAATTTCCAAATCATTAACAAATTTCTGTATACTTATTCAGCTATGTTCTTGACCTTTGAACATATGTGACCATGAACCATATATGATCGTCATGTCAATACTTACAATATACTAATATACATGCCTATACAAAAAGTTAAAGTTTTCAAGATAGTAAGCAATTCATGTCTTGTTTTGCAGCTGTGACCTTGACCTTTGAACACATGACCTTGAACCATATATCAAAGTATGTTGTCACAATACCAACAATATTCTAATAAACATGCCTATACAAAAAGATTAAAGTTTTCAAGCTAATGCACAATTTTAGTATTTATAAGCCAAAAATAACATTTCAGGGGCAACAACTCCTACATGGATTATCATATAGTTTCGAAACTTGGTACCTTTTTGAATTTTGTCATGCTGAACATTTTAACATTGTTTTGATTTCATATATCTCTTAATATTTGCAAGAAAATTGCCTAAACCTGCATGAATCACAAATTAGGTCATGACCTTAATTTGTGACCTTGAAACTAATTTATTGGTCATTTCAAGAAAAAATCTGTTCAAATAGTCAAGTTATAACAATTTGAAGCCATTTTACAAAATTTTTTAAATTAAACGCAAAAACGCGTAAGCCATTTTTCGACCAAATTTTACGAAATGAACAAACTATAGGCTTAAGACCCTAGAGAAGCCAAATATCACATCAGATTTTTTCTCCCATCATCGGTTTCGGAGAAGAAGATTTTTTAAGATTTTTTGACACCTAGGTCACCTTGTCCTAGTTTTGGTAGCCATGGCGACGCCATGAACAAATCTGAATTGCACCGGCCCATATATACTTCTCACCAAGTATCATTGAAATCTGTCCAGCAGTTTTGGTGGAGAAGTCGAAAATAGGTGTTAACGACACACACGCACGCACATACACACGCCGTGCCATGCCATAAGCTCACATGACCTTTCGGTCAGGTGAGCTAAAAACTGACGTCATTTCAATTCTTGATCGCGAAATGATGACGTTATAGCACCTGTTAGTCATATAGTGAAATATTGTATGTATAGTAACACGTGTTGTAATGAAATGCACATGTGCACGGTGCATGTATACAAAATTAGAAATACCTATCCTGTACAACATCCCATTGAGATGAAATATGATTCAGTTTGACTGTTTGGTATATTTGATATTAATCAATTGTAAGCACGTGTTACTTTATGATAACTGTAACATATGGTCATTTTCTGATCTATATTTGGAGATAATCAACAATTATATACCACTTACTTATACCTTGTTTATCATGAGTTAAATGATATTTTTCCAGTTGGATTTACATTATAATGTTAATGCCAACTATGTTAATTGTATCCTGCTTTGTGCTTAAATATTCTGTCGCCGTAAGTATCTTAATCACACACACACACACTTTTAAATCGATGTCATGTGCAGATTTTTGAATATTTCTTTTGGTTAAAATTAAAATTCGGCACGACATCTACCGAATCGACACAACATACAGTTTTTTTTCAACATGGAAAGATGAAAAACATTGCCACTTGAAACTCAAGCGGGTGACAATACGTTATATATTATATGATGTAGTGAAATCGATCTAGTTTACAATGTCTGAATGAAAGAGCAAATTATAGTAAAATAATACGGAAATTGAGGAAAAATCGCGAAAATAATACGGCATATTTTTAATAACGTGCATGTTATTATTATTTCTTTTAGAAATATTTTTTCACTTCTTAATATTAATCGACAACATGTTTTTGAATGCCTTTTCCGAATGTGTGAGGTCGGAGTTTGATCCCTGGTTTGATCTGACTTGGACAATAGGTAATGCCTGTTCTTTCACCAAACATTTAGAAATCAAAATCGCGGGATTTTCTGGAAGAGGCTTTAAAGCCGATCTGCTATCCTTGCTCATTGTCCTGAGCGCACTGCAAGGTCAAAATTTCTGCCACTTTGTCTATATTGCTGGTGGCTTTCCAATATAAGTGAAATATTCCTAAGCCTCGATGAAACGTTAACTTCATTCAGTCAACCAATATGTCCAAGCAGAATTGTATGCAATAACCATTACCATCAACTATATGTGTGACAGTTGTATAAAACAAATGACTGAAGTGTCACTTTCTGTTTTGTAGGCTCCTTTTTTTGGTTGCTGTTCCAACAATGAACAAAACCCCCCTGAATCCGGGCCAATAGTTAATATGACAGATGTAATGGGTATTGACGTGACACCAAAAACGCCAACGTTACCGTTTGGTAGGTAAAATAAAGAAGTAATGCCTTCGTTATACATCTGATGAACACACAATTGAACTTTGAACTTCCTTCGTATCTTTTCTTGTTCTTTTTCTGTTGGTTTGTCGTGTCATAGTCTTGGCTACATTAGCTTTGGCAAACGCGTGGTTTTGTAGAAGTATCTGGCATTCTTCAATCCATTTGTATGTTTAATTACTATTTATGACTTTTACAATCATGTAAATTACGACGACACTAGCTAGCATTTATGTACGTTATTAAACTACTACCGTCTTTTCTTCGTTTCAGATGAAGAGAGCCGAGTTATAATTATTGTTGAGAAGCGGAGCTTTATCGTTGCTGGGAGTCTTGTTCTGTTAACAAGCTTAGTTCTACTGATTGGAACAATAATCATGAGTTGTTGCGGTTCAAGGTCAGACTATCATTATACTATATTGTCACAAGGTGACTTCTTTGAAAAAATTCCGGCGGACATGTTTCTTACTACGAATCATAAGAATTTGAATATTACACAGAAATATATATTTGTGAAAGAAAACTTAAGTGCTGGCTCAGTTGCAGACGATAAACTGAATGGTGATTTGAATGATCATGTGACAAAACCATCCAATGATTCCGAAAGAACTTGTCACGTGTCCGACAAATTTACAGACTGTACGCAACTTTCGCTTATCAAATGAAAATCGACGACAAATTCTATCACATCGGTGATGTATCCGTCCTTTCTTCTTGTGGTGGTCAGGCAATCAAAGACTGGATAATAAATGTGTCTCCTTAACATAAGAAAGCTTGAGAAGGATAACACGTGTTTGACGCGAAACGCTAAAACGAGAGTCCTGAATGAATTAACGAAAATCCCCTTCACCAAAAATGAGATTTTTGAAGATGCCGCACTAGAATTTAAAAATCGTCGTGACTAAAATTAATTTTTTTGAAAAAAATCAAAATACAACAACAGAATTTGGATTATTTTTTAAATCAACAGCAATTGTACTGTAATTTTTGTTCAATTTAAACATCCTGAAAAACAAAGAAACCTTGTATTAAACTGAAGGTATAAAAACACAAAATACTTTAAGTGCGTACATTCAAACAGTTTATAAAAACACAAAATACTTTAAGTGCGTACAGTCAAACAGTTTAGATCTGCAACCTTAGCCGGGAAGAACTGTTTAATATAATTAGAATATGGGAATGTCAGGACAACGGAATTTTACAAATGGAACAAAACTACATCTTTTAAAAAAGGATATTATTGGCACAAATGTAGTGAGTTTTCTATAACAGTGTCACACACACATGTACCATTGTGTATATAGATGTGGAAAAACGTCCCAGAATAAAGTCATTTTACGGGAAAATCGTTTACTTACGCGAATTCATAACCAATTGAAATTTTTTTTTTTTTTTTTTTTTTTTTTTTTTTTTTTTTTTTTTTTTTTTTTGAAGTCAATTTTTTTTTGGTCGCTATAGGATAGTTTGTATCAAAAATAGTTGAGACAGGTTTGATTGTTATTCAATATATATGAGCAGTTTTATCATAAGTAATGTCTGTATAGGGGAGATAAGCGGGATTTTCTTGGCTGTTTTCAAATTGTTCTGACGATATTGATGAGAAAGATGGTGCTCTTTTAACTGGTGTTTCGGCGTGTATCGGAACAGTATATGGATTGTCTTGTGACTTCTTTTGATAAATATGAGATTTTTTTGAATCGCTGTAAATTCTCCTTTCGGATGCCTTCTGGCGTTTGCTATAGTATCTATACACTATAATCACAACCACTACCACGATTATGAAAACTACAGTGACGCTTATGACAATTCCTGCTATAGTCCACGCAAAAATAGTATCTGAAATACAGATGTATTATTATTATTATTATTATTATTATTATTATTATTATGTTGTATTTTATAGTTTTGTCATGCGCTACCTTTGAATTTTTATGAAAAGTAGCACATGGCAGTTTTCTAAGAGTAGTCTCCCTTTTCTAATTGAGGTATATGTGTTTCCAATAAAAGTTTCTCGAGCCATTTCGTGTTAAAGATGTTACCTGGTGTTATCTTGGAAAATATGAAAGCTGACAAACTGCTATCGTTCCATTATTGTTTGTCATATAAATATTTGGAGAACAAAACTCCATATTTAAACAAAATCATTCAAAAACATCAAAATTCCACGTAAAATTTATTGACCCAATTGGGAAAAATAACCAGACTTATTGAAAAAGTTTCTTTAATTCTGTACATATAACAATTTTTTTTATGTTTTCACCCTGAAAACAAATTGACTATGTCAAAAATATCCCTTATGCACCTCCCTAGTTTACCATATATATAAGATATGTTGTCATGATTAGAATATTTATGATAATCACCCCTTCAACACCCAATTATTATTAACTTATGGCTCTTTCCTACAAATTTTAGATTGAAAAAAAATTAAAACTTTTTAAATATATATTTATTGCATTTTTTTAAATTTCAGTTTCTTTTTAATATTTCTTTTAAATTCAACACGATGTAGTAAGGAAATGTGATTTGCATATTAATTCATTTGAACTATGTTAACTCAAAATACCCTGATCTTGGGTGAGGCCCAAATGATTCATTAAAGTCATTATATTTCATTTTTTTTTCCAAAATCTGCTTTATATACAGAAGAATTCGGAGAAGAATTTATCATTTTAAAGTATTTTAAAGTATTGGTTAGGTCAATGTTTTTTAATTCAATCTTACTTTTATTTTTATGAGGAAAGATTTGAATAAAAGAAATATTTAGAAAAAACCGTGTGACAAACAATTATGAACCAATAGTAGGATCTGTACTTTCCAATTGACCCAAAATAAAAATAATAAATTGTGACAAAAATTAGTGCAAAACATTTATCAAGCTTAACAACTCTTTGGCCACACCAAATTAATTTTTAGTTCTACGGATTTTTTTTTAGAAAAAAAAACAGAGGCGAGCGAGCAATTAAAAATTAAATGATTTTTTTTCTAAAACACATTTTTCTTTATGTGAACAAAAATTTAACCAGGCGAGCGAGTACAAAAAATGCACAAAACGATAGCAGTAGAAGGCATAAAAAAGAAGTTTAAATATAACTGATAAAAACAAAAAATATGCTGTTCTAGCAAACTCCCATTTAATACAGCAATAATAAATCAACCAAGAGCTGGTTAATAGTAAAACAATAGAAAAATGCTTCCCTGATATCGTTAAATTTACATAGAATGAATTTTAGACAGGCGGAAAAAAATTGAAAATGAAATTAATTTTATTTTTAATTCTAAATTTTAGAAGCAGGCGGGTCCGACGAACTACAAATTAATTTGGCATGGCCTTGTCGCCAATGTCCTGAATACAAAACAAAGGCATCACGACTATTAGAAGGACTTAACTGACTTTCTTAATGATAGAAGTATGTGAAGTAATGAAGTGGAGTGAAGTCTTCAATCAAGATTCTTTCACTCACATCGAGGCTGTTAATTCTACAATAGTGGAGTAAATCGGAGTACACGCAGAAAAACCACCAACCTTCGGTTAGTGAACTAGCAAATCTTAACGCTAGGATCTGCCATAGCGGGATTCGAACCTAGGAGCTAAGAGGTATTGTATTCCTTTAGATGGTTGCTATAGTGACCAAAACAGCCTACCAATTGGCAGTATTCACATTCAATAATATTGTGATACTAAAGATCAAATGTCAGCAGAAACTGGTAAGACAAACTATATAATGTGGATGACAACCAATACAAGATCTGATACTCTTGACGATGAAAACTTGTAAAAAAAACTATATAATTCATATGGTTGCTATAACGACAATACACAATGTGATACTCACAATCAAATGTTTTTACAGCAGAAACTTGTAAAATAAAACTCGATGGGTATTTATGAAGAGAATCGTATTTGTTGTTGCTGCTTAATTCGATATCAAATTTCTGGTTTTCGTCGTTGCACAATTTTGGTGGAGACATCCCACATCGGTGTTCCTAGTAACAAATAGAAATAAACATTACAGAATGTCGACTCTTTACTTTAATTATCTCGTTTTTTCACATAGTTCGTTATAAGTAAGCCAAAAAAAAAAAACTTTCTAAAGCATGTGGCTGAGCAAGGACGCAATATCACAGACCACTCAGTTGACCAGAGTTGTGACGGGAGGAAACTCCTTCTTGCTTGTGGTTGACTTCTAGGGTCAATTCACAACAAAACAAAGTAACCCAAGAACACACTTATAAAGTTGTAATTAATATAAACGTGAAGATATAAATAATAATAATATTAATAATTGTCCTCCTCCTCATCATCATCATCAAACAACAACAACATTATCATCATCTTTGGTCGTAATTAGAGGGAATTCGCTAAAGCAAGGTAAATATCCAATTAACCTTACATAAAAGCATTTACATGCAATGTAAAACAATAAATTAACACAGAATAATGGTAAAAAGTGTAATATATAGCTTCAAAATTTCAGCCAGACTGTCAGCCAATAATTTTTTTTAGTTTAGCTTGTATAATTTTGTAAAATATCACAAAGAATTTTGATTTTTATCAGTATGATGTTCAAAATTCAAATAATAAGTCTGTCATAATATCTGTATAAGGTATAATGTGGAGCATTTTTATCTTGACAAATGCTGAATTTATATACTAGCGGAAAAAAAGTAACTGTGCATGACTGAAATGTGAGATTATAAAATAATTTGAAAATGCAAAGCAATGAATAATATTGTATTTGTTTATTAGATATTTCTTTACAAATTCATGTCATTGAAAAGGTTACATATACTGATATTTCATACGCAAGGGACAAGAAACATAGCAGATAGTAAAAGTCAGTTCACAAGATCAGTATCGTGTGTGACCACCATTAGCATTGACACAGGACTGACAGCGACGCGTCATAGAGTTGATTAAATGCCTAAAGAATGCTTGAGGGATGTTGTTCCATATCTGGTCTAACGCTTGGGCAAACCCTTGCAATGTAACAGACTGATTGGGCAGATGATGTAATCGGCGTTATACGTGTTCAATTGGAGAAAGGTCGGGTGAAACGGCTGGCCACGGTAACACATTGACGTTATGCTGTGCCAGAAAATCCATTGCAACCCGTGCGACGTGTGGTCTTGCATTATCATGCTGAAAAGTGACGTTACGTTGCTGTCCTTGAATGAATGGGATGACATGGGTCTGTAGGATTTCATCACGGTACCGTACACCGGTCAAATTCCTGTCGATGACTACCAGAAGAGTTCTGTCATTCGCTGTGATGCCACCCCAAACCATTACACTGCCCCCACTGAACGAACGTCGTTCCACCACACGCGCGTCATGGAAATGTTCTCCAATGCGCCGATACACTCTGGAGCGTCCGTCACTGCTGTCCAAGTGAAATCTGGACTCATCGGTGAACATAATTTGTGCCCAGTCTCGTCGATTGAAACGTAAATGTGTTCTGCACCATGCAAGACGAGCTGTGCGATGACGTCGTTGTAGAATTGCACGGATTGCCGGACGTCGTGGGCAAATATGTCTTTCCCGTAAACGATTCCATACTGTTCTGGGGCTGATTGGGCGTAGTCCAGGAATGCTCCGGGTAGTAGTACTGGCAGTTTGGAAATGGTTCCAGAGGTGCACAAGCCGGATATGGTTGTCTTGCTGACGTGTCGTTACGCGTGGACGTCCTGAACGAGGGCGGTCTCTAGTGGTGCCAAACTGTTGGTATCGTCTCCATAAAGCATAAACAGTGTTTCTGTGGACACCAAAATGTCTAGTGACAAAGCTTCGAGTCATACCAGCCTCAAGCATACCAATTGCGCGGAGGTGATCATTTTCATTTAGCCTAGGCATTACACTATGGAAGCTTTCAACCGAATAAACTTGCTTTTCTCGTTTTCTGGTGTCCAAACAAACAAACAACAGTAAATTATACAAAAATATTGTCACACTGAAATGCTGGGCGACAAAGCGTGAAAACCGACCCGTGCGCATGAAGCGTAAAAATCACGGGCAATTGATGCAATGACCGAGCGATATGATAGAGGTATATACACTTACCATTTGTGCAAATTTTAAGATTTATACATTCAGTAATAATAGCGAAATTATTCATTTTTTTTAATGCATAGTTACTTTTTTCCGCTAGTATATATTTAACCGCTAAGGTAAACAATATTGAAACACGCAACAAGTGTATGATGTTATACATCAATATTGACAAATAATCGACATATGAGAAATAATAATACAAAAAATTAACCGATCAACGTACATCAACGAACAAACATCAACAAACACTCGACATTGCAACAACAACAACAACAACAACAACAAAAAATAAAAAACCCGGAAACTTCTAAATAACTCAAATAAACGAACAATCAACACAAATCAACTTTAACCAAAACTCCTGCAACCAACACACACAAACCAATACATAGCAACAGCAACATCAAACACAACAACAACAACACACACACACACACACACACACACACACACACACACACACACACACAGAGATTTAATTACACTTACAGTTTGTATAAATTTTCCACCGGCCAATGTGTCATATCTCAGAGCAACATTACAGTCTGTTATTAAGTAAACTTTTACATCAACACATATCTTATACTTGTCCATGCTACTTCCTCCTTCTGCTCCCCCTCCTCCAATAAATCGATATTTACAGTCGTCAGCAGGTAAACCCCCATTCCATACAATTTCATACACAATTGATTCTCCAACAGTTTTAATTGTTTGTTGTTCAAAACAATCCTCAATTTTAACTATAATAGTCATAAAAGGGGGTTAATTAATTATTATCTGCAAAAATGAGATAATTAAATTTGGTCGCCTTGGGAAATAAGTAAACTATTAGAGGCGTCTAATGGAATCTAAAAGGTTCGTTAGTTAAGCGCTATGTTTTTAACGTCGAATCAGTGAGGGCAAGGTTGTCTAAGAATTAGCCTAATTTTTTGTGTATGTGTGAGATAGACAGGTGTGTTTTTGTGTATGCGTGAGAAAGACGGGTGTGTTTTTGTGTATGTGTGAGATAGACAGGTGTGTTTTTTGTGTATGCGTGAGATAGACAGGTGTGTTTTTTGTGTATGTGTGAGATAGACAGGTGTGTTTTTGTGTATGCGTGAGATAGACAGGTTTGTTTTTGTGTATGTGTGAGATAGACAGGTTTGTTTTTTGTGTATGCGTGAGATAGACAGGTTTGTTTTTGTGTATGTGTGAGATAGACAGGTGTGTTTTTGTGTATGCGTGAGATAGACAGGTTTGTTTTTTGTGTATGCGTGAGATAGACAGGTGTGTTTTTGTGTATGCGTGAGATAGACAGGTGTGGTTTTTGTGTATGCGTGAGATAGACAGGTGTGTTTTTGTGTATGCGTGAGATAGACAGGTTTGTTTTTTGTGTATGCGTGAGATAGACAGGTGTGTTTTTGTGTATGCGGGAGATAGACAGGTGTGTTTTTTGTGTATGCGGGAGATAGACAGGTGTGTTTTTTGTGTATGCGTGATAGACAGGTGTTTTTTGTGTATGTGTGAGACAGACAGGTGTGTTTTTGTGTATGCGTGAGATAGACAGGTGTGTTTTTTGTGTATGCGTGAGACAGACAGGTGTGTTTTTTGTGTATGCGTGAGATAGACAGGTGTGTTTTTGTGTATGCGTGAGATAGACAGGTGTGTTTTTGTGTATGCGTGAGATAGACAGGTGTGTTTTTGTGTATGCGTGAGATAGACAGGTGTGTTTTTAGTGTATGCGTGAGATAGACAGGTGTGTTTTTTGTGTATGTGTGAGACAGACAGGTGTGTTTTTTTTGTGTATGCGTGAGATAGACAGGTGTGTTTTTGTGTATGTGTGAGACAGACAGGTGTGTTTTTTTTGTGTATGTGTGAGACAGACCGGTGTGTTTTTTGTGTATGCGTGAGATAGACAGGTGTGTTTTTTGTGTATGCGTGAGATAGACAGGTGTGTATTATGATTTGCCTTGTCTTTCCGCGCACTTAGGGCGACTCTTTTCTAGTTCACCGAGTCAATATGTACACTAAAGAATACAATTTTCCAAGTCGTTATCTTGACCAATTGAACCAGTCGATACTCGGTCCTCCTTATACAAAGTGCCTGATGAGAAAGCAGTGTTTAAGTTTTAAAGTTTAATGTATGACCCGGTTGGGGTTCGAACCCCAACAGACTGCTTTCGAGTCGGACGCTTTAGCACTGAGCCAACGAGACGGTCTCTGCATAAAGGACCTTGGGAAATCTTTAAAAAATGAATTTTTAAGGTGTTGGTCTCTATATCCTTTTGACAAATGTGTAATTCTTGGCTGTGGCTGCTAATTATAATGGATAAGGAGAACATTTAACGTTCAATGTAAAAAATTTAAATTCCTCATTAAGCAACTAGACAACCTAGTCTTACTAGCAGAAAACTCCATAAAAACAAACGACAACAAAATGTACTTACGCTGTTTAACAGTAGATGATTTCACTTGTAATATCAACAATGTCGAGAAGATCAAATAAACAACATGTTTCAGAAATACTGAAGCCATGATTCCTTAGTCTGAAAATTTCAATAATAGTTACAGATATAACTGAATATTGTGTATTCACAAAAACCAAAAACATTAAGAACATAGATTAACAACGAAACATGGAATGTGAAATTCTAAGTACATGTAGTTAAAATGATTATGGTTAAATCTGAGTGACTGTTAACGTAAAATAGCACAAACAAGTGCTTGTAACTGTATAAAGTCAACGAAAGTTTAGAACCATCAAAATTCTTTCAGTCAGTGAGAGCAAAACGTATACAAAAAGGACAATATGGAGTTGAAAGGTATACTTATTAGTTAATATTCTACAATAATTTTTTTTTCAGATTTAAATTTTTATCTAAAACAAACTGGAAACTTATCCTGGGTACACACGAGATATGAAAGTGGTCACCATGCTAAAAGCTCAGAGAACATACTTTTTCTTTGTGAAAGTCAATTGTTACATTGTACATAAAGTGACATCACTTGATGTAGGTCTAATCCGATTAGTCCTCTCTTTTTATTTTGTTTTTGTTTTTTTTGTTTTTTGTTTTGTTTTTTTTTTTTTTTTTTTTTTTTTTTTTTGTTTACTGTAAATTAAAGCTGCATTAAGTTTTCCAAGAAAAAAATAAAACGGTGCTAATCTAATTAATGATGTTCCTAATGAACAATGTTACATTTGGTTCAACGATAAAAGCTCGAATAAATACAGAAATTACAGTAATTACCCGGCAAGATGCAGCATTTGGGATCTAACATTAGAACATGGTTACGTCATCAAAACCCGGGTCATTTAAACACAACTTTCCAAACGGCGAAATACGATAAATTAACTTCGTTGAATTTGTCGTTTGTGACTAAGTAAGGGATACATAACACCATTTCAAATAAATCTGGATATTAATTAAGGACAATTAATGCAACTTGTCATGTTTCATCTTCGATTCATGGGTTTTTCCGTACATCCGTGCGCATGCTCCAAGCTCATACTTACCATCATTAAACATTGACCAACCGGTCAGAGGATTCCGTTTATTTACAGCTAAAAGATATGAAATTTTAGAAAATGAATCTCGCGGATCGTGGTTAGAAGATATCTATTTTTAAAAAAATATATTTTTAGAAAATCAAAAATAAATTTAGAAAATTTGAAAACTTAATGCAGCTTTAAACACTTTGTAGCAGTTAGACCTCGGACCTCTAAATTGATTTATCTATAATCATATGCCGTTTGAAGGCTAGCAAAGAGATTTTTCCGAAATACCGACTAGGACCTCCTTAAGATACAGACAAGTCAAGCGTTCAGCGTGTGATATTTTCAAAATATCGTACGGTTTGCCTTTTTTGACCGTTTGACGTATGAACCCCATTAAAAGAAGATAGTCACAGGCACGGCTTTTTGCAAAGACTTTTTTCCCAAAACACGAATCCTTTTCCGGTTATTTGCAACTTGCTAATGGTTGGACTTAAGTTTTATTATATATATCGGTGGATAAAAATAAGTCATTTAGCGAAGAGAGTGAAGTGGACCAATGGTGTTTTACGCCCCAGTCAAGATTCTTTCATTTATTTAGAGGCGGTCAGTTCTGGAATGGTGTAGGAAACCGGAGTGTCCGGAGAAAACCACAGACCTTCGGCAAGCGAACTTACAAACATTCTCACACTAGGATCTCCACTCCCGAGTGGGATTCGAACCCAGGCGGTGAGAAGCGCTGTAATCCATAAGCGCGCGCTTAAGACCACTCGGCCACCGAGGCCCCTTAGTTCAGCAAGCGCTCGAATCCGAACCTAGGTGAAGAGAGGCGTGGTATCCGTAAGCGCGCGCCATAGTTTACTTAGCTAGTGAGGCGCATACAGCTGAATGGAATCATTTACTAAATCTGGGTAAAGCGCAAATGCAGAGGCACGAAAAATTATCAAGTGAAAATTATCAAATCCTAACGCAAAATGTTTTTGCGTGCTCACGCAATTGCTTTCAAGTAAGCACACAATAGCTTTTACATGAGCACGTAAGATAAAAATATGTTCCGTGTCATCTCTGTGCCGCCATATAAATATACATGGTATGTTTACGTCAAACATTTTTTTCTTGTACACTAAACCGTCTTACATTACAAAGGCATATGCAGAGCACGAAGAAAGTTTTTTTAAATGGCTGACAACAATATTAAAATATGGATATTATTTTAGAAATTTACAGCGGCACAGAGGTGACACGAAGAACATTTATTTTACCGCGTGCTCAAGCGAAAGTTATTGCTCGAGCGCGCATTAACTTTAATTTCCGAGAGCATACTATAGCTTTCGCGAGAGCAAGCGATAATTTTACTGAGCACACTGTAGCTTTCGCGAGAGCAAGCAATAATTTTCACGTATTCGCGTGAGCACGCGATGATTTTCACTCGAGCACTCGGAAGCTTTCGCGTGAGCACCTCTGTGCAGCCGTAGATTTTTATCGATCATGACTCAAAATACTGCCATCGTGTATTTACACAGCAAAGCAAACTCTTATATAAAAATGCATTCTAAACAAAAATATTGCATGTAAAATAAAACTGTTGATTATGTTAACAAAAATCGTTAAAATAACTGTTTCATTGTTTGGATGTTTGAACAGGGTTCAATGCATTCCCAAATTATCACTTTAACTACCTTTTGTATGTTTCAATGATTAGGAGAATTAATCAATAATCACACAGGCATACACAGGTAAGACAATATACATTACAGGTGACAGTTAAATAAAACACTTCATTTAGCTGATCTATGATTTATGTATAAGACTATCTATTACACTCTCTATACCACGAAACCTGTTCTATTTACAACCATTATGAAATACAGCAGTTTTTACCCGAAAATTCAATCTTTTTATTTATTATTAATATTCAATTGTCTCAAAATTGTGTTTTGTTTGCTAATTTTTTTTTTTTTTTTTTTTTTTTTTGGTCGAAGTTAAACCTTGTTTAATTATATTCAATTATTCATTTGTATCGACTCTTTTTACCTACGTCTAATTATTATTCAAAATGCCCTGGATTTGATCGAGTGAAATAACGCCCATCTCTTTTTTCTACTTAGTTAACATTTATATTTTATAGTTCAAATACAATTACCATACAAAACCAGCATATCAAACAAATAACAAAACATCATATTCATATACAGTTATCGTTATCGTGTATGTGTGTGTGTGTGTGTGATTTTAAACACTTCTTATATTTCATTATTCTAATCAGGCGTTTTACCTCTTTCTTATATATTAATGTAGCGAAATAATAGCTTTCAGAACCTTTTTCGTATTTGTGTGTGTTTGTCTTCCTTATTTTGTATGTGCTGACTCGATCTCACCTAAACGCAATGATTCGTACCCGGATATACAGAACAAACCCTGTACTTAGTTACGTCAAAATACGAATTGTTACGTGACGTCAATATGAACGCTGTTCCTAACCACGCAGGTTATCACTGTACCCGGAAATCACGAATTCACTCTTGTCACATACTGAAAACTGAGACCCAAGTGCATATAATTGAACTATAAAATAAGAAATTGAAGGATGATTTTTTGAATTGAATCACGAGCATCAAGTGCATATTTAATAAATATCATGTACTATAGTAATATGTTGAGTGCACATTTCAGATATAAAATAATAATATAAAGTTTACTTACTTTTCTAAAATGAAACCATCTATTCTTCCATCATAGCCCTTGAACAAATGTGGACATCTGCAGTCAATTGAGAAAAAATAAAACTTGTTTTAATTGTTAATATCCTTAATGCATCAATCTTGCAAACACCAACACGAGATTACCTAAATGATTACTACCTGTCTCGCACGGTCGATGAATCACCTTGTCTATTATGGCTGATGTATGTTAACCACGACGTGAAAAACTGGTGTCAAGGAATCGGACGTAAAGAAATGTCTACAGGAAACAAGAATAATCGTGTGGATGAGATTAGTTACTTTAAGTTTAAGTCTGTCAAAAGTATTTTAAGCTCAAATCACAGCTATTTTACTTTTGACGGTGTTGTCATGTGCTAATTTTAAATTGTATTATTTGATAAAAATTCAAAAGTAGCACATAACAGTGTGATCAGTTCTTGAATGTAGAGGAAACCGGAGTGTCCTGAAATAACTACTGCGACAATCGATGAGAGTCGTTCTTTTCCATAAGTGAGTGTTTTGGACAACTTTGCTGTCGAAGCTTCCAAGAAAATAAAGAAAAACCAACTATGTCAATTGAACAAATAATGCGTCGCGGTGAATGTAAAACGGTCATAACTAATCCTTTTTGTTTAACTAGTTTAGTACTTTAATATAGATATGTCAAATTTAAAAAAAAAATGAATATAATGTTTTGTAAAATTATATGCAGTAGAAGACATGATGAACTTTTAACATTTTTAAATATATTAAAATCTTAAAACATTATAAAAACTGGTTATACGACACGAACGACAAACATAAAATTATGAATATTTAAATAGCTCAAATGATTTTAAGTGACTCATAGTTCATGTTCAAACTACCGGTAATTCATTACATACCAATTCAAGTTAAAATTAATTATACAAACGACGAGGCGCGGTAAACTACGTCCATTCACCCGTCCCTCCATCCAACCAATCAATCATCCATCCATCCACTCATCCATCCATCCATAATATAGCCAAGGTATTGGAATTGATGCCATATAAGTATAAACCATCAATGGTATTAATCCAAATTGTCTGGTATCGAGTCAATCAGAAAGTCTACAGCAAGGGAAACCTCCTCCCACTTGCAGTCCGCCGGGGTCGAATCCGTAGCCTTTAGTTTGAAGGCTAACGTTAACAACTCGGCCGCCATTTTGACATTATTACAAGTGCTTATTTAGTCATAAGTTCTATTATAAGTGTTGTTTAACATAATTAATTTTTTTTGTTGATTTATCATATTGTTTAATTAATTATATTGTTTCCCGTTGCTATGTCAGTTGCCAAACATAAGCTGTCACAAAAATCTTGCATCATAACTTTCATGTGTGTTCTAAAGTGTATGCACAGACACGTTTTAAATTGAAATGTCAATTAAAGAAATTATGTTGAAATATTGATTTTTAAATGATGATTTAACAAAATTTGGATTGCATTTTACCTCAAAGAACTTACTTTTCAGCTTTTTAACGAATTAAAAAAAATATACTGACCAGTTCTTTCTGTAGCGGACTTCAGCACGGTTCCGTCCGTGACACTCCAAGGTCCATATTTGTTAAAGTTGGTTGATAATTATTGTCTAACTCTAAAAATATTAATCCTTTATCTCTTAATCTATTATTGGTAATTAAATTGTAGTATACCTTAAATAGATCTAATATGTAAAGTTTGACAGGTGCACTGCATGTATGATTGCATGTATATACGCGTATCTTATATTTGTGTTTGATTCAATGTTCTTGTTTTATATAGTATAAATGACCGACACCGAGCTGAATAATCAAAAACATAAACAATCAACATGTATGTTAAAGAGAATAACATTATATGGTATGTGTCTTAGTCAGCCATTCCACATGTCATGTTGGTGGTATATTTTATATGGGTTGTTCGATATGTAATGTGTATTGTACCACAGCACGATAACGCTTTGCACGATTTCGTTGATGATGATGCGCTTTAATAGCTCTATTCAATACTTCCCCAACAGTATAAACACGTGTTTTCAGCTCCACAGTTTTTAAATTATAGCCATTTCAACAGAGCCAGTTGTTGACCACTGTTGTAAAATTAGTTGGGAACGGCTTGGGGAATATTGAAGAAATTAGAGCTTATATAAAACTTCGCAAAACTCGGGAATACAGATTTTTACTGAATTGGTGGATGTTTGTTGGTCTGATAAGGTATCTTATGAGTCAGTTCGTAGGTGGAGATAGAAATTTCTGACTCGCACAGACTCCGTCAAAGATGAAGCAAAATCTGGCCGACCTGTGATTGTAACAGGCAAATGTCTCAAAGTCAGGGAAATAATTGAAAGTGATTACAGACATACGATTCGTGATATTGCCAAAGATGTTGGCATATCGCTATCGTTGGTGCATTTTATTTTGAAGCGTATTTTGAAAGTATGAAAGATTTCTGCCAGATGGATTCCGCTTATATTAACAGATGGTACATTACAAACCACTAAGCAATTGCTCAAAATATTTCTCAAATTAAGTCAAAGACAATTTGCAAACATTGTTACTGGTGACGAAACATGTGTTCACTATTTCAAACCAGTAGGAAAAATTGGATATCACAATATGGTTAACTAAACACGGTAGAACGTCTGTAGTTACCAAAAGAAACATAAGTACAAGGAAGGTTCTTTATTGCATATTTTTTTCATATGATGGTATAGCCGTACAAATTCCTGTGCCGAAGAGCAAAAGTATTACAATTCAGTATTACCGAGATGTTATACTAAAAAAGGTTAAGAAATATTATCTTCAACGACGTCCTGTGTCAGAATTTAGACACTTTCGTCTACTTCTGATAATGCTCCATCACATACATATGAGCTTGTGAGGCAATGTTTTAAGTTGGAAAAGGTTACCGTCTTGCCACATCCACCACACTCTTCAGGATCTAACCCCATGCGACTTTTTCCTATTTCCAAAACATCAAAGGGTCGTCGTTACAAGTTCCGAAAAGCCCTTTGCTCAGCCATCAGTGCCTAAAAGGCCTACCTAAACCACTGATCGAGAATGGATTCAGAGATTGAAACTATGTTTTTCAAACCGCGGAAAATACTTTGAAAAGATGTAATGTTCATTTCATTATTTGAGTCGAATGCTTTTGAGATATCGTGCAATACACATTACATATCAAACAACCCTCATATCTTGTTTCCGTTTTCTTCGTTATCATGACGGTTATGCGTCTTGGTCAGTCACTCCATGGTGGTGCCATCTGGACAAATTTGCCTAATTAATTACCATCTACTGTAATTATATTATATGTATATACATATGTATACATGTATATACATGTATTTGCATAGTTACATTTACCTCTGGTTTCCACATCTTAAAATAAACTTAAAAACATTCCAAATGTATTTTGCATATCAATTTCATTTTCAGAAAATATTACACTAATACCAGCATAGCGATTTACTTACTGGTGAATCATTTCGACACCAATTCTGTTAAACATTTTAGACTTTTTATAATATTTTGGTTCAGACACTCTTCTGAAGAGTTTCTGAACCAAAATATTATAGAAAATGATAAATGATAAAGTTTATCATTAACATAATTTGAAAAAAGAAAATGTGACAAGTTATCTCCGTGGCGAACACCATTAGCTTAAAAAGTAATTGGATTTCAAACTTCCATTGACAACACATGATTCAATACTATCATAAATATTTTTATGACCCTAAAACATTTACCTTTAATGTATTTTCTGAGCTTATACCACAACACGTTTCTCCAAACTTTATCAAAAGCCTTTCTAAAATCGATAAAAACGCAAAATAATTTTCTTTTTTAT
Organism: Tegillarca granosa; assembly: GCA_029721355.1. NCBI lineage: Eukaryota > Metazoa > Mollusca > Bivalvia > Arcoida > Arcidae > Tegillarca > Tegillarca granosa. Next base: position 2,618,434 of record CM056599.1, read on the forward strand.
TATGTAGTGTTCTTGCCGGTATGTCTTGGCTGTTGCAAGTACATGTTTCCAGTTAAAAGTTTATAGCATTATACACATTTTACAGATTAACAATATCAAAGGGAAGTAAATACGCGCGACTTAGATTAGAATTTTATTTTATTTTTCAAGAATAGCCTCCCCTACCGGATGCGAGTCAGTTTGCCGAACTGTTGTCCTTCCCGACGTGACAACAAATACAAGGTGCTCGCTGAAGCTCAGAAATCACGCATGTGTATCCAGTAATCAGTAACTGTTTGATGAATTGGATAAATGATGTCGAGTAAAGAAAGTGCAAAGGTGAGAAAAAGATATAATGCATTATTTGTATGTTGTCCATCAATAATGAAATTCAATTAGGGAAACGGTCATGGTTCGGTAAAGTTTACTGCTGTGATTCGTAATATATACACGCACTTTCCCTTTAAATTGTTATATTTAATACCAACCTATACACAAAAGTTTTGTTGTATATATTTTTGATTAGTCGTTTCAAATTTAACGGAACATTTATTTAATATAATTTGTCACGAATCAAATTTCATTTCCATAAATGTTGAATTAATATTTTTTAAACTGTGCATACAGACTAACCGAGCCATATCTCATATATAGTTCAACCCACATTTTTTTATGTAGTGTTCTTGCCGGTATGTCTTGGCTGTTGCAAGTACATGTTTTCAGTTAAAAGTTTATAGCATTTTCAACAAAATGATGTTTTGAAACTTAAAACTTCAATCTACAACAAACAAATTTTTGACAAGATTCAGTTTACAAGTTCCTTTATTTGGATTCTGAACCATTAGATGATGTGGTCACAAATTAGAAAAGAAAATTAAATAATAATAATAAATTTTAAAAATAATAATAATACATAAATAATAAAACATTTTTTTTTATAAAATGTGCTTTTAAAGTCAAAGTTAAAATTTATGTTAAGGTGACAAATGGAAGTTATTCAATGCATATGCTATTAACAGAATAAAAATAGAATTTATAAGCATGGATATAATACAAACATTGTAAAATTTAAATTTTAAATAAAAATTAATTTCTTTACTGATGATATACATGTATGTTAAATCTTAGGACCCGGTACAGTGGATCTTATTTTAGTTTTTTGTATTTCCATTTGTATTCACTCAAATTCTGATAAGCTATTATTTAATATGTACTATCCTTGCTGTACTTATATTTATATACATTGTGTTCATACATTAATTTTATAATAATCCATTCATTATTTTTCATGCATGTCACTTTTTTGCATGGAAGCTCATATTCAGTATTGAGATTCTGATAGCAGTTTTAAAATAAATTTCAAGTCAATATTTTTATAAAGAATATTTTAAACTAAGGTTTAAAAAAATGAAAGTTGGTACAAAAAGGATTTAATCATATACCTGTGATTTTTTTTATAATAAAGTCTGCCTCTTTACACATTTTATTATTTTGGTCTTTTAAATGGGATTTGTAACAATTTTTGCAAAGGCATGAAAAAAAAAAAAAAAAAACACGGATTTTTTTTTCATTTTTCAGAGAAGTAAGTGATCTACTTGATCTAGTAGAGTTCATTAGTTGTTAAAATAAACAAAATGATATAAGAAGTTTAAATGAGAAATATTAAAATCTTCTTGTTTGAAAAATGGTTAAAATTTCCTTACATATTTAAATAGCATATTGATATCTCTCAATTCTCATTTACTTTTGGATTTAATATTGCAAAAACCAATAAAATACACAAGTCTTTAAAAAAACAATTGCATCTTAAATGCAATGTTACATACAGTCTGTTGCATTATACAAATATTCACTTTCATTAATTTTCAAGACCTTATATTTCAAATAATATTCATGATTTACATAGAAAAACTGTCCTTTAATTGCAAACATGCTTTTTATAATAAAAAAGAATATCTTTACTACTAAATCACTCTTGCATTATACATGATTTTCAACTGTTATAAAATGTTTGTTTTCCATTTCTTTAAAAAAAGTTTGACACAATACATGTATTTCTCTGTTATCTACAAATATATGCATTATAGTATGAAGTGCATGTTTAATTGAACTGTTACATAATTAACTATTTGTTCTATTACATTGTAACATTTACATTACATATTACAAATTTACACAGCCTCCTGGATTTTATGTCGTTTTATGTGGGATAAGTTTTATATTTTGAATGTCAAAGTGTCAAGGGACACTTATCTACATACAAAAAAGGAATAGAAATTGTACAGTTAATTACTGTCAGAATATAAAAAATATGTTTAGGTTAAAGATCAATGATTTTGTATTTTCACACACACACACACACACACACACACACACACACTTTCTCTCAAACACACACTGAGAGAGAGAGAGAGAGAGAAAGAGAGAGAGAGAGAGAGAGAGAGAGAGAGAGAGAGAGAGATCTTATAACTTTACATTAAAATGAATTTTATTTTTTGAGATAGATTTTCATTTTGAACAAAATTCTGGAGAGAAAAAAAATATATCAAAATAAATAAGTAAATACTCCTTTCCAACTTTGAACAACCACAGACTAAGTGAGTAAAGATAAAGACTACATTTATATTTATTTTATATATCAAGACAGTGGTATATTGATGTTTTGTTTTGTACTTTTTCACATTACAAGATCTGGTTTTTGAATTGTGTTTTATTTTATTAAGTTTATTATGGCAGGATTAAAATAAATCCCTTCTTTTGTTGTTTTTAAATGCAGAAGTTTTTGGCCATTTTATTTAGTATACAAACTCAACAACCATATATACCTACATGTATTTGTTAAAACTATAAATAGTCTGTGTTTTTTAAGGTAAACATCGAGATTTGAACTGGTAAAAGAAACATAATGGTTCTTAAAATCAGTAAACATGTACATAGTATATATATTGTACTTAGCCGACTATCACAATAGTTAGCAGTTGTCTGTGAAATCATAGAGAAATAATCAAAAGGCTATATGAAGGTTTATTAAACTGAAAGTCACTGATTTACTGGTATATAAATGTTACGTTTACATCCTACAGAGATCTGAATCTATTCAGTCCAACTAACTTTGTAAAATTTTTAAATTCTGTAAATATGTTCATACAGAAAATATTAAAATTTAAACCATTTCAAATTTAAATCTAATTTTGGATAATGTAAAAAAAAAAAAAAAAAAAAAAAAAAAAAAATTCTGGCACCAAGTACAAGTTGGAAATCCAAGACTGTTCCATTTCTGTTACACATTTTATTGTCAATAAAAAATTAAAATATTGAATTGTTTATAGAGGCACTTCAAAAGTAATGTTTATTTTTCAGTATTGACATTCAGTAATCAAAACAGTTAGTAAATGGTTCCATCTTTACAAAAAATCAGACTTAAATACACAAAATTCAAATATTTACCAATATACAATTTTATATCCATATAACCTAGCATTATCAAATCTTTATAGAAAAAGTCTGAATTATTTTATCAATAATAACCGACTATTATTTGTATATTTATCAAAAAACGTTTAGATCAACTACTTGACTAACAAAATATTTTGTCAATTTTATCGTAACCCCTACTGTTACAGATTGAATGATTGAAATGGGGTTTTAATCCAAGTCAAGAATATTTCACTTACCTGGTATATCAAGTTTAGACAAAGATGACATTTATCAAACACAAGATGATGCAGAATATTATAAAAACCACTCTGCCATATTACACTGGCATCAGTTCCATTCCATGGCAAGGAGGATTATGTTCTCAGATGAAGTTGGCTGAGGGTCAGACTCACAGTACCAAGTTCTTTGTCATTAAAAAAAATCTTTAAAAATTTCCAAATTATTTCCATTTGTCCAGTATGGTTTCTCTTTGGACCAGTAAATTTTTACTTTCAACCATTACCTTTTTTTCACTTTTAACAAGACGAATAAGTTTTAACTTTGGAGCAGAACATTTTTTTGTGTCGCCTGACTAGGCGACATATAGGGATTACTTTCGTCGTCGGCGTCGGCGGCGGCATCCAGATTTCCTTGTCCGGAGCATAACATTGGTGTTGTACGTTCAAATGACTCCAAACTTGGTGTGCATGTTTCTGGCAATGACTCGAAGTGCAGTGCACAAGAACCGCAACTCTATCTTTTTCTGTTTTTGAATTATTTCCCTTTGATTGATTTTTACAAGAAATGTGAGCAATGAGTGCTGTGGATTTGAAGGAAAGACTGTCCTTCATTTGGAAAAAATGTCCTTTATTTGGATTTGTTTTGCATAGTGTGCTTTGTGACAATATTGCTCATATTTTGTCCCATTACTCTTGTTGAATTATTCCCATTTGATTGACTTTTATAGAGGATTTCTTGTCCGGAGCATAACTTTGTCAACTACAGTCAGGACTCGATTTTGAGAGGTCCAATACCTCGCAAAATCGAGTACTTCTCAAAACTGGGTCCTACTTAAGTTACATAAATGAATTACTAAACAGACTGATTTTAATGCATTTTATTGTTTTCCTTTATTAAATATTGTTCTTTCTAAATTGTTGGGTAATAAAATAAAACAAAACAATTTGTAGGTATTTTTACAGGTACAAAATAACAGAAATTATTTACATAGATTTGGTACAAAAATATGCGACATTCATGATGGCATTGTACCTGACATCTATTGAGTGCATCTTTCTCTTTACACCCCTCATTTCAGTTGCCATTTCTTCATAAGAATAGCTGTATTCGACTGGTCGTTTTCCGTTTAGTAAGAGGCTCTTCTATTAAACGGTATTTTCCCACCTTTATTTTTGACCAATCAGAGTAAAGACATCAACTTTACGTTTGTTAGTCGACTGGTAAGTTGTTCTCAACTCGACCCCCGTGAACAACGGTGTTTTTAGAAGTGAAAAGTGTGTTGAGCACTTTACCAGTCGAATGACAAATACAAAACTATATTCTGTGATCTGATTGGTCAAAAATGAAGGTGGGAAAATATCGTTTAATGGAAAAGCCTCTTGCTAAACGGAAAACGACCAGTCGAATACGGCTATTGATAACACCAGTAAAATGTCCTGATCCAGTTATCCCCCTAGGTAGACTGGGTCCCAGAACATAATTACAACCGTATGCAGGGAATACGACATATGATATCAGTTTTGTGTTTTGCTGACAAAGTGATTATAGCAGAACTTAATTAACTTATACATTTTATATTGTTAACTTCAGTTTGACATTTATTAATCACTTCTATATTAAAAACACCTTAACACACTTGGATGCCTGAGTAAATGTAAAGTGTGATTAGATACAATGGCTGCTTACAACAATAGGTGAGACAATACCTCTCACCATCGAGTCCCAAATCAGTTGATTATTGGTTTTTGGGACCTGCAAATTTGTTTGCAAAATCGAATACTTCTCAAAATAGGAACTTCAAAAATTGAGACCTTTTTAATATAGAGTTAAGAACAAATATTGTTGGGACCGGAAAAATACCTCCCGAAATTGAGTACCTCTCAAAGCTGAATCCCTCGAAATTGAGACCCGACTGTACTATGCAGTGTCAGGCGACACATCTGTTTCAAAGAAACATATCTAGTTTGCTTTGGACCAAATTTTTTTACTTTGGAGCAGAACATTTTTTTTTTTTTTACTTTGGACCAAATTTTTTTACTTTGGATCAGTACATTTTTTTAGCTCACCTGACCGAAAGGTCATGTGAGCTTATGGCATGGTGCGGCGTGTGTATGTGCGTGCGTGTGTGCGTGTGTGCGTCGTTAACACCTATTTTCGACTTCTCCTCCAAAACTGCTGGACAGATTTCAATGATACTTGGTCAGAAGCATATATGGGCCGGTGCAATTCAGATTTGTTCATGGCGTTGCCATGGCTACCAAAACTAGGTCAAGTTGACCTAGGGGTCCAAAAATCTTAAAAAATCTTCTTCTCAAAAACCGATGATTGGAGAAAAAATCTGATGTGATTTTTGGCTTCTCTAGGGTCTTAAGCATATAGTTTGTTCTTTTCGTGAAGTTTGGTCGAAAAATGGGTTACGCGTTTTTGCGTTTAATTTAAAAAAATTCGTAAAATGGCTTCAAATTGTTAAAACTTGACTATTTAAACAGATATTGACATGAGGTTTTCAGTTTTGACTTTTTCTTGAAATGACTTTTAAAATAGGGTCAAGGTCACAAATCAAGGTCATGACCTAATTTGTGATTTATGCAGTTTTAGGCAATTTTCTTGCAAATATTAAGAGTTATATGTAATCAAAACATTGTTAAAATGTTCAGCATGACAAAATTTAAAAAGGTTCCAAGTTTCGTAACTATATGATAATCCATGTAGGAGTTGTTGCCCCTGAAATGTTATTTTTGACTAATAAATACTAAAATTGTGCATTAGCTTGAAAACTATAATCTTTTTGTATAGGCATGTATATTAGAATATTGTAGGTATTATGACATCAATCATTTTGATAAATGGTTCAAGGTCATATGATCAAAGGTCAAGGTCACAGCTGCAAAAGAAGATTTAAATTGCTAATTATCTTGAAAACTGTTAATTTTTTGTAAGGCATATATATTAGAATATTGTAGGTATTGATATGACGATCATTTTGATATATGGTTCAAGGTCATATGTTCAAAGGTCAAGGTCATAGCTGCAAAAGAAGACAAAAATTGCTAATTATCTTGAAAACTATTAACTTTTTGTATAGGCATATATATTAGAATATTGTAGGTATTGTAACAATGATCATTTTGATATATGGTTCAAGGTCATATGATCAAAGGTCAAGGTCACAGCTGCAAAAGAAGACTTAAATTGCAAATTATCTTGTAAACTGTTAACTTTTTGTATAGGCATATATATTAGAATATTGTAGGTATTGATATGAGGATCATTTTGATATATGGTTCAAGGTTATAAGTTGAAAGATCAAGGTCATGGCTGCAAAAGAAGACAAAAATTGCTAATTATCTTGAAAAATTTTAACTTTTTGTAAAGGCATGTATATTATAATATTTTAGGTATTGATATGATGATCATTTTGATATATGGTTCAAGGTCATGTGTTCAAAGGTCAAGGTCACTGCTGCAAAAGAAGACATAAATTGCTAATTATCTTGAAAACTATTACCTTTTTGTATAGGCAGGCATATTAGAATATTGTAGGTATTGTGACATAGATCATTTTGATATATGGCTCAAGGTCATATAATGAAAGATCAAGGTCACAGCTGCAAAAGAAGACTTAAATTGCTAATTATCTTGAAAACTGTTCACTTTTTGTATAGGCATATATATTAGAATATTGTAGGCATTGCAGCAATGATCATTTTGATATATGGTTCAAGGTCATATGTCACAGCTGCAAAAGAAGACTGAAATTGCTTATTATCTTGAAAACTTTTAACTTTTTGTATAGGCATGTATATTAGAATATTGTAGGTATTGATATGACAATCATTCTAATATATGGTTCAAGGTCATATATTGAAAGGTCAAGGTCAGAGCTGCAAATGAAGACAAGAATTGCTAATTATCTTGAAAATTATTAACTTTTTGTATAGGCATGAATATTAGACTATTGTAGGTATTGATATGATGATCATTTTGATATATGGTTCGAGGCCATAAGATCAAAGGTCAAGGTCAGAGCTGCAAAAGAAGACAAAAATTGCTTATTATCTTGAAAACTATTAACTTTTTGTATAGGCATGTATATTAGAATATGGTAGGTGTTGTGAGAATGATCATTTTGATATATGGTTCAAGGTCATATAATGAAAGATCAAGGTCACAGCTGCAAAAGAAGAGTTAAATTGCTAATTATCTTGAAAACTGTTATCTTTTTGTATAGGCATGTATATTAGAATATTATAGGTATTGACATGGCGATCATAAATGGTTCAAGGTCATATATGTTCAAAGTCAAGGACATAGTTGCATAAGTATACTGAAATTTGTAAATGTTTTGGAAATTATTCATTGCATTACAGTTACTTCATGCATATAATATAATCTACTTTTAAATGAAATGTGAGTGGATATATTTCTGATTAAGTTTTGTGGCAGTTCTTAACTTAAGAAAACTTGTTAAGTTTCTGTACGTAATATATTGTCTTTTGCGCTTTGCAAACAATTTTGGACATATCTTCAGGTGAGCGTTAAGGCCCATGGGCCTCTTGTTTTTTTTATTTTGGACCAAATTTTTTTACTTTGGAGCAGAACATTTTTTTTTTTTACTTTGGACCAAATTTTTTTACTTTGAAGCAGAACTTTTTTTTTTTTACTTTGGACCAAATTTTTTTTACTTTGGAGCAGAACATTTTGTTTTTTAACTTTGGACCAAATTTTTTTTACTTTGGAGCATAACATTGTTTTTTTACTTTGGACCAAATTTTTTTTACTTTGGAGCATAACATTTTTTTTTACTTTGGACCAAATTTTTTTACTTTGGAGCATAACATTGTTTTTTTACTTTGGACCAAATTTTTTTTACTTTGGAGCATAACATTTTGTTTTTTACTTTGGACCAAATTTTTTTTACTTTGGAGCATAACATTGTTTTTTTACTTTGGACCAAATTTTTTTTACTTTGGAGCATAACATTTTTTTTTTACTTTGGACCAAATTTTTTTACTTTGGAGCATAACATTTTGTTTTTTACTTTGGACCAAATTTTTTTTACTTTGGAGCATAACATTTTGTTTTTTACTTTGGACCAAATTTTTTTTACTTTGGAGCATAACATTTTTTTTTTACTTTGGACCAAATTTTTTTTACTTTGGAGCATAACATTTTTTTTTTACTTTGGACCAAATTTTTTTACTTTGGAGCGGTACATTTTTTACCTTTGACACATACATTTTTATTTTTTGGACCAATACATTTTTAACTTCGTAGAAGTGAACTAAATGTAGTTAATTTTAGACTTTGGGCCAGTACATTTTATGTAACAAACCAAACCATTTTTTGCTTTGGAGCAGTTCTGTATATATAAAATTCTTTGGTGTAGTAAATTGTTGGACCATTTTTTCCCTTTTTAACAGTACTTGGTACATTTTTACTGATCCCATTGGACTTGACAAAAAATTGAGAATCTTGCAAATTTTCTGTAATTTAGGTAAGGCTAAGTAACATTGGCAACCACTTGATTTTTTTTGTTTTTAAACTAGTTAAACTTTATTGAAACTTACTGATACTCGTCTAAGACCATTTGATCAAAAATAGATTTTTAGAACCTAATTTGCCTGACAGCATGATAAAATCTTTAAAGAATTTCCCAAGAAAGACCTTTAACTGTTAACATAGTCAACTGTATATTGAACTTTTCATACTCTTTATGACTTGAACTATTGTAAAGTTTTAAAAGCTTTAGACAAGTAGTGTGGAGACCATTAAGATTAAAGTTTGTTATGGCTTAATTAAAATCTAAATTAGTTTTTGGCTGTAAATTTGCATGTTTTGGTTTTATGTAATCATGTGACCTCACATAATGCCAAGTCATTATATTAGGCCATAGAAATTATGATGAAAGGATATTGTTTATTTTTGAATATTAAAAGAAGAAAATTCAAATCACATTCCAAGATCAGTCATTATGAATTTAATTATCAAATAAATACTTGTACATTAATTGTAATGAGGAATGCCTTTAAAAATATGTGTTAATCGATAAAAAACTACAATTAAAATGGTTGCAGATTATGTTAAAAATACAAATTCAGCTAGTCATGGATATATACCCTCATTAGACATAGAGTGAAATTTTCTCCTTGAATAAATTAATAAATGATCTGCATTACCAGTATTTAAAATGTTAACAAAAATTTAGTTAAGGGTCAAGCTGTCACTTAAAAATTAAAAAATCTGAACAAAGTCATCTTGAACATTCTGTGTAAAATATGTTTTCAAATACTGTGTGAAATATTTTTTCAAACATTTTGTGTGAAATATTTTTTTCAAGCATTTTGGGTAAAATATTTTTTTCACACATTTTGCAAAGAATTTAATTGGTTTGGGGTGCAAAGTGTCTCTTACAAATATTTACAACTATAGCCAACTTATTTTCAGTTGTTAGAGTGCCAGGCCCCAGTGAGCAAAAACAAGCATTTTTTGTTTTGCATGGCCTTAAAATTTAAACCCATTTTATTCTTCAGTACGTTAACCACGGAGTTAAGTATAATGTATTTATATACAATGTACAATATAAATACCAGTATTGTAAGTTTGAATCAAGTTAAACCATAATACTTATCTGATTGGTTATAATGAGACTGGTGGTTAGTAAAAATAAGAATAATAATAAATAAGTAAAAAAAAAAATAAATAAGTAAAAAAAAATAAATAAATATAAAAAAAATATATAAATAGATAAATAAATAAATTTAAAAAAAATAATAATAATAGAAGAACATTAAAATCACAATTTTAGTATCAAATACTTGTAAATTAATTATGATGTTGAATCCTAATTAGGGATGTCTTTAAAATATGTGTTAATCGACAAAAAACTACAATTATAATGGTTACAGGTTAAGTCTGGTGTAACAATTAGTATTGAATTTACTCAGTTAAAAATACAAATTCAGCTAGTCATGAATAAATCTGCATTAGACATAGAGTGAAATTTTCTCCTTGGAAAAATTAATAAATGATCTGCATTACCAGTATTTTAAGATTTTAACAATAATTTAGTAAAGAGTTAAGCTGTCACTTAAAAATTTTAAAAAATGAGCAAAGCCATCTTGAACATTTTATGTAAAACATTTTTCAAACATTTTGTGTAAAACATTTTTTCAAACATTTTGTGTAAAACATTTTTTCAAACATTTTTTAGCTCACCTGACCAAAAGGTCATGTGAGCTTATGGCATGGCGCGGCGTGTGTATGTGCTTGCGTGCATGCATGTGTGCGTGCGTGTGTGCGTTGTTAACACCTATTTTCGACTTCTCCTCCAAAACTGCTGCACAGATTTCAATGATACTTGGTCAGAAGCATATATGGGTTGGTGCAATTCAGATTTGTTCATGGCATTGCCATGGCTACCAAAAGTAGGTCACTGTGACCTAGGGGTGCAAAAATCTTCTTCTTCGAAAGCGATGATGGGAGAAAAAATCTGATGTGATATTTGGCTTCTCTAGGGTCTTAAGCCTATAGTTTGTTCATTTCGTGAAATTCGGTCAAAAAATGGGTTACGCGTTTTTGCGTTTAATTTTAAAAATTTCGTAAAATGGCTTAAAATTGTTATAACTAGACTATTTGAACGGATATTGACATGGGGTTTTCAGTTTTAACTTTTTCTTGAAATGACCTTCGAAATGGGGTCAAGGTCAAAGTTCAAGATCATGACCTAGTTTGTAATTTTGCAGTTTTAGGCTATTTTCTTCAAAGTTTTAAAGATTATTATAATATCTAAAACATTGTAAAAATGTTCAGCTTGACAAAATTAAAAAAAATACAAAGTTTCGTAACTATATGATAATCCATGTAGGAGTTGTTGCCCCTGAAATGTTATTTTTGGCTTATAAATACTAAAATTGTGCATTAGCTTGAAAACTATTAACTTTTTGTATAGGCACATATATTTGAATATTGTAGATATTGACATGACGATCAATTTGATATATGGTTCAAGGTCATATGTTGAAAAGTCAAGGTCACAGCTGCAGAAGAAGACCTAAATTACTAATTATCTTGAAAACTTTTAACTTTTTGTATAGGCATGTATATTAGAATATTGTAGGTATTGACATGAAAATCATTCTGATATATGGATCAAGGTCATATGTTGAAAGTCAAGGTCACAGCTGCAGAAGAAGATTTAAATTGCTAATTGTCTTGAAAACTATTAACTTTTTGTATAGGCATGTATTTTAGAATATTGTAGGTATTATCATGACGATCATTTTGATATATGGTTCAAGGTCATATGTTGAATGTTCAAGGTCACAGCTGCTAAAGAAGCCTTAAATTGTTAATAATCTTGAAAACTATTAACTTTTTGTATAGGTATGTATATTAGAATATTGTAGGTATTGACATGGCAGTCATTTTGATATATGGTTCAAGGTCATATGTTGAAAGGTCAAGGTCATATCAACATAGGAATACTAAAATTATTAATTATCTTGAAAGCTATGAATTTCATGCATAGGCATGTATATTAGAATATTGTAGGCATTGACATTACAATCATATATGGTTTGAGGTCATATATGTTCAAAGGTCAAGGATATAGCTGCATAATTATACTGAAATTGATAAATGATTTGGAAATTATTCATTGCAATACAGTTACTTCATGCATATTATATAAGCTACTTATAAATGAAAAGTGAGTGGATATATTTCCGATTAAGTTTTGTAGGAGTTCTTAACTTGAGGAAATTTTAAAGTTTTTGTACTTAATATATTGTCTATTGCACTTTGCAAACAAAATTGGACATATCTTCAGGTGAGCGTTAAGGCCCATGGGCCTCTTGTTGTAAAATATTTGGGTAAAATATTTTTTTCACACATTTTGCAAAGAATTTAATTGGTTTGAGGTGCAAAGTGTCTCTTACACAACTATAGCCAACTTATTCTCAGTTGTTAGAGTGCCAGGCTCCGTCGAGCAAAAACACACATTTTTTGTTTTGCATGGCCTTAAAATTTGAACCCATTTTGTTTTTTCAGTACATTAACCACGGAGTTAAGTATAATGTGTTTGTATACAATGTACCGTATATACTAATATTGTAAGTTTGAATCAAGTTAAGCATCTGATTGGTTATAATGAGACTGGTGGTTAGTCATAAATAAATAGATAAACAAATAAATAAATAGAAATAAATAAATAACAAATAATAAATAAATCAAATAATTAATAAAAATAATGAATAATACATAGATTAATAATAATAATAGATAAATAATAAATAAATAAATAAATAAATAAAAAAATAAATAAATAAATAAATAAGTAAATAATAAAAATAGATAATAAAGAAATTAATTTTTTCATTTAAATTTACATTTAAATGTTTTAAAATAAAGTGGATGTTTGGTTGGAATGAAGGCTATATCACTCATATAAAAGTGGTCAGTTCTGAAATTGTTGAGAAAACTAGAGTAACAGAAAAAAACACTGAACCTTGTCATATGAAATGTTGACCAGAATTCTGTTATGTCCAGCTTTTCTTATTGTGTTTGCTTACAAAACAGCAGTAGAAATACATTAACTTGTTTAATATATACTAAGTATAAAATTGTAAATTGACAGTAATAGTTTCTAATCCATACAGGTTGTTACTTTATTTTTGGTAATACAATTACAGCTTAATTAAAATTTTTAAATGTGTATATTTATGGACCACTTAATTAAGTAGGGTGAGATTTGGGCCTTCAAATAGTAATATATCCACACAACTGGACATTTACACCAGTATCTGTCCATAGTCAGGAATTTTATAATCAGTGGTCCCAATAATACTATAACCACACCACTGGACATTTACACAAGTATCTGACCATAATCAGGAATTTTATAATCAGTGGTCCCAATAGTACTATAACCACACCACTGGACATTTACACCAATATCTGTCCATAGTCAGGAATTTTATAATCAGTGGTCCCAATAATACTATAACCACACCACTGGACATTTATACCAGTATCTGGCAATAGCCAGGAATTTTATAATCAGTGGTCCCAATAGTACTATAACCACACCACTGGACATGTACACAAGTATTTGTCCATAGTCAGGAATTTTATAATCAGTGGTCCCAATAGTACTATAACCACACCACTGGACATTTACACCAGTATCTGTCCATAGTCAGAAATTTTATAATCAGTGGTCCCAACTTGTGTTTTAGTTTTTTGTCTTGTCTTGTTTGGCTGTCATTTCCTTTTTATCAGTATCTGATATGGATAAATTAAACAATTTTTCAGATGTTTTTTTTTTTTTCATTTTATAGGCAACCAACATGTACATATATATAGATTTACACACACAGTATTTGGTCTCATCAAGTTAACATTACACAGCTGTACTCCGAAACAAGCCAGGGATCTGAAATTCAAAATCAAATCATGCATTCTTCAAGTGATTAACATTTCTTTGTATATACCATATGTTTTATATTTATTTACAGAAACTTCAGCTGGTGTTTGACTCTTTTGAGAAAAAACAACAAGAAGTAAGAACAAATCTCAGAAAAATAGAAGATGCAAAACGAGAAAAAGATGCCAAACCAATCATGGAGAACTTGTATGAACAACTTAAAGAGACCATGGACCTTTGTGAAAAAGTACAGTATTTATTTATCTATCTTATCTTAATTAGGAAATTTTCACGATCATTTTATTTTTCGCATAAATTATGCCATCAAATTATGAACACCCCATAACATTTGATAAACAAAAATAATTAAACACTGAATTTATGTTTTATCAAGCTCACTTAAAAAAAAAAAGCTTGAACAGACATTGTGCATACTGTGAATTTCAAATTACACAAAAGTTAATTTGCACAGCTTAACTACGTGGTAATTTAGGTTATTTCTCAATGACCCAATAAAAATCAAATTCTATGCAGTTTTTCTAATCTCGATAAGAAACAGAAGGTGTTATATCATTATATCATTTTGATATTTCACACTGTATTTTGAGAATACTTGTTGTTAATGTCTTCAAACTTGCTGTAAATGACTTCAAATTTCTCACATATTTGTTTGTCATTGCAGCCTTATTTTCTGTATACATTTGTTAATTTTTTTTCTGAAGTTAAAGAATTTAACCAGTCAATTTTGGCTAATTTTTCTCACATACCATATTGCATTGTAAAACTTGTTGTGTTGTAGGGCTGGTTGTTGTGATTTAAGCTATTTAATTAGATAAGACTTATTCTGAGACAATAGTTGATTCTTTGTAAATATTTTTTTAACATTATTTTTAACAAACAGTGTGCCTCTGTGGATTAGTCAGGTCTTATGAGACACATTGCCGAGATTAGAATCCCAGGTCTGGCTGATCTTAGTGTGAGAAAGTTTGCTGAAAACTGATTGTTTTCCCCATGACTCCCAATATCTTCTCTGCCATCCCATAACTCACCACCTTGATTTCACTATAAAAATCTTGACTGGGCATAGAATACCATTACTCAACTCAACTCATGGTTCAATAATGGAATTCAACATCTGAAATATACCTTTTTCCTTATACATGTATATTTATCAGTGTGATCTTGAACAAAATTTATATCAGTCTTATTATATTTTATCTTATTTTTATATGTGTCAATATACCTCCGTCTGGAGATGTCAGTAGATGAAATCTAGGCCAAGCAAAATCAATCCTACTTCACAGGGTTAAATACATTTATACATTTGTATACAGAATAAAAATCACTTGATCTGAACTCAGACAAGCATGTCAAGCATTGATTGCCTATTTCATAACAGCTGATTAACTGCAAATTCTGTAGTCCCTTTTAAACTCATTTGTTTACACTTTTTATTTTGCCTGAATCATTTCTGCAGGAAATATTAATATCATATTGATCAGAAAAATAAAACCCTTCTCGCCAAAGTCATCCGTCATTGACAAACTGTATTACATTGATTCCAACGCCTAATGATCAAACCTCACAAATACAGAACAACTATTGATAGATACCGGTAGATATTAACGATCAATTTGACATGATGAGGAAAGTAGAATACAATGAAACCTTGTATTACAAATCTCAGATGTACAAACTTATAGTTATAAATATTGAATACTGGTAGTTCTGTTAACTATATATTGTAATTCATTCACTTACCATTTGATGCTCTCTATGGTTTTTCTACTTCTATCAATAAAATTTTCATAAAGTCTTAAAATGAATTCAGAATGATTTAAAAATATTATCATAGAAATTAATGGATGAAATTCAGTAACATGAGAGATATTTGGCAGGAAATGATAGTTTTGTGGTAACTAAAGCAATACATGTATAAGTTATTTAAGAGATTGTAATTAAACAGTAAAGGGCATAAAATTAAATGTTTCCATATATGGATCATTAAGTGTACCATAGAGATAGCAATATAAAGCCAAATTAAGTTTAAATCATTACTACCTCCCTAAATTGCTGGTTATTTTGTGAGTAAGGCTTATTAGCTTTGATTCAGGGTAAATAGTAAATCAATGAAAGAACAGATTATAAGCAGGTTTGACTGCATATTGTAGTATATCGTTATAATCAGGTTTGACTGCATATTGTAGTATATCATTATAAGCAGGTTTGACTGCATATTGTAGTATATCATTATAAGCAGGTTTGACTGCAAATTGTAGTATATCATTATAAGCAGGTTTGACTGCATATTGTAGTACATGTATATCATTATAAGCAGGTTTGACTGCATATTGTAGTACCGGTATATCATGTCTTTAGAGGGAACAGTTATAGACAGGTTTTCCTTGATAGAACAGTATATCACATCTGATATGAGGAAGAACTATATCACAGACAAGCTTAACAAGATTATTTTTGTCCTGTTGAAATCCAGTGAATTAAAATGCGTGTAAGGGAGTGAGTGATTTTTTATGGGTCTTTGTCTGGGTACTCTGTTTTTCTCCACTGTGGCATAACAAACTGCCTTGATATAGATGAAAGAATCTCGACTGGTATGTGAAGCACAATTTCTCCACTTCATGTGAGAAAATGATTTCAACTTACTTAAGTCCCACTAAATATGAAACTTATATATATTGTATTTTAATATTCATATTTATGTGTACGAAACTTATATATACTGTATTTTAATATTCATATTTATGTGTACGAAACTTATATATACTGTATTTTAATATTCATATCTATGTGTACGAAACTTATATATACATGTACTGTATTTTAATATTCATATTTATGTGTACGAAACTTATATATACTGTATTTTAATATTCATATTTATGTGTACGAAACTTATATATACTGTATTTTAATATTCATATTGTGTATTTTAGATTGCATTAGTTAATATTATTTTTTGAAGATGGTGTAAAGGAGAGAGATTAAAAAATTGTGAAAAAAATATTGAAAGAGTCTAAATATTGAAAACATTTCATTATACATAATTATATATATACACATGTATATATATAATTAAACATTATAAAATGTACGTTTTGTAAGAGTTTATTGATTTTTAAATGAGAAAAATGGCAATAAATAGCGTTGTGAAAAAATGTTAAAAATCTTATTGATGAAGAATAGATACATTATATATTTTAAAACACACACACACACACACACACACACACACACACACACATATATACATGTATTGTGAATTTTTATTGAGTTTGATACTAGGTGGTAGTAATTTGATATCACAAAACTTTCTTTTGTTTATTGTACTCTGTAACATACCTGTAATCAATGTTTAAACAGGTAAATCAAATTTTTATTTTTTTACCTATGTACCTGTATAAATTAATACACCTTTTGTTCTGTCAGCAGATTCACTGAGGCTTCATGTAAGAAATGTTCCTTTCTTGTCCACCTATGTGACATTTTGGTGTTTATAGGTAGATTGCTTTGAATAAAAATATATGTATATATTAACAAAATACAAGTCAGATTTGAACTCAAATTATTTTTTTTTGGTCCTGGGTTCATGAGATAATTACATTATAAGTTCAACAAAACATCAACAGGAACTTTTGTGCTGAAGGATGCTGTGAGCGACAAGGGATGACAAACATATATTTTTTTATGTATGGCCTTACCCACATAAGCGTAGCTTGCCTTAGCAACAGCATATATTCAGGTTATTTGATCAAATTTTTAAACTTTATCAATTTTTAAATTTATTAATAGATTTGTAATTAGATAATTCTTTTCTGTACATAAAAGGTGGGTATAAAAATAGCAGGGTACAAATACAAAGTGATTTCGAAGAAACTTTAAAAATATTTTAGGATTTTAACATCCTGAATCTATGACCAGTATTGACAATGTTTGCTCATAATTATTAGGTGAATAAAGAAATGACAGAGTGTAAAGATGATGTAGGAAAAAAATTAGGAAAGAAAGAAGAAAAAAAAGAAGATAAAAAAGAATCAGAGGGTCCAGAAAAAATAAAGTAAGTACATATATAACGGTATATTATAATTGGTTTTTTTTCTTTATTCACATTCTATATATTTTTATACTAGTAATAATATTTATATTTGACACAGATCTTTGAATGATTATTTGAAATTTTTTTTTTTAATTTGATGAGAATTCTTGTTCTTTATAGTAAACAGAAAAGAAAGATTTTTTAATATGTAATTGTTTATAACATTTTAATATTATAGTTGTGATATATTTTTATCGATTCATTGTTATGTAATGCCAGTTTTTTTTTTAATTACTTTATTTTGTTTATTATAATTGAAAGATGAATGGAGTAGAGTAATAATGATATTTATGTCAAGATTGCTCTATTGATATAAAGGGGGTCAGTTCTGGGATGCTGGGGGTAAACTTTCAGATAGACTGAGTGGGATCTGTATCCAGACAGACATGACATGCTGTTTTCTGTATACTAGACCACTCATCCACAAAAGGTCAGGAGGAGAAACAATGATTTTAATTGACCCGAGCACACATACATGGCAATGTTTTTTTTTTTTTTTTTTTTTTTTTTGTATTCACAAGGAGATTGATTTAAGCTTAAAGTTATTCTTCACCAGTTTTGATTGAAATACTGACGCAATTTACAATGTATTTTTAAAATATTTGTCAAGTTTAAATTGGAGTATTTCTGGTTGGTGTAATTGCCATTATCATTTGAAAAAATTATTAGCAGGATTGGCCTTGCTCTCTAAAATATTAAAAATAAATTTTCTGTACAATAAAATTGAGATTTCTGCATTGACTTTCAGCTATCTAGACATATACTTTTATTCAAAACAACTGCATACAAAAAGTAAGAGACCATAATAACTGAATTACCCATGTTATTGGAGAAAGTGGCATTTGAGTTTTAGAAGTTACCCAGTATACTGTATTTCAACTATTTTTTTATTGTAGGAAGTCACAACTAACACCTGAGGAACAGGAAGTCACTTACGAATTAAAAGCACAATTAATGAGAAATGTAGAAATGCAGAATCAGAAATTAAAAACAGAATTACAACTTCACGAAAAAATGACCGAAGCAAAACACCTTAACCAACAAAATAGAAGATTACAAAGCGACGCTACGTTATCAAGAGCTAATACACTCAAACTCATGAAAATGTTTGAGAAAAAGGCCAAAGATGGTAAGACATATTGTAGATTACTTCTCTATTTCCTTCATTTTAGATGATGTATTATTTTATCTGTTATAAATCAGTAGCAGCTTTCATCATTGATAAAGTTTTTCTTATGTTTATTGGTTCAATATTGAGTATGGTTCAAGATTTTTATGTACTATATACTTCTGTTGTAAAGACATGGGGTGTGGTTTAGGTCACAGACAACGAATGCTATATGGTGTCCTAGTGATGTTTGGTATATCCTATAGCCAGATATTTATTTATTTATTCAATTATTTGATTTTTTTTTTGCTTCAGTCAACCTAATTTCACTATTGAATGTGTACTAGAAAATATTCTGAATGTTATATTTTTTATATATTGACGTCCAATCCAAGGGGGATATTGCACTCTTAGATGTTTCATTTTTAGAAAAAGTTAGCTGTTTCTACAGGAAAACATAAACTTATACAATACCAATAATAATTTTTTACAGAGATATTTTAGGATGATATCATATAGTATGCTGGTAAATTCCATGTATGTGGTGAATAATGTATATCTAGAAATGACATCACAAATTACTCTATCCATTAAACTGATACCAAATCAACAAGTAAATAAAATTAAAAAATATATGGTAAAGTGGTTAAAACCACTTATCTAAAATTCATGAGGTGTGGGTTTAAATCCTAGTCAGGTTGTAATGAATATCCTTGAACAACACATTTAATTGGACATTGTTCAGGCCACTCACCTATTGAAGCTGCATGAAGTGTTTCTATGCATTATATAAAATGGCACATTTTTCTTAACTATGCTTTTCTTGAAAATTTTTTTTACTTGGTTCCATGATAAAACCTTTTTAATTTTGTTAAATTTTGTAATTCTTTATCGAAAACGAGGCAATGTGAACAAACACAGCAAAGAAGCATGATATCTGAGAACAGAAGCTGTGATATGGTATATAAGCACACAAGTTGTTTAAATATATTATTGGTTTCAGTTTGTCCCAGTTGGCCCTTGTTCTTACCTTTGTAGAATCTACAGAAACAAGTTTTCTTTTTTGTAAATACCATTGTTTACTTACATGTAGGACTTTGGTGCATGCTTAAAGCTGATAATTAACATATTACTGAGTTGACCCAAACTTTTAGGATTTCCATTTATTATGATCTAATAAGAGAAAACTTAAGAAAATGAATTGCATAATTATAATTACAATCAATTTTTATTGATAAAAAAAAAAAAAAAATTATGGCATCGCCATAAGATGAGACAAAGGTGTTACTTTTCCTGTGTCAGCGGTGGTGGTGTGTCAAAATGTGAAAGTTTATGTTAAAGTAATCTATTTTCTACTTGATCAAAAATTAACCAGGCGAGACATTTAAATCAGTGGAATTTTTGTTTTCAGTAATAGTTTAACTTAATGCAGCTTTCAATGATAGATACCTGTAAAAATGTAAGAGTTAATAAACAATGGAGTAGAATCCCAAAACTTTATTCTCAGAATTAAATTTTTGCAAACAAATACATTTGTATATCCTTTTAAAATCTTTTTTTTTAAAACTTGTTTTCATAGCTGATATGAAATTTAAAGAAATTCAGCAAGAATTGTCAAAATCTCAGGAAATGGCAAAGAAATACCAACAACTGTATGAGATGGAGAGAAGAAAAATGGGTGGAAACCATAGTGATGGAAGTGCCCCTCAGTCACCAAAATCAGATGGCAGGGATACACCAAAAATGCCACACCCAACTTCTTACTCATTTCTAGGAAATAGCGTTAGAGTAAATGATGTTATCAGGAAGAATGAGGTATGTTTGCATATCATAAATTTAGAAATTTTGGTTGTAGTTTAATTTTGATTTATTTGGCACCCAACTTAAAAATGATAAAATTAAACATGCCAAAATAATATGTACATGTATTTTAAAAAAACAGACATGCTGAGGTTTATGGGTCACATGTAATTGAAAATCAGTAATTTGTAATACAATACGTTTGTCTTAAATTTACTTATACAAGTGCCAAAATTAAACACATCAAAACTGAACAATTTCATTTTGAGAGAAAACTGTCAAAGTATCCTAATACCAAAATATTTCAAGGTCAAACTATTCCAATTTACAGTACCTGCCACTGTGTTTATTTTGTCATACATGTTATTTGGTTTCCAAGCAACGGCATTTTGTTATCTATATCTAATTCTAGTAGTTTTTTTAAATATTGATATATTCATGAAAGACAGTTCAGGTTTGGATTTGAATATATTTTAAAACAGCTTTTCTGGACTAATAGGATCTATATTTTGTGTTCATAAAATGAAAGGGAGTAATTTTAATCCATCTTGTTCAAAAATTTTATGTCGATAATGTCAATATTTTAAAATTAAAGGTGCTGATTGAAGAAAATGAAAATCTGAAAAGAGAGATTCAAAGGTTGAAACAAGACAATGCTTCATTATTGAAAAAGGCAAAGGTTGCAATGTCAGACAAAGATCAAGTATTGGTAAGTTATCTCCCTTTTAAAAAAAAGGCAGGACTTTCACTCCCTTTTTTGAAACTAAGATTTGTGTTAAAGAAATGGGCATCTTATAAGAAAACTAAAGCAAATGATCAGTTTCTGTAGTTTTTCTATCATGCTGGAATATTCTGGTTTAATATTTTATATATAGTTTTTTATTGACATTAGTAACAAATTGTTCTTGTCTAATGATGTTTTGTAGAGTTATGGTTCTTGGACTCATTTAGGATATTTGTGGACTTTTATAAGTAACTTCTTCACATCTGTTTTTCTTTTACGAAACCAAATAAGGGATTATATTTTTATTTGTTCAAAAAGATTTTTTAGGGTAAGGGACTGTATTTCCATGTATTAATCTTATGATGGTTGTTTATCTAAAGCAAAGAACTGTTGCAATGTTTTGTAAAATCAGTAAAGAGGGTTAGAAACTTTATCTAAGAAACTGATGTTAATATTTCGAAACATTCCAACAGGAGAGGAGTAATGAAGTTTTAAGTACAGGTCTAGATTCATTTACTTATCTCGAGATAGTCAGTTCTAAAATAGTGAAGAAAACCGAAACACTCAAAAAAACCAACAAACTTTGACAAACAAAATGACTTTTTTACAATATAATCTGGCCAATTAAAGAGTGGAGTGAAGTAATGGTGTTTTATGCCAAGTCAAGATTCTTTCACTTATTTTGAGGTGGTCATTTATGGGATGGTGGAAGAAACTGGAGTGTCCAGAGAAAACCACCAACCTTCAGCAAGCGAACTGACAAACTTTCTTACACTAGGATCTGTCCTGAGTGGATTTGAACCGAGGTGGTGAGAGTAAGCATGCAAACAATTAAAGAGGTCACAGTTCACCTTAGACCACTCAGCCACATGTGTTCCCAGTTTATTGTGCACTTTCAATAATTCAAAGAAGGACAAAACAATATGGCTGAAGACTGTTTGAATGTTTTAAAGAAAAATACACATTGGTACAGTTTTTAGGCTGGTTGTGGGGAGGGTGTTGTTTGATGGTAAAATGTTCAAAATGCGACAGTGTACAAGAACATTAGTGAGTGTCCAAACAGAAGAAATGTCGGTCACCCCTGACCAGGACAATACTTTTTGGTCTTAATACCTTGGGACACTTAATTAAATTATCATTGTACAAAAGATTTAGGTAATATTTATTGCTCACAATTGTCATTACAGCATCGTCTAGATACGAGTGAATCAAGCAGAAGAGAATTATCAAAAAGACTAGATAAAGAAAGAAATTCTGTAAGTACATGTACATATACATCACAACAAACGTCATGGTAAATAGTGCAAGAGTTTGTGAATATTTGAGTGAGTGAGTGAGTGAATAAGTGAATGAGCTAATGGGTGTGAGTAACTGAATGAGCTAATGATTAGTGAGTAAGCTAATGACTGAGTGAGTGACCAACTGACTGTGTGCATGCATGTGTGTGCATATGTAGGTGCATGCATGTACTGGCGAGTGAGTGAATGAGTGTGTGAGTTGGTGAATGACTTAGTGAATGAGTATATATAGTACAACAAACATATGATGGGGAAAAATGACTATTTCAAATCAATGAAAGTTTTGAGTAAATGCATGGGGTATTCAGTATGTTTCATTTATATTATTATGCCATTATCTTCGGGTTATTCTATATCAGAGATTTAATCCATTACCTTGTACTGAGAGAAAGATCAGTGTTTAAATGGTATAGTAGTAAGCTTTCAGCATTTAGATCTGGTTCAAAGGGTCAACAAGTGCTTATAAATACTAATATATTGAGTTTTTCAATTTCCTTCCCTAAAATAAGACCTCAGGCCCTGGGATCATGAACAATACCTTACTTAAGATAAAACTTATGTTTAAAATTGTAAGTTTAGACTTAACTCTGAATTAATTCTGAAAAATGTGGATCACAAAAAACACTTAGATTTAAGTTACAAAACTATTTTAAGTATTATTAGTGATCCTGAGTCCTGGTGTACTAAATCTAAGCTAACAAACTAGCTTAAGTATTGTTTATGATCCTGAGTCCTGGTGTACTAAATCTAAGCTAACAAACTAGCTTAAGTATTGTTTATGATCCTGAGTCCTGGTGTACTAAATCTAAGCTAACAAACTAGCTTAAGTATTGTTTATGATCCTGAGTCCTGGTGTACTAAATCTAAGCTAACAAACTAGCTTAAGTATTGTTTATGATCCTAGGTCCTGGTGTACTAAATCTAAGCTAACAAACTAGCTTAAGTATTGTCCGTGATCCTGGGTCCTGGTGTACTTAATCTAAGCTAACAAACTAGCTTAAGTATTGTTCGTGATCCTGGGTCCTGGTGTACTAAATCTAAGCTAACAAACTAGCTTAAGTATTGTTTGTGATCCTGGGTCCTGGTCTACTAAATCTAAGCTAACAAACTAGCTTAAGTATTGTCCGTGATCCTGGGTCCTGGTGTACTAAATCTAAGCTAACAAACTAGCTTAAGTATTGTTCGTGATCCTGGGTCCTGGTGTACTTAATCTAAGCTAACAAACTAGCTTAAGTATTGTCCGTGATCCTGGGTCCTGGTGTACTAAATCTAAGCTAACAAACTAGCTTAAGTATTGTTTATGATCCTGGGTCCTGGTGTACTAAATCTAAGCTAACAAACTAGCTTAAGTATTGTTCGTGATCCTGGGTCCTGGTGTACTAAATCTAAGCTAACAAACTAGCTTAAGTATTGTTCGTGATCCTGGGTCCTGGTGTACTAAATCTAAGCTAACAAACTAGCTTAAGTATTGTTCGTGATCCTGGTGTACTAAATCTAAGCTAACAAACTAGCTTAAGTATTGTTCGTGATCCTGGGTCCTGGTGTACTAAATCTAAGCTAACAAACTAGCTTAAGTATTGTTCATGATCCTGAGTACTGGTGTACTAAATCTAAGCTAACAAACTAGCTTAAGTATTGTTCATGATCCTGGGTCCTGGTGTACTAAATCTAAGCTAACAAACTAGCTTAAGTATTGTTCGTGATCCTGGTGTACTAAATCTAAGCTAACAAACTAGCTTAAGTATTGTTCGTGATCCTGGGTCCTGGTGTACTAAATCTAAGCTAACAAACTAGCTTAAGTATTGTTCGTGATCCTGATGTACTAAATCTAAGCTAACAAACTAGCTTAAGTATTGTTTATGATCCTGGGTCCTGGTGTACTAAATCTAAGCTAACAAACTAGATACCCAGTTGTTTAAGATATATCCCATGTTTCCACTTTATTGTAGAACAAATTAGTTAATTTATTTATATTTATATTTCAGTACAATACTTTATCAAAAAGTTTACAAAGACAAGCTTCAGACTGGATATTATTAAAGAAACAACTAGCACAATTTGATGAAGAATATCGATGGAGTCAGGTAGGGGTTTAATAAAATCTGGCTGCCATTTTTGTGTGATTCCTCAATGTAATTCTCACATTTTTTTTTTCACAAACCTCGATAACTCAGTTTAACTTATTTGAACACATTGTTTAACTGGTAGTTGTGTTTTTAATCTAAACACTTGTTTTCATATTCTTTTTTATTTAATAACTTGGGTCTGAGATAACTTGAGGTTAAAATTGTAGTCCCAGTTTCTCTGTGTTTATATTTGTTAATTATTTGGGATTTAATCATGTACCATGATACAAATAAATATTTGTGAGGAGCTGTACATATAGTGATATTAGACATTATAGGGACCTCTCTTAAAAACATTCCATTTACTAGAGACGTTTATACAGGATTTTAGCCAGACATGTTACACTTTAGGAACTAAGGCTTTTTTCAGCTCCTATCAGCAATAAAGACAAAGCCTCAATTTTTTCAAAATTGTTTTTGATAAATTTAATTTCCTGAATTTAACTTTTCAAAATTGTTTCTGATAAATGAGTTTTATGATTTTAATCTGTCAAAAAAAAAAAAAAAAAATTCCTTAGAGTTGTAAATTTTAATAAGTTTTGAATGTTTACATTTGAGTTACAGTGAAGATTGAAATGCTTTTAATATGAACGTACAATTTAATTCCTCTGCTATTGCTTGAATTTTCTGTTTGTATTGTTGCAGTTTTTCCTAAATTGCTACCAGGGATTGACAGAAGGGTCAGAAAAATCTCTGATTATTGTACATGTACTGTCTAAAGTAGATATAAATTGTTTTGCTTTTTTTATGAATACATATATGAAAATAGCATCATTCTTATCAAATAAGACTGAAAAGAAAATAATGGCTTCAAACAAACATCACATGGTATTATATGGTACAAAGATAAGATTCATTCATCCATCCATTCATTCATTCATTCATTTAATTCTCTTATTGTTTTATGTGTAATTTTATTACTTATTAATCAATGTTTTCTTCCAGTTTATAAGAGTGCAGTGTTTATGTAATAATATGTAAATGGAAATCAGGGTCATTAACAAAATAATCATTTTTTACCAAAATTAGTAGAATTTTCCTATCATTTATCAACAAATTTATGTTGTCACAAATGAAAAAAAGAATAAAACTGACAACTTAAATTGTGAAGGCAATCGGGTTGAACAGTTATCAAAATTCTACTTTATATGGGTTTAATGGCCTTCTGTTTGAGACTCATTATTGGGTCATTATTGAGAGAGAGAGAGAGAGAGAGAGAGAGAGAGAGAGAGAGAGAGGGAGGGAGAGAGAGCTTTCATTGCTCTTTTTATAACACATTAGTTTTCATTATGTCATGTATAATTAAATGGTGGTATATGTACTAGAAAAAGACTTCTTACATATTTCAAGATGACAAACTCTTCAAAAGGTGTCATTGGATAGGACAACCCCACAGTTATTATATAAATTTTTCTGACTGGAAGAAAACACATTCTTTTTCAAATGTATCTTCTTTTGTTTTTCATTTTTACTTTAGTTTAGTATTTTTAACTAGAATAGATTAAAACTAATTCATTATTTAGAGAATATTCATATTCTTACTTTAACATTGAAATACTATTTAAGATAATTTTTAGAGGATAAAGTATATATTTTTATATTCTTTGGCCATAACCATGTATCTGTAAAAAGCATTGGATTTTTGTTGAAATTTAATTTTTAATATAGTATTTCATGGTCAAAGTATAGAAATTCATTTACCTGTGTGTGTGAATTTATTTTATTACATGTATTTCCAAGATTTTTTGGTCAGTTAATTTAGGTTAATGATTCTAGATTCTAGAGGGTTTTTAATTTTTTTGATATATATTTGCTTTAAAAAGTTATGATATCAAAAAGTTTATATCTATCATGTCCACCAGGTGGTGCAGGAAAATGTATATTCTAAACAACGTTTTGGAGTGCTGCCACCTATAGTGCCAGTTATGCCCCTTCCCATGTCAACTCTTGCCCCAGTCAGGGAAGGCATAGTTTTTCCTGAACCCTTAGTTACACATAGCATTGAAGAATCAATGGATACATCTCAGGAACCACAATATGTGATACCAGTACAAGAAAAAGTCATTCCCAGACTTACACCAATCAGAGAAGTCCCATCGTCTCTTAGCAACCAAGACTTTTAGGTCAATCACACATACAATATGGCTTTAACACCAAAAGTGCTCACAATATACTGCTATATTTTATTATAAAGCTGTTTTACCTAGTAGATGTGTTGCTATTTGAAAGTTTACTTACCAAAAAATGTAAAATCTCAAAGTTGAGTTGGTAATTAAGAAAAGAGGAATGATAATAAGGTACATGTAGTATGTTGTTGTTTCAGTCATGGAACAGGAATTTTAAAAAAAGTTTACAGGACTGTTTTCTTAAGCTCATTTCATAAAGCACACAAAATCAAAATTTTGAAAAAATGAAAATGATATGATTTACTGAAGATTTACATGGGCTGCCATTGTTATTATAAAGAATTTGAAAACTCTGAAACCCAGGATAATGGGAAATTAAATCAAAGTTCCTTGCACTACTTCCTATTGTCATAGATTAATTTGCTGACCTTAAGCTGCTAAAAATAGATAATGTGCAACACGTCTCATGGATTGAAAACAGCTAATTGTATTAGTTAGGTCAATAAAAGCAAGTCAGGTTAATTAGGGCAGTGACCAGATTCTACAGGCGGATAAATGTATATTATATCACAAAAGCTAAGCTTGAAGCAGCAGATTGAAATGTATTGCATGATAAATTATATACAATATAATTATAATCACAAAAATATAACTTGTGTTTGTATTCACCTTTATTTAAAACCCACCTGTCTATTAAGACCATTGTTTAATACCCCTGGGTTTCACATTTAGAAGCATTAACATTTTTATTTCACAAAGTTAATTAAACTGCCAATATTTAATTGCCTAATAATTCAAAAAGAATAAAGTATTAAAATTGGATGAAAATTGTAAAAATATTTACCAATTTATTTTTAGATAAGAGACATCCAATTTTTAAAACAGCACATTAAAATATACATGTATATTATAAATTGGGGGTGGGGGAGTGGTCAGAGATTTATAAAAACATAAGTTAGCTTGCCGAAAGTCGGTGATTTTCTCCGGGTACTTCAGTTTCCTCCACCATTCCAGAACTGACCGCCTCAAAATTAGTGAATGAATCTTGACTGGGGCGTAAAACATCATTACTCTACTCCACTCCTTTGGTCAAGTGTGATAAATATTCCAAATTACATATCAAACATTGCAGACATCTTGTACAATTGTTTAAGTTGAAAATGAAAGGTTTGTTTGAGTAAAATGTACATGTATTTGACATTATCAAAAATTCTAAAATGCCAATATTGTTTATTTCAATTATTAAGACACTGAAATAAATAATGCATTTAATGTGTAAAAAACCTTTAATTTCATCACATTATATATCTTCATAAACATGTACATTGTTGAGCGATCTGAATCATGCACTTCTCCATCATAATGTTTCTTACCTTCTAAGTCTCAATCACCCTCAGACAGATCCTAGTGTGAGATAGTTTAAGATAGATCCCTTACTGAAGGTCCATATTTACTCTGGGTACTCAGGTTTTCTCTACAATCACAGGGTATTCCAGTTAACTTGTCTGTTATTGTCATTACAATGGATATGGCTAGACATATGATTGCATTTAATTCTTGTTTTTTATTCACCCCAGTTTAAGTTAGCACATTGTACACTATTTAATTATGACATATTAATTGATTAAGGTCACTTATATGATACAATTGGACTTATTGTCAATAATACTAACATGTATATAGTCTATCCATTATTGGTAACTATTCATTCTGGTAAAACCAATGAAGTATAAATTTTAGAAAATACCTTCAGACCTTAGTCAGAAAGTGGTAAAGTATAAGTTTCTGAGAGTACCATCAGACTCTATAGTCAGAAACTGGTAAAGTATAAGTTTCTGAGAGTACCATCAGACTCTATAGTCAGAAACTGGTAAAGTATAAGTTTCTGAGAGTACCATCAGATTCTATAGTCAGAAACTGGTAAAGTATAAGTTTCTGAGAGTACCATCAGACTCTATAGTCAGAAACTTAAGTAAAGTATAAATTTCAGAAAATACCTTCAGACCTTAGTCAGAAAGTGGTAAAGTATAAGTTTCTGAGAGTACCATCAGACTCTTTAGTCAGAAACTAGTAAAGTATAAATTTCAGAAAATACCTTCAGACCTTAGTCAGAAAGTGGTAAAGTATAAGTTTCTGAGAGTACCATCAGACTCTATAGTCAGAAACTTAAGTAAAGTATAAATTTCAGAAAATACCTTCAGACCTTAGTCAGAAAGTGTTAAAGTATAAGTTTCTGAGAGTACCATCAGACTCTATAGTCAGAAACTTAAGTAAAGTATAAATTTCAGAAAATACCTTCAGACCTTAGTCAGAAAGTGGTAAAGTATAAGTTTCTGAGAGTACCATCAGACTCTTTAGTCAGAAACTAGTAAAGTATAAATTTTAGAAAATACCTTCAGACCTTAGTCAGAAAGTGGTAAAGTATAAGTTTCTGAGAGTACCATCAGACTCTATAGTCAGAAACTAGTAAAGTATAAATTTTAGAAAATACCTTCAGACCTTAGTCAGAAAGTGGTAAAGTATAAGTTTCTGAGAGTACCATCAGACTCTATAGTCAGAAACTAGTAAAGTATAAATTTTAGAAAATACCTTCAGACCTTAGTCAGAAACTGGTAAAGTATAAGTTTCTGAGAGTACCATCAGACTCTATAGTCAGAAACTAGTAAAGTATAAATTTTAGAAAATACCTTCAGACTCTATAGTCAGAAACTGGTAAAGTATAAGTTTCTGAGAGTACCATCAGACTCTATAGTCAGAAATTGGTAAAGTATAAGTTTCTGAGAGTACCATCAGACTCTATAGTCAGAAAGTGGTAAAGTATAAGTTTCTGAGAGTACCATCAGACTCTATAGTCAGAAAGTGGTAAAGTATAAGTTTCTGAGCGTACCATCAGACTCTATAGTCAGAAAGTGGTAAAGTATAAGTTTCTGAGAGTACCATCAGACTCTATAGTCAGAAAGTGGTAAAGTATAAGTTTCTGAGCGTACCATCAGACTCTATAATCAGAAACTTATGTAAAGTATAAATTTCAGAAAGTACTATCAGACCTTAGTCAGAACTTTGTCTCATTAAAGATTTGGTCCGGGTAATTAACACAGGAAAGGAATACAATGTATTTTATTCACTCTTATATTTATTTTAGAATTTTTCCAAAACTCAAGTACTTTGCACAATTTTTTACTCAAAATTTCTTTTCAAATTTGAATTTTGTCTGCCCTGTCAGGAAAATGATAAGAACATTTGTTAGTGATGCATTACAATTAAGTAAGAAAATTACTATTAATAATTCCATCACAAAGTGATAATTAACCATAAACTTTACTCAAAATAGAGCATTGTCCAGTCAAAATTATTTTACTTATGTGGAGGTAAATAGTTCAGAAATGGATGGGTGAAATGTTGAAATACTCCATAAAAAAAAAAAAATTTGGTTGGTTAACTTTTCTTATTTGAATTTGTACTTTAGAGATTCCGTTGAACGTAGGTGACAATAGGCACTTTTACATTTATTTATAACGAGAAACCTAATGTTCGATGAGATTCAATTTATAAATTTGTAAATTTTATACTAAAGGTTGGTTTTAAGAGGATCCACAAAAATATGTCAGGTTGGAATCATATTGCTAGATATAGGCCAGGCAAAGGGAGTTCTAAAGGCAGTAGAATGACCAGTAGAATTCATAGCCAGTCTGCTAGTCGTTCCAATAGCCAGTCCATCCAGAGCAGGGAAAATTTACTGCCAAATATTAAAGTTGTTACAGCGACTGCTTAGTAAGCCATGCACCTGAGTTTACAATATGAGAACTGAAGTTGTATTACATCCACCATTTGTTCTGCACCTATTTTTTCACAATTGACCATATTTTGATAATTTTTGTGTTTTTGTGAAATAATTTTTCTGATTACTTCTGTAATTTTGTATGTTCTTCTTTGTTGTTGTTGTTATTGTGATAAAGAGGTTTAATGTCCATCCCAACATAACCCACAAAACATTTTTTCACAGCTAATTTCACATTTATATCATACTGTGTTTGAGAAGTTTATTTTTATACTTAATGTGTTATAATTGTTTTATCACATCTGTAAAATCAATGCTCTTTCCAGATTAATCGATCCACCATTTTTTTGATGTGTAATTTCAAAATTGGTTTTTTAGATTTCCAATGATTTAATGTTCATTAAATAATTTTTTTTCCCATTTCTTTGTGATTTGAATAAAACTCTTTAGATAAATTGACACATGGCTGACATGTTCCAACCTTGTTTTACATTGAAAGTCGATTATCTTACCCCTGGAAGGTGAGGATTTGAATCTGCTGATCTCATTAGTATCTTAAAGCAGCTAACAAGGTGTCAAGAAAAAACTTTTTGAAGACAGCATATAAATCATAATTGTTAGACTTTTTTCTTACACCATACTGTAAAGACAACTTAATTCTGTGAGAAATGAAAGTTATTTCATTTGTAAACACACACACACACACACACACACACACACACACACACATATATTTTATTTATTTTTATTTATTGCACGGATACAATTACAATAATTGATCAAGGCAATCTAATTAAACATAAAATGACAATCAGGCTAATTTAACATAAAATGTCAATCTAATTAAACATAAAATGACAATATTTACAAGGAAAGATGAGAAAACCAAAAAACATACAAACTCTTCAAACAATACACACAAAAAGTGTAGCGAGTCTGTAACCTGCAAGGTGGTAACAATAAGGAAATTGTTTATTCTAATGAACAGATTTTGGTATTTCTTATTACTATACAATTTCTAATGTAGTTAGCAGTAATTTTCAAAATATTTTTTGTATTGTTATCAAACAGAAGTTTGATTTTATTATGTGAAGGTAGAATAAAGAAATTAGGGTAAAAATTATTAAGTATATATATGAATAATGTTTAAATGTTAAAGTTTTCCATGGTCACAGATCAATGTGGGAAAAAAACTACCGGTAATGCATCCTTAAAAGAGAACTAATTGTATCATATACCAAAGCATGATTACCAAAGATAATACTGTCACAAACACAAGAATGATCTTGATAATTTGTTGTTCAATAGGATAAAATTTGTAACAGCAAATACAGTAAAACCTGTATATAAAGACCAGTCAAGGGACCAAAGAAATATGGATTATATAAAGTGGTCTTTATATAGAGGTAATTTCATTGAAATATGAAGCAAAAGGGGTTAGTAATTGACAGGTGGTCTCTGTAAAGAGGTGCTTAATACATGTATAGAACTGGTCGATAGAGAAGAGTTTACTGTAATATAATATCAATAATGATTTTTTTCTACAGAACATATTTTGTATTCAAACCTCAAAATTTTGCATCTCACATTTTAAATAAAACTAATTTAAAACACTTGTTTAATAACTATATTAGTATTCACTGCTTGATAGACTAATGAATTTTATATTGCATGTACTTGACAAAGTACTGTGTGTTGCATATCCATATATTTCTATTGATTTAATTTTACAATCTTTAAGGTATCTTGGTACACTTTAACTTTGTTTCATCTACAAAACTCTTCAACTTCCATTCATTTTGGTGAAATTTTACTTATAATATATACATACCAGTGATTAAAGTTAGTGGAACTCTCCTGTAATTTAATTGTAAAAAGGTAAGAAAGTTCAAGTGTACTGATTGACCTTAGTGATTTCATTCATGTTTATATTAATGCTGGATTAGATAGAATTAATAATTAATATAAATTTTTGAAAAACTTTAATTTTAAAAATTCATTTTATTTATAATAGTAATTTTTTCACATCTAGAAATGGAGCAATATATGTTTTGAATTTTTTTTTAATAATTCATTTTATTAACAGAATTCATTTATTAAAGTTTAGAAGTAGAAATTTAAATTATCAAACTTATTGACACCTACCTTAATTATGATAGTATTCTTTATAAAATTATGGTTTTATTTTCAATCTGCACTTTATTTTTTTCTTATTTGACTTTTGTTTTATTGCTTCTTTTGATTTCTTTAGTTATCTTAATTTTAAATTCTTACACCACTCAAAGTGTTTTTCTTCAGTTTGCTTAAATTTATTGTTTTCATATTTTAATATTTACATGTAATATGTATATATATTTTTTGTAGCTCACCTGTAGCACATCTGGCATAGTAAAGCATGTGTACATTTGTGTGTGCATAAATGTTACTTATGAAGGTGCTAATATATATATAATGTGTTTTTTCAGGAATTTTTCCTGTTTTCAGGAATTTTGCAAATTAGTTTTCTGTAAAACTAATGGTTCAGATAGAAACAAATTTAGTGTGAAATATTGATCCTTGATTGATGCAGATTTAGAACTATGTCTGTCATGAATGCTTAAAATTTGAATGCAATTATACCAGGGACCTATTATACTATCTGGCTATGTATTTCCCTAATTATACAAATATAAAAAGTGCCAGTTGAGTGATATATGCCTTATTAGGCCTCTTGTTTGATTAAATCCTTGTTTTATTTTACTTCTTTTCTAATTGAATTACCTGTAAAAATTTTTTTCTTCTAATTTACAGGTTGGTCCAGTTAATCCTCACAGTGCAGAACAAAGGTCACGTGTACATCCTGTTACTAAAAATATTTACATGCCAAGGAAACTATATCCTGTAGAAAATTATGCATCTAATACAAATGAGACTACAGCGTAATCATGTTCTGAAATACAAATGTATCTGTATTGTCAATTTTATACTGTAATCTGAAATCTAAGAAGAAATATTTTCTGTATATGAATGTTTCAGATTTTTGCTGTTTGACAATCAAATATAAAAATCTGCTGTTTAATATCTATATAATGTAAATCACCTTAATTTCGCGGCACTTTTTTTCGCGAATCTACCATATACCAAAAACTATTTAGTGACATGAAATTTTTGTGATATTTCCCAAAAGATAACCCCCTAATAAAATAGGTTTATATTTGTATATATGAACTCACAGTCAGTTTATTTTTAAACTGGCTTTAATTTCACAACACTTAATTTTCGTGATTTATAGAACATGTATATTATTTACAACAATGTGGGAACACAACAAAGTAAATGTTTTTTCTAGCAAGTATTCTTGTTATCAAAAACCTGAACAATTATACCAGTTAATATTTCTCCTTGTATGGTATAAAATTTCTGAATTGTTATAAAGGATATTTAGATAATATATTATTTAGTTAAATGTTTGTGTTTTTTGTTTTCTAAAATTTAATGTCAATTGAAACATTTTAATGTTAAAATGTATGTTATAAGATGTCAGCATTAACTATCACTAGATTTGCTATAAGGTTAGACTGCTTTTTATGACCTTCTCTCCAGGGCTATCAAATCACCTGGAAATTAAACAGGTCACACCCAGAAATTTTGTATTTACAGACCGAGTGCTAACTTGATCCCAAGTGCTAACTTGATCTGTATTTACAGACCAAGCGCTAACTTATTCTGTATTTACAGACAGAGTGCTAACTTGATCCGTATTTACAGACCGAGCGCTAACTTATTCTGTATTTACAGACAGAGTGCTAACTTCTTCCGTATTTACAGACCGAGCGCTAACTTATTCTGTATTTACAGACAGTAAAGCAAAATCTTAGAGTATTTACTGTGTTAATACAGACTTTAGAAAATAGAAGTGTTAATTTTTTGTTAATTTAGTGTTAATACAATTTGAATAATGGTTAGATCAATCTGTTAGTTTAGTGTTAATACTAATGTTGATATATAAAGATACTAGTTCAGAATGTTAACAATTACATTAGACTTTTGTTAATACTGTAGGAAACATGGGTAATCAGTGTATGTTTAATAGTTAATGTGAGGGTTTTAATTAACATATAAGTATACATTTGTATATGTTATTAATGGATGTAAATATTTATAGTAAAAGTGGATGGAATTATTTCCCTTTATTAAGCATCTTTTAAAACTTTGTTATTAGTGCTGACATGTAAATGTTGATATTTGTGAATTACATGTAGTTACTTGTTGGCTGTGGGTAATGTGTATAAAGATATGCATGTGTGTGAGAATATTAATTCTCTGTGAATTGAATTGTTATGCTTTAGGGTGTCTACATGTAACACTAAGTGAATGAGATTTCAAAACCTATGAGTGTGGTTAGGGAGCAAACATTGAAACATATTTTTATAATTTTTAGTTTGAGAGGGAGGGAGGGAAGTCAAGACAATATTGTTTTTACTGTTCTGTATTTCTGTATTCATCATCTAGGTGGTGGTGGTGGTGGTGGTGTGTGTGTGTGTGTGTGTGTGTGTGTGTGTGTGTGTGATATTACAATTTCTTTGGTCGTTTGCCTGTACCAGGTTTATTTTAAAGTTCTTATATTTTGCATAGTTATCTTTTTTATCATTTCACTAGATCAAGGTTATTTTTTTTTATCATTTCACTAGACCAAGGTTATTGTTTTTTTTTTATCATTTCACTAGACCAAGGTTATTGTTTTTTTTTTATCATTTCACTAGACCAAGGTTATTGTTTTTTATCATTTCACTAGACCAAGGTTATTGTTTTTTTTTATCATTTCACTAGACCAAGGTTATTGTTTTTTTTTTATCATTTCACTAGACCAAGGTTATTGTTTTTTTTTATCATTTCACTAGACCAAGGTTATTGTTTTTTCCCCACATACTCTGCTTTCCTCTACTATTTCAAAACTGATTGATTATCTCAAAAAAATAAAAAAGAAAGGAAGAAAGAAATTATATGCTGAACCCCAAAGGTTTGATAAAACATCTAAACCACATTCTATAAAATGAAAATAAAGTTTTAATATTTTATCAAGATCACTTTTTCTTTAATTACTCACTTAGCACATTGCTCCAGTTTTAAGGCATTTTTAAAAACTTGCATTTTATTATTTTAAAGCATTTTTAAAAGCCATACATTTTATTATTGTATTAGTAGAAGTATTGACTGTATAACTCTGTTTGTGAATGTTGTGGTTTGTCTATAAATTACATGTAAAATTTAATGGCCATATATCCTACCTTACAGTTGTAAAGGGCTGGCCACTGATTTTTCATACCAGTAAAGATCTTAATACCAAATCCACAGACATATTTTCCAGTTAATAAATCTACTAATATTTGCATATTTAGTTTGTGATTGTTTGGATTTAGACACGGATTAAGATGTGTTCAATATCATAGTACCTAGCAAAATGTCTGCACACACACACACACACACACACACACACACACACACACACACACACACACATTTTTCATCATCACTAACATTTTATCTACCTAAATTTGTCTCAGTTTGACAAAATCTTTTTGACAAGATGTCAAATCTAGGTGACAGTTGTAGGTAGACATTTTTTTTCAACTTTATTGTGAGTGATGACAGAAAAATATGAAGTCATACTGGTAGCTATGCATACTGGAA
This sequence comes from Tegillarca granosa, assembly GCA_029721355.1. Classification (NCBI taxonomy): domain Eukaryota; kingdom Metazoa; phylum Mollusca; class Bivalvia; order Arcoida; family Arcidae; genus Tegillarca; species Tegillarca granosa. Next base: position 2,655,240 of record CM056599.1, read on the forward strand.
GCTATGATGCTAAACACATCTGTAATTTGATACACTATCAGATATTTTGAATATTTTTATTTTTGAAGTTTTTACGTGTTGTTTTATAAACAAATATTATTATTAATTGGGTCATTATTTAATAAAACAGACTTCAATTTATTCATTTACTTCTGATTTTTCCATTGTGCAGCCAGTACAATATATAGTTTAAAAGCATACCATGTAGTACCATTTGTGTGGAACCATTATTTTCTTTGGAAATGGGAAAGCAGTATGTGACATCAGTACTGTGAAAACCATGTTATTCTGTTAATTTTGGTTAAAATATTTGTTATTGTTCTGTACAAAAAAACTGGCAAATGCTGTTTCTGGTAAATAAGTTTATGAATTAGAACATTTATATAACAATACATTGATATTTGTTGTTTTACACTTTCCGGTTTCCCAAAGTTTGAAAAGGGGGGGGGGGGGGGGGGGGGGAGTTCATTCTCCATCTAAGCATTGCAACTTGTTGGGCTAATGAAATTTCTGTCAAAGAGTCACTACATATATGCATGGGGTAACTTTATCAGTCAAGAATGTACTTCATTTTATTTCATGCTACTCTCACACATTAATATGGAAAAAAACAACTCTAAATTGTCCAAATCATGCAGTTTTCAGTTTGCAGATTTTCACACAACTAAAATCAGCATGCAGTAATTTAAATTTTATCTTTTTACACCTATGAATAAGTGGTATGGTCCAATCTCTAGATCAGCCCATTGTTAATACTGTGGTAATAAATTTTGTGCATGTCACAGAAAACTGATTTTTTATGTGTTCAGGTACATTTTACCAAAGAAAATAAAACATTTTATGTAATTTTTTATGAGCACCTTCAGTATTTGGTAGACAGTCCATTGTAGTTTTATTTTTTAGGTAATAATTAATAGATTTCCAGTTAAACGTAGCTGACATGATGTCATTTGTAAATCAAAACTAACTTATTTATAGTGCAATGAACTTTTGTAACCTAAAAGCTACATACCCAGACACCCCCCCCCACCCTCCAAAAAAAGTTCATACCCTTCTCAGAATTGTCTTATTTTGTCATTTTGATTGGTTAAACAATTTTCATACACTTCTCAGAATTGTTTTATTTTGTCATTTTGATTGGTTAAACAATTTTTATACCCTTCTCAGAATTGTCTTATTTTGTCATTTTGATTGGTAAACAATTTTTTCTGGTGTTTGTAATCTCACAACATTTCAACCTGTTCTGGTAACTTACAAGCATTGATACACCTTGGACACCTGTTATTTACAGTATTTAAGTTGATGTTTTGTGTGAAAAATTACCAAAAAGAGAACATGTTTTCTTCAGTATTGTCACAGACACATTTCTTAGTGTTCAAATTCATTTATGCTATATACATGGTTTTTTTCCTTCTTTTTTTGTATACTTAAGTGCAACATTTGTATAGTGTGAAATATAATTTTTTTGAAAAGCTAATACTTGTTCCAGCTACACATCTGGATATTGTATATCTGACACAGAAAATCTGAGATTATTTATTAAATTTTATATATGTATGTTTAAAGAGAGAGTAATGTTCTTATGCAATTTCATCTGAAAATAAAACTCTGAAAAATCCAACTTTAGTTTGTATTTGTTGATTCATTGAACCAGAACAAAATACTGTTATATGCCTCTGATGTGTCAGAAAGAAACCTCGGATGAGTAATTACAGATCACAGTGACTATACCCCAATCCCAAATGAGGCAAAAATTAAAAGTCTGTGTATTTATGGTCCTGGGCTCTCTGGGCCCTTTAATTACTCCCAGGCCCTTCAGTTACCTCACAATTCAAGAACTGACCTTTTAGTAAGAGTAAGAACACCCTGTCACTCCAATTCATGATATGAAAACTCTGTCACTCCAATTCACGATATGAAAACACCCTGTGACTCCAATCCACAATATAAAAACACCCTGTCACTCCAATCCACTGTATAAAAATACCCTGTCACTCCAATTCACAATATAAAAACACCCTGTGACTCCAATTCACAATATAAAAACACCCTGTGACTCCAATTCACAATATAAAAACACCCTGTCACTCCAATTCACAATATAAAAACACCCTGTCACTCCATTCACTGTATAAAAACACTCTGTCACTCCAATCCACAATATAAAAACACCCTGTGACTCCAATTCACAATATAAAAACACCCTGTCACTCCAATTCACAATATAAAAACACCCTGTGACTCCAATTCACAATATAAAAACACCCTGTCACTCCAATCCACAATATAAAAACACCCTGTGACTCCAATTCACAATATAAAAACACCCTGTCACTCCAATCCACAATATAAAAACACCCTGTCACTTCAATCCACTGTATAAAAACACCCTGTGACTCCAATCCACAATATAAAAACACCCTGTCACTTCAATCCACTGTATAAAAATACCCTGTCACTCCAATTCACAATATAAAAACACCCTGTGACTCCAATTCACAATATAAAAACACCCTGTCACTCCAATCCACAATATAAAAACACCCTGTCACTTCAATCCACTGTATAAAAACACCCTGTGACTCCAATCCACAATATAAAAACACCCTGTCACTTCAATCCACTGTATAAAAATACCCTGTCACTCCAATTCACAATATAAAAACACCCTGTCACTCCAATTCACAATATAAAAACACCCTGTGACTCCAATTCACAATATAAAAACACCCTGTCACTTCAATTCACAATATAAAAACATCCTGTCACTTCAATCCACTGTATAAAAATACCCTGTCACTCCAATCCACAATATAAAAACACCCTGTCACTTCAATCCACTGTATAAAAACACCCTGTGACTCCAATCCACAATATAAAAACATCCTGTCACTTCAATCCACTGTATAAAAACACCCTGTGACTCCAATCCACAATATAAAAACACCCTGTCACTCCAATTCACAATATAAAAACACCCTGTCACTTCAATTCACAATATAAAAACATCCTGTCACTTCAATCCACTGTATAAAAATACCCTGTCACTCCAATCCACAATATAAAAACACCCTGTCACTTCAATCCACTGTATAAAAACACCCTGTGACTCCAATCCACAATATAAAAACATCCTGTCACTTCAATCCACTGTATAAAAACACCCTGTGACTCCAATCCACAATATAAAAACACCCTGTCACTCCAATTCACAATATGAAAAAACCCTGTCACTTCAATCCACAATATAAAAATACCCTGTCACTCCAATCCACAATATAAAAACACCCTGTCACTCCAATTCACAATATAAAAATACCCTGTCACTTCAATCCACAATATAAAAACACCCGGTCACTCCAATTCACAATATAAAAACACCCTGTCACTCCAAATTCATGATATGAAAACACCCTGTCACTTCAATTCACAATATAAAAACACCCTGTCACTTCAATTCACAATATAAAAACACCCTGTCACTCCAATCCACAATATAAAAACACCCTGTCACTCCAATTCACAATATAAAAACACCCTGTCACTCCAATCCACAATATGAAAACACCCTGTCACTTCAATTCACAATATAAAAACACCCTGTCACTTCAATTCACAATATAAAAACACCCTGTCACTCCAATTCACAATATAAAAACACCCTGTCACTCCAATCCACAATATAAAAACACCCTGTCACTCCAATCCACAATATAAAAACACCCTGTCACTCCAATCCACAATATAAAACACCCTGTCACTTCAATTCACAATATAAAAACACCCTGTCACTTCAATTCACAATATAAAAACACTCTGTCACTCCAATTCACAATATAAAAACACCCTGTCACTTCAATTCACAATATGAAAACACCCTGTCACTTCAATCCACAATATAAAAATACCCTGTCACTCCAATTCACAATATAAAAACACCCTGTCACTCCAATTCACAATATAAAAACACCCTGTCACTCCAATTCACAATATAAAAATACCCTGTCACTTCAATCCACAATATAAAAACACCCGGTCACTCCAATTCACAATATAAAAACACCCTGTCACTCCAAATTCATGATATGAAAACACCCTGTCACTTCAATTCACAATATAAAAACACCCTGTCACTTCAATTCACAATATAAAAACACCCTGTCACTCCAATCCACAATATAAAAACACCCTGTCACTCCAATTCACAATATAAAAACACCCTGTCACTCCAATCCACAATATGAAAACACCCTGTCACTTCAATTCACAATATAAAAACACCCTGTCACTTCAATTCACAATATAAAAACACCCTGTCACTCCAATTCACAATATAAAAACACCCTGTCACTCCAATCCACAATATAAAAACACCCTGTCACTCCAATCCACAATATAAAAACACCCTGTCACTCCAATCCACAATATAAAACACCCTGTCACTTCAATTCACAATATAAAAACACCCTGTCACTTCAATTCACAATATAAAAACACTCTGTCACTCCAATTCACAATATAAAAACACCCTGTCACTTCAATTCACAATATGAAAACACCCTGTCACTCCAATTCACGATATGAAAACACCCTGTCACTCCAATCCACAATATAAAAACACCCTGTCACTTCAATTCACAATATAAAAACACCCTGTCACTCCACTCCACAATATGAAAACATCTCGCGGCCCATTCCACTATATGAAAACACCCTGATGCTCCAATCCTCTATGAGAGCAAAGATTTATTATCTATTAAAGTTTTTGTAACTGGTCACAAATGGTTTGTTGAATGGAATGGTGTATTATACCCCAGTCAAGATGATTACATTTTTATTAAGGTGGTCAGTTCTGGAGTGGTGTATTTCACCCCAGTCAAGATGATTACAGTTTTATTGAGGTGGTCAGTTCTGGAATAGTGTATTATACCCAAGTCAAGATGACTACAGTTTAATTGAGGTGGTCAGTTCTGGAATGGTGAATTATACCCCTGTTAAGATGATTAGAGTTTTAGTGAAGTGATCGATTCTGGAATGGTGTATTATACCCCAGTCAAGATGAATACAATTTTATTGAGGTGGTCAGTTCTGGAGTGGTGTATTTCACCCCAGTCAAGATGGGTACAGTTTTAATGAGGCGGTCAGTTCTGGAATGGTGTATTACACCCCAGTCAAGATGATTACAGTTTTATTGAGGTGGTTAGTTTTGGAATGGTGTATTACACCAAGTCAAGATTAGTACAGTTTTATTGAGGTGGTCAGTTCTGGAGTGGTGTATTACACCCCAGTCAAGATGATTACAGTTTTATTGAGGTGGTCAGTTCTGGAATGGTGTATAACACCCAAGTCAAGATGATTACAGTTTTATTGAGGTGGTCAGTTCTAGAATGGTGTATTACATCCCAGTCAAAATGATTACAGTTTTATTGAGGTGGTTAGTTTTGGAATGGTGTATTACACCCCAGTCAAGATGATTACAGTTTTATTGAGGTGGTCAGTTTTAGAGTAGTCTATTACACCCCAGTCAAGATGATTACATTTTATTGAGGTGGTCAGTTGTGGAATGGTGTATTACACCCCAGTCAAGATGACTACAGTTTTATTGAGGTGGTCAGTTCTGGAATGGTGTATTACACCCCAGTCAAGATTATTACATTTTTATTGAGGTGGTCAGTTCTGGAATGGTGCATTACACCCCAGTCAAGATGATTCAGTTTTATTGAGGTGGTCAGTTCTGGAATGGTGAATTACACCCAAGTCAAGATGATTACAGTTTTATTGAGGTGGTCAGTTCTGGAATGGTGAATTACACCCCAGTCAAGATGATTATAGTCTTATTGAGGTGGTCAATTCTGGAATGGTGCATTACACCCCAGTCAAGATGATTACAGTTTTATTGAGGTGGTCAGTTCTGTAATTGTGCACTAACCCCAGTCAAGATGATTACAGTTTTTATTGAGGTGGTCAGTTCTGGTGTGTTGTATTTCACCCCAGTCAAGATAATTACAGTTTTATTGAGGTGGTTAGTTCTGGAATGGTGTATTACACCCCAGTCAAGATGATTACAGTTTTATTGAGGTGGTCAGTTCTGGAATGGTGTATTACACCCCAGTCAAGATGACTACAGTTTTATTGAGGTGGTCAGTTCTGGAATGGTGTATTACACCCCAGTCAAGATTATTACATTTTTATTGAGGTGGTCAGTTCTAGAGTGATGTATTACACCCCAGTCAAGATGATTATAGTTTTTATTGAGGTGGTTAGTTTTGGAATGGTGTATTACACCCAAGTCAAGATGATTACAGTTTTATTGAGGTGGTCAGTTCTGGAATGGTGCATTACACCCCAGTCAAGATGACTACAGTTTTATTGAGGTGGTCAGTTCTAGAGTGGTGTATTACACCCCAGTCAAGATGATTATAGTTTTTATTGAGGTGGTTAGTTTTGGAATGGTGTATTACACCCAAGTCAAGATGATTACAGTTTTATTGAGGTGGTCAGTTCTGGAATGGTGTATTACACCCAAGTCAAGATGATTACATTTTTATTGAGGTGGTCAGTTCTAGAATGGTGCATTACACCCCAGTCAAGATGATTACAGTTTTATTGAGGTGGTCAGTTCTGGAATGGTGAATTACACCCCAGTCAAGATGATAACAGTTTTATTGAGGTGGTCAGTTCTGGAATGGTGCATTACACCCCAGTCAAGATGATTACAGTTTTATTGAGGTGGTCAGTTCTGTAATGGTGCATTACACCCCAGTCAAGATGATTACAGTTTTTATTGAGGTGGTCAGTTCTGGAGTGGTGTATTTCACCCCGGTCAAGATAATTACAGTTTTATTGAGGTGGTTAGTTCTGGAATGGTGTATTACACCCCAGTCAAGATGATTACAGTTTTTATTGAGGTGGTCAGTTCTGGAATGGTGTATTACACCCCAGTCAAGATGATTACAGTTTTATTGAGGTGGTTAGTTCTGGAATGGTTATTATACCCCAGTCAAGATGATTACATTTTATTGAAGTGGTCTGTTCTGGAATGGTGTATTACACCCCAGTCAAGATGACTACAGTTTTATTGAGGTGGTCAGTTCTGGAATGGTGAATTACACCCCAGTCAAGATGATTATAGTTTTTATTGAGGTGGTTAGTTTTGGAATGGTGTATTACACCCCAGTCAAGATGATTACAGTTTTTATTGAGGTGGTCAGTTCTGGAGTGTTGTATTTCACCCCAGTCAAGATGATTATAGTTTTTATTGAGGTGGTTAGTTTTGGAATGGTGTATTACACCCAAGTCAAGATGATTACATTTATTGAGGTGGTCAGTTCTGGAATGGTGTATTACACCCCAGTCAAGATGATTACATTTTTATTGAGGTGGTCAGTTCTAGAATGGTGCATTACACCCCAGTCAAGATGATTACAGTTTTATTGAGGTGGTCAGTTCTGGAATGGTGAATTACACCCCAGTCAAGATGATTACAGTTTTATTGAGGTGGTCAGTTCTGGAATGGTGCATTACACCCCAGTCAAGATGATTACAGTTTTATTGAGGTGGTCAGTTCTGTAATGGTGCATTACACCCCAGTCAAGATGATTACAGTTTTTATTGAGGTGGTCAGTTCTGGAGTGGTGTATTTCACCCCGGTCAAGATAATTACAGTTTTATTGAGGTGGTTAGTTTTGGAATGGTGTATTACACCCAAGTCAAAATGATTACAGTTTTATTGAGGTGGTCAGTTCTGGAATGGTGTATTACACCCAAGTCAAGATGATTACATTTTTATTGAGGTGGTCAGTTCTAGAATGGTGCATTACACCCCAGTCAAGATGATTACAGTTTTATTGAGGTGGTCAGTTCTGGAATGGTGAATTACACCCCAGTCAAGATGATTACAGTTTTATTGAGGTGGTCAGTTCTGGAATGGTGCATTACACCCCAGTCAAGATGATTACAGTTTTATTGAGGTGGTCAGTTCTGTAATGGTGCATTACACCCCAGTCAAGATGATTACAGTTTTTATTGAGGTGGTCAGTTCTGGAGTGGTGTATTTCACCCCGGTCAAGATAATTACAGTTTTATTGAGGTGGTTAGTTCTGGAATGGTGTATTACACCCCAGTCAAGATGATTACAGTTTTTATTGAGGTGGTCAGTTCTGGAATGGTGTATTACACCCCAGTCAAGATGATTACAGTTTTATTGAGGTGGTTAGTTCTGGAATGGTTATTATACCCCAGTCAAGATGATTACATTTTATTGAAGTGGTCTGTTCTGGAATGGTGTATTACACCCCAGTCAAGATGACTACAGTTTTATTGAGGTGGTCAGTTCTGGAATGGTGAATTACACCCCAGTCAAGATGATTATAGTTTTTATTGAGGTGGTTAGTTTTGGAATGGTGTATTACACCCCAGTCAAGATGATTACAGTTTTTATTGAGGTGGTCAGTTCTGGAGTGTTGTATTTCACCCCAGTCAAGATGATTATAGTTTTTATTGAGGTGGTTAGTTTTGGAATGGTGTATTACACCCAAGTCAAGATGATTACAGTTTTATTGAGGTGGTCAGTTCTGGAATGGTGTATTACACCCCAGTCAAGATGATTACATTTTTATTGAGGTGGTCAGTTCTAGAATGGTGCATTACACCCCAGTCAAGATGATTACAGTTTTATTGAGGTGGTCAGTTCTGGAATGGTGAATTACACCCCAGTCAAGATGATTACAGTTTTATTGAGGTGGTGAGTTCTGGAATGGTGCATTACACCCCAGTCAAGATGATTACAGTTTTATTGAGGTGGTCAGTTCTGTAATGGTGCATTACACCCCAGTCAAGATGATTACAGTTTTTATTGAGGTGGTCAGTTCTGGAGTGGTGTATTTCACCCCGGTCAAGATAATTACAGTTTTATTGAGGTGGTTAATTCTGGAATGGTGTATTACACCCCAGTCAAGATGATTACAGTTTTTATTGAGGTGGTCAGTTCTGGAATGGTGTATTACACCCCAGTCAAGATGATTACAGTTTTATTGAGGTGGTTAGTTCTGGAATGGTTATTATACCCCAGTCAAGATGATTACATTTTATTGAAGTGGTCTGTTCTGGAATGGTGTATTACACCCCAGTCAAGATGACTACAGTTTTATTGAGGTGGTCAGTTCTGGAATGGTGAATTACACCCCAGTCAAGATGATTATAGTTTTTATTGAGGTGGTTAGTTTTGGAATGGTGTATTACACCCCAGTCAAGATGATTACAGTTTTTATTGAGGTGGTCAGTTCTGGAGTGTTGTATTTCACCCCAGTCAAGATAATTACAGTTTTATTGAGGTGGTTAGTTCTGGAATGGTGTATTACACCCCAGTCAAGATGATTACAGTTTTATTGAGGTGGTTAGTTCTGGAATGGTGTATTACACCCCAGTCAAGATGATTACATTTTATTGAGGTGGTCAGTTCTGGAATGGTGTATTACACCCCAGTCAAGATGACTACAGTTTTATTGAGGTGGTCAGTTCTTGAATGGTGTATTACACCCCAGTCAAGATTATTACAGTTTTATTGAGGTGGTTAGTTTTGGAATGGTGTACTACACCCCAGTCAAGATGATTACAGTTTTATTGAGGTGGTTATTATTGGAATGGTGTATTACACCCCAGTCAAGATGATTACAGTTTTATTGAGGTGGTCAGTTCTGGAATGGTGCATTACATCCCAGTCAAGATGATTACAGTTTTATTGAGGTGGTTAGTTCTGGAATGGTGTATTACACCCCAGTCAAGATGATTACATTTATTGAGGTGGTCAGTTCTGGAATGGTGCATTACACCCCAGTCAAGATGATTACAGTTTTATTGAGGTGGTCTCAATTTGTACATAATCAGATTCCAATTATAATAATTACAATAATAATTATCATGATGATGATGATGACGATGATGACAACAGCAACAAGATAACAATTATGTCATAGTTAAATAATTTTACAAAACATAATTTTACAATTTTTAAAATTGTTTTATTGTGATCCATCGTGAAATTCATTATTGAAATTGAATCTATTATAGAATTAGACAATAAATAAAGTTACAGCAGAATGAAAATGACAGCACTAAAGGTTTTGAAAGTGTTGACTCAAGAAAAAATAAAATTTCTTTACTGAAGAATCTTTAATATTTGTTGGGTTAAAAACTCTGTGGTTTTGCCTTTATAAAAAATTATGTTGGTAGAAATTTTCGTAGAATTGAGTTTTATAAAAAAAAAAAAATTCCCATTGATGGCAATGGTAATCAAACATTTTCGATGACATTTAATTTCGTGGTTTTCAATAACCCAAGGAAATAAAAAAAAAATTCATTAGATATTTATATTTTAAAAATTACTATTTTGTTCTGTTATACAAGTAATCATACAATTAATTATCTATAAAATTGACAATTCTTATTTGAATTAAAAAAAATATCAATTAATTATTATTTTTCTACTAGAGTAATTGAATTAATTAAAAATTAATTTCGAAAGAATCAGTCACTCCTGTCCCGTTATTTTGCCGAACTATACGATTAAATATAAGGAAATGCCGAACTTTTTGCAATGTTTACAATCTTTAAAACGCTTTAACTGGCGGATTTTTTAACACGTCATGTTTAATGTATTTTTGCATTGATCAATGGTGAAAAAACAAAAACAGAGATGGTGTACGTGTCATCAGGTGAGTAATTTTCTTTCAGAAAATCGCTTTATAAACGTTTATGGCTTTAAAAATTAATCAACTCTAAAACTTTAAATCTCTGACTATTAGCAGGATTACGATTAAAATCTGTATTCTTTAGCAATTATCTGGAAAAAGAACTGTCGAATTCGTCGGTCTCATCACAGGGGCTTGTATCAACTTAAAATTATTATTTTTTAAAAAAAATCAAAAAGTCGACCGCTTTTACTGTATCTAGAGGGTCGACTTTTTGATTTTTTTAAAAAATAATAATTTTAAGTTGATACAAGCCCCTGTGGTCTCATCACTGTTCTCGAAAAATCTATGAATATTCATTCTAACAATTAGCAGTCTGGATTTATAATAAGAAAGTTTCTTTGTGTTACTAGTAAATCCATTTTATCTGTAGACTCATAGGTGTCCACAAAATTCTATGCATAATTATAAATTGCCATGGATCCAGTTTTCTATAGGTCAATTCACACCTAAAACATATTTGTTCTCTTGTTACGCTTCACAGTCATTGCATTTTAGGTATTTTACAACATGCTTCTGTGAGATCTCCATTAAACTTAAAGGATGGTAAATTGGACAATCTTATTTTGGGGAAGCCAAATGCAGCAGACAGGGCTTGATAGGTTGCCAAGCAGTTCAGTCGGTGGAGTCCCGCTAAAATTGGGAAGGTCCCGGGTTCAGGTCCCAGTTTGGCTGCTGCTTTTCCCTTTCCTGTTACATTTGGGGGCTCGTATAACCCTCGGAAGTGGCCCATGACACCAATAGGGTAAAATCTGGTTGTTTCAATTCAGGATAGTTTAATGGAAAGAAAGAAAGGGAGGAATGTAGCTTGATAGGTGGCCAGGTAGCTCAGTTGGTAGAGTGTACCGCTAGTATTGGGAAGGTTCTGGGTTTGAATGCCATTTGCCACTGCATTTTTCCCTTTCCTGTTACACAAATATCATATCATGAGATTTGATCTATAATCAAATCCTGAATTTCCTTTGCCCCTAATCCACTTTAAACCTAGCTGCTTTGTGTAAGGTCAGAACAATATCTGCATCAAAACCTGTGATTTTCCAGTACCTATTTGTGTCAAAAAGAGCCATCTCATTTTGCTTCAGACTGAAAATAATCAACCTTCAAATGACTGTTTAATTATCACCCAGAATCATTTCATCTGTTTACTTGCGTCTAGAGTAGAAATAGGTTTTAAGTAATTTCAAACTTTTCTGTTTACCCACTGACTTTTAGAAGCAATGAATTATTAATATAATTTTTCATTATAGTGTATCATTCAACTATTTTCCATTGCCTTCTTTGCAGGTCAAGTCTGTGATTCCAGGTCACCATGGCGATTTTCTTCTGTGCCAGAGATTTTCTGGGGAATAATCAACTTCATTGTCCTTTTGTAAGTATCAGTGTAAGATAATTATAAAATTATATAAATATAAAATTCATTCTAAGAAATTTGGTTACTAAATTTTTGTTAAAACTGAAGTATGGGGTTAAACTTGTCAAATAAACCTTCCTACTAATACTATTTAGAATATGAAAACAAGATTATTGCTAAAGGGGTATATCTAGATTCTTACAAATCTTGTCATGAAATACATATTAAAGCAAAAAACGATATTCTTGTAAGTAAACTAGAGAATTGTCATTTACCAAAAAATAAAGTAAGATAAAAATTAATAATACTGGTAAATAAATAAATAAAATAAAAATAAACAATAATAAATGTGTTGCAAGTTTTCAAGATTGAGGAGAAGTAGAGGAAAAAGATCTAAGATACATGTGTATCACTTATTTAGTTTTGTTATTTTTAACTTGGAGAAAAGTTTTTTAAAAATTTGGGCCAAACAAGGTCAGAGTTCAAAGTTTATCTAGATATTTTAATGGATGTAAGTTGGTGTTTTTAGTATGTAGGATGATTAATTCACTGCATCATATAGGAGGGCCTTAATTGTAAGTCTGTAGAAAGTAGTCAGTTAGAGTGGAATTTGCTGTGTTTTTCCATCCCTCCTTCCTATTACATTGGTACCAAACACATTTACACGACTTGATAGAAAGTAGAAGCTGAGTGGTCTAAAGTAACAGCTTAATTTCTGGGTTTGAATCCTACTTAGGACAGATCCTAGTGCAAGAAAGGTTATCATTTGGCTTGCTGTGTTAGGTGGAGTTTTCCGGTTTTCTCCACCACTCTAGAAATGACTGGCTTTAATGTTATTGAAAAAATCTTGACTGGGTTGTTAACTTCTAATATTCCACTTTACTTCTCTCTATATAAGAAGTGTACTATTTTAGCGTCTTTTCTGTTACAAAATTAATATTGGTCTAATTTTATTTTTAATTTCAGCTTCAGAACATTAATTTCAGTAAGTATATGCACTTAAAAATTTAGATTATAAACTTGTCCAATCACCCCCAACAAGTAAACTTGATAATGCATGGGTTACCGTAGTTTTTTCTTTATTTCTGCCTTAACTTATATTTTGTTTGCAGAAATTTAGGTTTGACTGACTAAAATTATTAAACATTCATTTTTTTTGCCATTTTTGCCTGTGTATCACATGATAAATTACCTCATTGGTGGTTCAGTGTAGAATGTCCATCTCAAGTGCAAAAGGCCATGGGTTTAGACCCTGGATGTTTCATACACAGGACAGATTTGAGATACTGCTTCTTTGCTTGATGCTGGGAACTAAGAGGAAGAATATTGACTGGTTTATCCGATGTCAGGATAATGTGACTAGGGATTGTTATGCAACATCTTGATGTAATGGGCTAGCACCTTATAAAAAGTCATTGTGTGTGATAGTACAAGACAGACCACACTTGGACATATGCATACACAAACTTGTTCTTAGATTTATATTTGCTGTAAAATTCCTGATTGGCTGTTAAATAACATGATAACAAACCAACCTATATGATCAAATTAATTGATGCATAACTAAATGGGAAATGTTAATGTCTCAAACTCCCAAAATAACAACTCTTCTTGCAGAAAAACATAAAGCAATAGAATTTGAAATGTTCTGCTCCACTGATTATAACATGAATCTCAGTAGATTGAAAATTTTATCATTATAATTATGATGATGGTGTTTACTTGATTATTTATGTATAAGACCAGTATGTACTACACTTTATACAAAAATATGGCAATGCAAAAAGATAATTAGCTTGGTATCTTGTAATTTTGAATATTTTCTGCTACAAGGTACCTTTTTACTTTGAAAGTGGTTTGAAGCCAGGCCTGAGACCTGACAGTATGTTGTAGTAAAGATATCTATGTGATTATCATAAACTCAGATGTAGAGATGCATAGCCAAATGGTCTAGCCTGCAGACTGGTATAGTTAAAGAATCTAACCCCAGTAGGATTATAGTACATGATATATATTTAAGCACTTTATTTTTACACATTGCACAGTCTTCTTGCTGCTTCAGGTGATTTTTTTTAGTTACCCGGTAGTTTGAATTTAGTAATACTGATTTGATTATTCTTCATTTTTACAGCCAAGTATGACTAAACACGGTAATAATTACACAACAGATTACAGATCAGGTCAAGGTCAAGGGTATGTATGACTATAATTATATAACTAATCACATTACAGACATGTAAAGTTTAGGGGTACAATGACTGGTATTAATTACACAACAGAACAGATCAGGTCAAGGTCAGGGGTATGTGTAACCAATACATGCAGTTATAATTACACAAAAGATTACAGATCAGGTCAAGGTCAGGGGTGTGTATAATAAATGTAGTAAAAATTACACAAAAGATTACAGATCAGGTCAAGGTCAGGGGTATGTATAACAAATAAATGTAGTAAAAATTACACAACAGATTACAGATCAGGTCAAGGTCAGGGGTATGTATAACTAATACATGTAGTAAAAATTACACAACAGTAAAGATCAGGTCAAGGTCAGGGGTATGTATAACTAATACATGTAGTAAAAATTACACAACAGTACAGATCAGGTCAAGGTCAGGGGTATGTATAACTAATACATGTAGTAAAAATTACACAACAGTACAGATCAGGTCAAGGTCAGGGGTATGTATAACTAATACATGTAGTAAAAATTACACAACAGTACAGATCAGGTCAAGGTCAGAGGTACTAATACATTTAGTAATAAATTAATAATTACACAACAGATTATAAATCATGTCAAGGTCAGTGATTTTTATGACTTAATAGGTTATTATTACACATCTGATTGAATGCCAGTTAAAATTTGTGCAAAAATCAAACCAATTTCCCCTTTTTGTTCTTTTTTTTTTTTTTTGCTTTTTTTCTTTTTTTCTTTCTTTTTTTTTTTTTTTTTTTTGATTTGAGTAATCAGAACTTTTTCAGTATTGGACCAACCTGTTTTTCAGACAGTTTCTAATGGCCAGCATTATCTGATTTAAGTCAAATAGAACCATCATATCTGACCTAAGGGCATACAGTATTGATGTATGTGGTGAAACTTTTAAAAGCTCAAAAGTGCAATGTAAATTTGAATGTGAAATTTATATGTTTGAAAAAAAAAAAAACCCAGAAATTTTAGAGAGCAAATAAATTCTTAACAATATTATTGGTAATTAAGAAAATGACATTGAAATACCAAAGTTCAGCTATATCAAATTTTTTTTTTACTGTGATTTAACAATTAATACTGCTATTAAAACTCGATGAAATGATAAGATCAATTTTTAATTACAGGCCCCCACCTCCACCTCGACGGAGAATGGGAGGATTTGGTGGTAGAGGAGGAGGTAAGTTTAATATATATCAATGTCTTCAATTAAGTTTAAATTATAAAGAATCCCATCTTTAAAACTAGTCTAACCGTAATTTTAAAAAATCAATGGTATATATACATTACTTTTATGAAAGTCTCTGATGTTTCTGAACCCTCCTATATATTCATCTTTGTAATTTTGTTTTTTTTTTCCCTAAAAGTTATACTATGACAAAGCATTCTAAATATAATTATATAGTACAGTAAAAGCTCAATTTATACATGTTTATGTGTATTGATAAAACACCATTGACACTAAGTCTTTATCCAAAAACAACTTTAAACCAATTTCACCTTTTATGTTTAAATTTAAAGCTTCTTTTTAAATTAATTTCAGGTGCTCCGTCTCCTCCACCAATGGGAGGAGGTGGATGAGGAAGGTAAAGACCTTGATGTTACCATTGGAAACCATTGGTTATATCCTCTAGGTTTCCAGAGATTCATCAGGGTCTTTTAAATGTTAAGTTCATGGATCACACAATGGTAATACAACAAACTTAGAATGGATCCAGAATTCCTGGAAGTGTTTTATTGATGGAGAACATGATATTCCTTGTCAAATGTGATAACTGTATATATTTGTATACATGGTTAATTACCTCATTTTGAAGACAGAAATGGACTTTTATCAAGTCTCATGAATGGTCTTTATATACAGGTTTAACATTGTATTTCAGCCTGTAGGTTGGACATGTTTGAACTTCTGTAAATGTTTTTCTTTCATAATTGTTTACTTGTTATTGCGGGGCTTGAAAAATTTCTATTGTTAAGACTTCTAGTAGTAAACCAGTTTAAAAAAAAGAAAAAAAAAGAAAGAAAGAAACAAAGAAACAAAATAAAAGAAATACACTGTAGTGGAATTTTTCAAGCCCTGATTTGTTTTATCTTTGATATTTCTATTCTGGATACCATGAACAATTTGTTTAAAATGAAATTTGTCTGTTAAAATAGATGAATGACAAATCATCTGGAAACTTCTTTAAGAAGTTGGGTGACTTTGAAATAGTTTCATTTTAAATAAATGTGATAAAAGTTGTGATTGTGATAGTTTGTTTTTAAAAGAGAGAGAGAGAGAGACTGTGTGTGTGTGTGTGTGTGTGTGTGTGTGTGTTATATGAATGTTTTGTTGCCAAAATAATGCATCTTTTAAAGAAATCTACAATAAATGTATATGTATATTTATAAAATATATTTGTGTATTGTTTTTGTATTTTATTGTGATGTTTTCAGACTATTTAATATCTTATAAATAAAATTTCAGAAGCAGTAGCATTATAATTTAAGACAAGAAAAGAAATTTTATTTTAAGAGGTTTTGGTATTTTTTTTTGCTATTGTAAGATTGTACTCAATGATGTGCTTAGGGATTTTCTGTTATGACAAGGCTTTATTAAGTGAAATTTGACATACTTTATTCAAAACTATTATGAACATTTTTCTAAATTTCCCAAAACACATAGACAGAGACAGTAAGAAACAATATATTTATGTTTAAAATTGTGCATAAAGTGCAGTCTTTTATGAATTGTTACTGATGTATTTAGCATTTTTCATAAGAGATTTATGCTTTCACTTTGTTAACAGTTCTTTCATAAGGTTATCATATATGAAACCATTTCCATAGTTGATGTATATGTATTTAGAAGTGTTATTGCTCCTAAGCAATCTTTTTTAATTCATTAAGGTCTTCTGTTATTCATAAATAATTCTTTTATCATATACTTTGTCCATGATCTGTGTTATCAGTGTGGTATGGCTTCCTCTATCTTCTTAATTCATTATATTTTGTTCAAACAAGTCATTTCATAATAAGATTTTTTGTTACTTACCAAATTACTCTCCATTCATTATTAAACCATCTCCTAGTTCAAAAAATATGTTTATGTTGTTCTTTGAAAAATGTTTTTAAAACTACAGTACAATGTACAGACTTACATAAAAAAATAACATTTCACCTTAACATAAAAGTAACACATAAAGTTAACCAGTGATATCAATTATATATAAGTTAACCAGTGATATCAATTATATATAAGTTAACCAGTGATATCAATTATATATAAGGTAACCAGTGATATCAATTATATATAAGGTAACCAGTGATATCAATTATATACAAGTTATTTATATGTATTATAATTGGAATATAATGAAAGCATGTAAAATGAATTATTTATATGCTATTATAATTTGAATATAATTGATTTTGATATCCTTTAAATTCAGAAAATTTTACACATAAAATAAATTGATGCATGAAAAGTTCTTAAGTTACATGTAAATTAAATAATTATAGTTAAATGTTAGATAAAATAATTTTACAGTTATTACTAATATGTCAGATATCTGTTGTAATTAAAACAAGAGACTGTTATGTTTGACCATTCAAATAGTTGATTTTTTGTAGTCTTATCACACACACACACACACACACACACTTTTAGCCATCACAAAATGATTTTCTTGAAAACAGCCAGGTCAAATCCCTTGATAAATATGACTAAACAAAAAGTGGTGATAAATCAATGTTTTAACATCTTAGTTCTTAGTTGAAATGAACAGTCATAAACTAAACATTTTTGAGTTAAAAATGAAGTTTATTTTCCTTTATGACATATATTTCATATGAAAAACGACATGATTATTATTTAAACAAATGTTGATAACAATCTGAATTATGACAGATGTCAGACATAAATATTTTACTATGATACAAGTGAGTACTGGGGAACCTAAGACAGTTTCCTGCATCATAGAATAATTAACAACTGTTTCAATGATAAATGCTTCGATAAAGTCAAATTCAAGTTTCGTTTTTCTTGCACCTTTGAGACATATTTCCTATCTGACTTTACCACTATGATAGAACACATGTATTGTATAATTTTTACATTACCGGTACTTAGGATACATATAAAAGAAAGATAGTGATTCAATTTTCCATCAAGTTGGACCAAAAACTTGAAAATAAGAGAGGGTAGCAAATGTTGCTGTAAACAAGTACATGTATCTGTATAGATAGGTTTGACTGTTTGGCCAGCGAACAGTGACTTTTGAGTCACCAAACTTAACCAGCTTTAACTCAAATTCTTGTTTCTTATTTATATAATTTTTAGTACCGTAGATTTTGGAAGTTATGCATGAAATTTTGTTTTTCAATACCATTTTAAGAGCCATTCAGTTTGTTTAACATACTGGCTGATAGGCAAAAGTTGAGAGTTCATATACAAGGTTTTTATTCTTCTCTACGTTGTAATGTCTTTTGACTATTTTTTTGCACTTGACACATCCAGTCTTTCAAAAAAAAAAAAAAAAATATTTTAAATATTTCTGTATTATTCTACATCATCAGCTAAATCTAATCTCCGGAATTTGTCTAAGTTATAAAAACAAGCTCTGACTGTCCGACCACCAAAATATCTTCCATTTAAGTCAATGACAGCTAAAATAAAAACACAAATATATAAGCCATTACCACAAAATATATCTTGATATATCTATTACAGTAAAAGCTAAAAAAAAAAAGAAAAAAAAGGGGGGGGGGGGGTTTACTTGTAATACTAAGATAAATTGGAAAATTCCACAAAATTTTACTGTAAAAAATGTACAAAAAGATAATGTCAAGGAGCTCTTTATTGATAATCATCTATGGCATCATATGGAATACACACGTCAAGGGTACATGAAGTTACATACAAGTACGTGGTTACAAACAGAAAACATGTCAAGAAACCGTACAGTTGCCATTAGTTACCATACATCTTTGGCAACATGAAAAATATTACATAAGACATATTGAAAATACATGTTGCTCAACCATTTCAAAAAACAATTAAAAAATTATGCTTTTTGTAAGAATAATCATCATGCCTTTTGAACATGACTGATCCAAACATGTGAAAATATAGTGGCCTTATAATGGTTCTTAACAGCCTGTAGCAGCTATATACATGTATAAACCAACTTCTTATTACTCCTACAGCTTAAAAGGACTATTAATAGAGTGAAAAGTCGATCTGCTGTAATGGTTTTAAAAAAATTGGGGCGTAATGTAATGTAATATTTATGTACATGTACCTTTAATTGCTGAATCCATTTTTTCAAATTCTACAAAAATACGAACAGCCTCTTCATCCTGACCTCCAGGTATCTAATGGAAATAAAGATAAGATTGACTGATAACATATTGTTAATCACTAGTAATATATTAACTACAGGAAAGATATTTTTATCCAACCTTGGGACTTACAAAGCCCAAAGATGATCACTCTGGAAGCAGCCAGTCTTTTGACTACTTTATTCAGTCAATGTTGGGAAGCATAAATAATAATATCAGAAATTTATCTGGCAGCAAAAGGGAAGAATTTCATCCTCTGTGTGTGTGTGTGTGTGTGTGTGTGTGTGTGAGAGAGAGAGAGAGAGAGAGTTTTCAGTGTGTAAACAGAATTTAAAATATTTACCTCAAATATTAAACATTTAACAACTTTTCCATATTTGGTACATTCCTCTGCAGTTTCTGGCTCTAAATCTTCATCCACTTCACCTGGTCCAACCATATTCTGTAAAAATTAACAACATATTTCTGAAAAGAGTCAGTTTTAAGGCTACCAAATGCATCTTAAAAGGAATATCTTGACTTTAAATTGATTCAGTTGTATAGATATATAAATGGAAATTCACAAAAGAACCAGATAATGAACGTGTGAAACAATTTGGAAAAGCATTTGCATTACAAATGCTAAGAAAAGTTTTTACAGTAAAATGTCAATGTATGCCGTTCTTTATTCAACAGAACTAATCCCGCCACTCAAATCTTATGAAGTCATGTGGTATGGATGCAAACCATGTTATTACAGTAATTTTCTAATTTTGTTCTGGTTTCAATCATAATTCAGGTCTAAACAGCACCATTATTATGATCATCCCTATTGTTTTAAAAGAAAAGGCACAATTTATTTCAGTTTTTTTTAACAGAAAGAAATACCATTGTATTGCCTCTGACTCCAACAAGATATTTCAGAAGGAAAATGAAAATAAAACATCATCTGAAGTAGTTATGGGGGTTGAAGCCAAGCAAGGTGACATTGTATTTTTACAGACTAGAACTGAACAAATTACTAGAACATCTGGAAATTTTCTGGTCAGTTTATTTTTGTAAGTAATGACAGATCAAATTATTACCGATAATGGTTAATTTTTCACAACATTAATTAACAATCTGACAATGAAAATGCAAGTAAATTACATTCAAATCAAATATTTGCAAAAGTATTATTTTTTGTCAATGTTTCTGTCAAATTAACATAAATATCAATGAATGTATAATTTCTGATTTACAGTATTAAGTGACAACCATCAGAAGGTTTTTCCATTTTGCCTGTAATAAATGATACACAACACTTCAATAGACTTACCAGCAATAATATAACCTTTGAGGGATTTCTTAATAAATTCGTATTAGGTACAGCTTCTCTGGGTTGTTCTTAAAAACAAGAGAAATAAAATTTTCAAATATAATATGTATAAAGGGCAAATGGTAATTTTTATCAA
The DNA here is from genome assembly GCA_029721355.1 of Tegillarca granosa. Taxonomy (NCBI): domain Eukaryota; kingdom Metazoa; phylum Mollusca; class Bivalvia; order Arcoida; family Arcidae; genus Tegillarca; species Tegillarca granosa. The sequence continues at coordinate 2,676,303 of CM056599.1, forward strand.
CCAATTCTGGAAAGAGTCTTAGATCCAGATAAACCTGATAGACTGCATCAAGCTTAAATGTCTGAATTTACTTTTTAAGGACATCTACAGTTAAACTTATCTTTAGTAATCTGACGTTCGACACGCACACATTGAGCGAGTTTATAGTCTACATGGGGCCTTGCGGCCATTGTGCAGACTGTTTAACTTAATAATAAAAATTTTTATGATTTGGTATTTTTGGTCGTTATAGTCCCTAATAAACGAAGGTGCCAGGACAGCAGCAGAGCAGGAGAGTGCATAGGAAGAGGAGGGGCCCAGCTGTGAGTGAAGTACCCCGTGGTAGCAATAGGGTATCCCTAACCAGGCGCGAGAACATGCCAAGAGAAAAATTTTGAAATTTTGATAAAAAAGAAGGGAGTGGGGTTATTTGAAGCCTGTTCCAAAAGGGGATCTTTATTAATGGGGGATCAAAAGCATGGATGTCTAATTTTGAAGATATAAGTGAAGGGCCCCTATGCCGGCGTAAACGCCTACTCTGTTTTCGATAAACATAGGGGATCTTTATCGTGCCCCGTCAGGCTGTCGGGTACACGGGGCCTCCGGCTTAACGTCTTAGGCGAGACGCATCTGACGTTCGAGCAGTGATAAGTGACCACCATAGATTGACGAATTATCTCCCTTTGTGGTTTGGTGCAGAACTAAATCAGTAGATGAATTAAGCTACATTAATTTTGTCATATGATAATGACTGACATTAAAGTAGTAATGATAAAGAGTAAAAAAAAAATAACAATAAGAAGAAGCAGAAGTCCTTGGATTTGGTTTCTGGTCGTTTATTCTGTTTGTAATCTTTCTGCATTTTTGTTCCTGCATGGTGTAGTCTGTATGTCTATCTGCCAGGGTGAGTTGACATGTTTGTGGAGTGTGTAACTGCTACATGTTGTTGTGTCATTTGCTAATTACATCCAATAAACAAGAGGCCTAATGGGGTCTGTATGATCATTAATCGGACTACAAGGAGGTACAAGGTGTTTCATAATCTACTTGCAAATTTGCTACTGATGAAGCAGTGAAAAATTGTAAGAAAACCCCCATCACATAATTTTAAATTGCTATATATTAATTTTTACACACCAAACTTAAACTGAATTGGTTGATAAATAATGAAAAGTGATAATGAATGAAATGCAATGGACTAAAATGCATTCAAACAACTCATTTTGAGTATTCAATCAAACCAAAATCTCAAGTGAGCTACCTTTTGGTAAATCTTTTTCATGTATGATCTTTCCTCCTCTTTTGCTTGTTTTCTCTACATACAATGCCGTACTCATGCCTTGTTCCTGTCTTCCAAGACCTTGACCTTCTTTGTAGCCATATTTGGCCATGATTTTAGATGCAACAGATCCACTATAAAACATTGTATACAGTCAAGTCATAATTATTTTGACACAAAATTGTAAAATTAAAGTTCAAACACATTTTCTTACTGAGGCATTTTTTTAATTGTAAGAAGTGGACCTTTATGATAATATGTGGATTTGGTACAGGCTGTGACTGTTAAATATGTTGACAAAAGCTAATTGCTAACAACTCCAAATAATAATTCATTTCAGTGGTTAATGGTTAATTTGTACAGAATTGGCTTTCTTCAGGATAATGCATGTTTTCAGAGAATAGCTGGGTAAAGTTACTGCTAAAGTTATCATAAATTTAAAGTTGTTAGCTTCACAAAAATTTACTCCAGGCTGATTAAGAATCATATGTCTTAGGTATTCACAATTTAAAAATAATTCAGATATCTCTGCAGTATTTAGTTTTTTGACCATTTGTACTATATTTTTTCACAAATAATCAATGTTAATCATACCCAAACAGTGTCATAAATTTATTGTTTTGCTCCTTCATTTAAATCATTAATTTAAATTAATATGAAAAAGGAAGGACATCTAATGAGACATTAAATTCCAACCCCCATGATCATAAGAAATGGAGATGAGGGGCGAAATCTGCCATGCATGCAGCTAGCCAGTCATCTGGAAGGGAGCCTACTAGTGTAGACAATGCTTTTGAACTTGCACATTAATTAAAAGAAACTGATGATAATGATTAAATGTACCTTGTCATATCATCAAATAGAAACACAATACATGTGTATTTTTTTCCACTATTAGTTTATTCATTTATTACATAAACATTTGGTCTGTATTTCTATTAGATTTTACCCCCACCCCCCAACCCCAACTTTTGATTGAAAATAAAACGAACCACAAAATACCTTGTGCCTGTGTTTCTGGTAGAATAATATATGAGAAATTTTCCTAATTAAAGATAAATCTATTAACATCTTGTAATTTTTAATTTGTTACTATGATCTACTTGGTGTACTGTTCATGCGATGTTTCTGATTTCAAATGTACATTTTCAACATATTTGTTTCAAGTAATTTTCTTTAAATATTTATTTTTGATTCAAAAAAAAAAAAAAAATAAAAATAAAAAAAAAAAATAAATAAATAAAAAAACAAATTGCAGATTTAAAGTAGCACATACTTACCCAAGTCCCATACTATGAGCTATGGTTGGCGATTTTGGTCTTTCTTGTACCATAGGTGTCCCATCAACTGAAACAGGTTTAAATCATTCAAAATAAACATCTAATCATTCAAAACAAGCATCTAATCATTCAAAACAAACATATTATCATTCAAAATTGATTATTTACCTGCAGAGTAACAACATGTTACTGTAATCATTTGGTAAGTCAAAGCAGTGTACCAGTAAATAACAGACTTACCTGCCTTAGGTGTTACAATTATAACAGGAAGGAGAAGAAGGTTTGGACCGGGTAGATGGTAGACTCATAAATCAAAGTTGAGTTCAATATGTGCAATTGTTTAGAAAATAATTACGGAAAACTAATGGTGCTGCCTGCACTTATGTTTCATGCCAGGCTCACCAAATTAATAACAGAATAAAACTTTGTTGCAAATTCGACTACAAATTTATCAAGGGGACATTACTCTGTAAATACCGGGTGGCTGTATATGGCACATGACCTAGACCTATATGATGTACATGTACTTCAACAAATTCAATCTGTCTAAATGGAATATTTAGATACTGAAAATCATGACACTTTTTTTTACGACATGAAATTTTTCATGAATCCATACTAAAGCCTATTTCACAACAAGAAATTTTTGCTATTTCCCCAAAGGCAACACCTCATAAAATAGGTTTATATTTGTATACATATCATGTCGTGGTCTGTATTCACATGAATAAACTTATGATGATTTTAATCAGTTTTAAATAAATCAGTAGTTTTACATAATTTTTTTTTGATATGTGGATTAATGTTGCAATATAGTATTAAAGTACAAATAGAATGAAATAAAATAATATGTAAATAATGTACTGTTCTTGTTAGCATCCAGTTTCTTTTGTAACAATGCATAGAAAACTTTATCAAAAATCATGACACTTAGTTTTTGCAAATTGTTACTGTGTCACGAATATTGAGAAAATAAAGTGCTCGTGAAAAATGAAGTGATTCACAGTACATAGGTTATACCAAATTAAATGTGGCACTTTATTCAAAACCCATACTTTTTTAAGCTGGTTTCAGAAAATGACGGCAGAAATTGCAGATTACTACTTAAAAATATTAGCGCATTTAGTATTAATTACAGAATTATGTACATGTATCACAAGATCTAAATATTGGATAGGTGAATGGATGGATGGATACTGTATAAGTATTTATATTAGCGTGTATTATATTTGGTGTTCCTGAGGGTCTCAAACATTAAGCGTGTATTAATATTGGCACTGTCATTGTTTCCCCTTAGAAAGGTGAGCTAAAATTAATGTTGAAGTGTATTAATATTGGCGGAAATTAATTTAATGCCAAAAGCACCAATATTAATACACAGCCAAAAGAAATACTTATACAGTGTATGGATTGATATCTGGAAGGACAACCATGAAAATAAAATAGCCAGACCTGCCATACATGTGGTGAAGTATAAAAAAGAGGAAATCTACTTTATATTTATTATTTACCATCTGCTGAATTGTCTTCTTCTATTAATGATGTAGGTGGTGCTATGGCTGCTCCTGTCCCTAAAACATAAAAAAACAGATATGTACATAGACAGATCACACACATGGCCAAACGTAATTGTATTCATAGAGAACAACTGATATAGACTAATGATAAGTTTACTTGTCATATTAATACAAATAAAAACCTATATCAGAACAAGTCCTGTACAAATATAATAGTGAAATACTGTACAAATAGGTAAACACTCCAAGCACCTTGTTTAATCTAATGCTCCATAGCTGGCTAGATTACATTAATCAAAGGCTCCACAGAAAACTTTCACACATGAGATATAGACACACACACACACACACACACACACACACACACACACACACACACACACACATTGATACTGTAAGATAAAACTTTTAACTACTCAAGAAAAATGTTCACCAAGTGAAGGCAAAGTTACAGACAGATGAAATACAAAGAACAGTCAGTGTAAAAAAATTGACAGATATTTTAACACTTTTAATTCTGACAATTTCGATATACATGTACTAACCAAAATTTGAACTCTATGGAAATAATCTCCAATATGGCAGCTCTAAGAGAGAGTTGTATCAAGAGGATCAAATTTCATTAGTTAGGGGAGGACTTATATACCTGTAGCTCTACGAGGAGGATCAAACTCTTCTTCCTCCTCCTCTCTACGTCTTCTCATAGCTCGCTCCATCTCAGATTCTCCAAAATTACCAGAATCTCTGTCTCTGTTCCTATCTCGGTGTCGGTCTCTGTCTCTATCTCTGTCTCTATCCCTATCTCTGTCTCTGTCCCTGTCTTTTCTACGTCTGTAAAAGAACCAAAAAATCAGAAGATAAAAAGTATGATACAGACAGCACACTAACACTGACTTAAGTCAATAAAATTCAATAATGCTAAGTCTACTGTCAACTTGTGTGTAAAGGAGACATCCTTACTATTTAATATTCAATACTCTTTTGTTTAACCATTTTGACTGAAAATATCCTTACCTCCTGTCATTTTTCAATGAAAATATCCTTACCTCCTGTCATTTTTCAATCAGAATATCCTTACCTCCTGTCATTTTAAATCAGAATATCCTTACCTCCTGTCATTTTTCAATGAGAATATCTTCACCTCCTGTCATTTTTCAATCACAATATTCTTACCTTCTGTCATCCTCGAAGTCTTTCCTTTTGTCTTCGTCTCTTTCTTTTTGTCGCTGTTCTTTTCTTTTTTTGACAAAATCTTCATAATCATTTGGACGTAAAGGATCATATTCATCTGTGACTCCGGTTAATGATGGAGCAGGATCTGCTGGTAGGAATGGTGAACCACCCAGACCAACTGAGGAAAACTGTGATGATCTCTCCAACTACAGTAAAATAATACATTGTGCTTACATATGTTTATATGAAAGACTTTGCAAAACCTTTCGTAGTGAAACTGTATTTGCAAAAGCTTTTTTTGAATCTGTATACTATATATAACGTTCAGTTTGGTACTGATCAGCAATTTTTCAAAATATGTAAATATGTTTTCAGTCAAGAACCTTATAACTTCACAGACTGTTTTTAAACACAGCTGTATATCACAGATGTTCATTTCATTTCATGGAATGATTTTGGTATTTGTTCCCTTTAGTTCAAATTTTTGGAACTGTGTTGTTTTAGGAATCTTTTGAACAGAGAATTATATTTTACAAAATTTAACTCCTTCAACTGAATATTACAACCTTATTCTGTTAAACTATTTGAGAAACTTGTTCACAGTTTATAGCATTTTAGCAACCAGACTTTTTTTCAATTTTAGAGGATGGCAAAACAGGCAAAGTACATGGAAAACCTTTGGAACCAAATACTAGTAGTTACTTTATATCTGTATGTTATTTATAAGCCATTTATTAGACCATATCCTTTTGGAAAAAATGTCTTAAAATGTTTTAAAAGTTATTTTGGATGAACAAAAAAATATATATATAATTTTCAGGCAAACGTACACAAGTACTATGCAAACTTGTAAACAATTTGATGCTTTGTCAGTTCTCTAATTCAGATCAAGACACAAGTTTTAACTGGAGAGCAAATGAAAAATAATAATCAAATAAAGCATCTGTACAGGAGTTTTATTAATTTTTTAATTCAAACCTTGTTCTGAAAGATATCATACATCTGCACTGAAATATAAACAGAAATGCATGTGGGTTTCAGAATTTATTAAGACATCTTTTTTAAACTTTGTTTCTGGGATGCCAAATCAAATTTAACAAGATTATCATAGTGACTGTGTTTGTAAATGTGTGCTGGCATAAACAGTATGTTGGCTAAAAAGAAAATGTCCATAAAGGAAACTAGAGTAGCTGGGGAAAACAAAAGACTTTTAGAAAACAAACGCAAATGTTCTCCCAGTATGATTTAAAAGATTTTATAGGAGTCCTAGGTGGTGGGAAAAAGAGTAATCTGTAAACCAACAATTTCCACTTGTCACTTAGACCCTGGTTTTAAATTTGAAACTTACAAATTTAGAAAAAAATAGATAAAATCTATTAAATCAAAATCTATTGCTCTTTATGTAAGCCATTTTTAACTGTACTTACTTTTCCTGTTTGAAGATTAAAATGAAGTTCTGAAGGATCTGCATTTTTCTTCAGATCAACAACAGGTGCAAGTGTGGTTCCATGTTTATTCCTCTGTAGATAAATAAAAAAAATGGGATTCATCAATGCAAAGTTAACAGTCTAGGGGCTTCATCAATGCTTTTATCATCTGTTGTACTATTTAATATTTCCATAATAATATTTCGGATTGCATAAAGGATTAGAACAGAGAAACAGTGTTTATTTCCCCAGTCAAGATTCTTTGAAGTATATCAAGGGAGTCAGTTCTAGGATTGTGAAGGAAAACTTGAAAACCTGCATAAAGGAGTCTAGCAGGTATGAAAATTTTCTTAGCAATTATGATGTCTGGATACAAACTTTGTCTTTGGTTACCCAGAAGGAAGAATTGTTCTATGACCTCTGTTAAGATGAATTCTAATTGCAGTGATTACTCTTATTCTTGGAAACTGTAACTTCATGTTGGTCACATGGCAAGACTTAGACTCTTTTTACATTTTCTCTTTTAAAAGTTATGTAACATTTATGTTAAATAACATAGCCAAGAAAAAAAACCCCATAGTTTCCAATAAATGTTAGTAAGGCTAAGCTGATGGTTAAGACTAATCATTTTAACACATTTTTCATTCTCAATTTCTTGATAGTCAATATAACATGAATGCTTCTAATATGCAACTTAACCAGTTGCAGTAACTATGGTAACCAAGTACTAGTACATTTGTAACACATAATCAATGTTTGATGTTCCTATGTAATTTAACCATATAGTATTTGCAGTAATCATCATAAGCAGGTATTTGTGATAGACATTATCAAATATTTAATGTTCCTACCTTTGCCTGTACCAGCGATGCTTTCTTTTGTTGAAGCTGTGACTGTAATAGTTTATAACTAGATGACCAACCAGCTACGAAAATTAAATATAGATGTGAAAAGTTAACAGAAGATTTATGAATTAATTGAGAAGCTTGATAGACAACCAAATATGTGTGTATTCCCTAAAAAATAGATCAGCCTTTTTCTATGAAAATTCTAAAGAATTGCATGTTCATTACTAAAACAAGAAACCCATGTTCATCTGTCAAACAAATTATTATTACAACATGGTAAACAGGTATTTGGTTTTAAAATTTGATTTGAAATAACATATCAGTGTTCATTTATATATTTATGTACCATAATACCCATTAAAAACATCCACAAATTTATGTACTAAAATTTGATTGGATATGTTTACAGAAACATTTTAATTATGCAAATCAATTCAACTTTTTGCATCTATGAGTGAACAAGCCATTGCTTAAGACAACATCAGCATTTTTAAACAGCTGCAAAAATACTGATGTGGTTCTTAACAAATACCTGTCTAAGAAAATTTTAGTATAGAAATATGTAAAGGTATTAAATGTTTATTTTGTAAAATATATCAATAACATTTCTGAAAATCTGAAGAAATGCTGATGCCACTTAAACAAAAACTCACTCACATGATCATAATAAACTGTCCATAAAATTGAAGTTAAAAAAATCTTGTTTTTACGTTCACTGTTCTTAGACTAACTAATTTTTTAAAATCAAATTAAAAATAATCTTATCAAAATGTTACTCATCTGTAGGACTAGAATATTTTTCTGGTCTAAGGAAGTAATCTGTTTTGTCCTGAATTTGAGTCATGAATATAACTTATTACCTGCTACAGCTGGTTTAGTTCCACTACCCTCATCATTATCAATATCTAAACCATCATAAAGAGACATTTTTGTTGATCAAGGTCAGGTTAGAACAGCGGCTTTCATTACTCTGTTAGCATGATTAAAAACTGAAAGTAAAAGATAAAACATATCACTAGAAGCACTGTCTGTCAATAACAGCAAAGTCTGTATGTGAAAACCACCTAGGATAATGATTAAAAGTGACCTTAATAGCCAGTTGGACTTTATATAGAGGGTCACAAAAAAAAAAAAAAAAAAAAAAAAAAAAAAAAAAAAAAAAAAAAAAAAAAGTAAAGTTAAAGTGAAACTTTTCTGTTAACTTAATTTTCAAATATCAAAAAGTCATGTAAATGGACAACCAGTTGGTCTTGATATAGAAGTGTAGCTGGTAGATATAATTAATTTGGTCTTGAGTTCTGGTCTTAGCCAACATAGATATGTGTATATATTACACACACACACACACACACACACACACACACACACACACACACAAATATACATACATATAATATATATAAATATGATATTTTGAAGGCACTATACATTTATGATTGGTAGAATTTGGAATTATATAAATAAATTACAAATATGAATTTAAATATTACAAAATTCATTGCTATAAATTAATGTATAAATCAACATGTATAAAGAAATAGCACCAAAAAAGTCAAAAAAGAGCAGTATTTATTTTTTTTTACATAATTATTTTTTATACATATCATGCAAAACTAGTCTGTCAAGTCACATGATCTGTCAGCTGTAATAGTCCATAACATGCACAATATAAAATCACAGCCACACGGTCTGAGTAATACTGAACACATTTAACATTATATAAGACAGGTGAAACAAAACGAACAACATGATACATAAGTAAAGTCTATGGAAGTAATGAAAGTCCTGTAAAGGGACAAGTGGTCTTAATATAGGTTTTTCTGTATATCAGATTTACGAAAATGACAAAATTTACCTGTGCAAACATTTTTTATAAATACATTTTAATTTTATTTTATTTAAGTGTCAATAATTTAAATTATAGTGATATCCATCATATAGATACTATAATCAATAACAATGCTTTTGGGTTTCATTGATTTACAAGAAAATATTTTTGGATTTGACTCTTGACTTTGAAAGGGCAAACAGACTTTCTACAAAATCTCAAAAATATATAAAAATCTTCAATTTTAAAAAGCCCTGATCATACTGCAGTTTGATTCTGATTTAAAGATTTTTTGGACAAATTCTCAGTTACTGATGTTGCCGTTTGGGAACGGCAACATCAGTATTTTAAAAAAAGCCGTTCGGAGCCATGTATTTCAGGCCCCAGTTTCACAATCATTCACTCAATTGAGTGTACACTCAACTCAAATTCTGGAATATTTCCATGTCAATTTTTAAGACATTACACAGTTAAAATTAAATATCTAATGTTATATCTAAACTTTTTGGTGTAGTTTTGTTGAACAAAACAAAATATTGTCTCATAAAACTTAAAATTTTTAAAATATTGATGAGAGAAAAATGAGAATATTTGAGTTGAGTGTACACTCAGTTGAGTGAATGATTGTGAAACTGGGGCCAGGTCTAATTCTCAGTCACACAGAGAGCAGTGTTTCAAACATCATTGTTCTGCGACACTTCGGAACGAGATTTCTGGTATATTTTTTACAGAATCAGTATCTATACAAAATTTGACATTACAAAAGGTTCTTACTTTTACGGTAAGCTACTGCAAATCATTAAATCATGCCACTTTTCCACTTTCATGCCATTTCAGCCAAAGCCGGAAGTTTACCAACTATTAAAAACTCTTTCATGGAAAGAGAAAAGGAAAAACACGGAAATTTCATTAATGCTAAATGGAATTTAAATAAGATAATTGCAATATAAGACATTTTATTTAGACACACAATTTTCATTGATATCTTGAAACAGCGTTGGTGTTTACAAAAATACCAGATAAATAGTTAATCAACGTATAAATGCTTTCGGTCATTAAATACTCCGTATCCAATTTTACTGTACTTTTTAACGTATTACTTCCGTTGATGATCCGAGGAGTGGGGTGCTGCATCTTTAAATTATAAAAAAGTAATCAAGCTTCTAAAAGTCTTCTTAAATGGTGAAAAATAAAAAGTAAGATATTATTGGAAATGTAGAATGGTTACAAACCTCGATCGATGACTGATCACAGGGGTTTGTGTTTAATAATACCTATTACAAAGTTAATACCATTAGACTAGAAATTTACCTTTTACAAATAATGGTAGGTGTATACGTGTCCGTCTTAAAATCATGGCTGATTACCATATGCACAAAAATATTAATAAAATAAAAAATATTTATTTACTGAAAGTACTTCAGTACTTTTATTTATGACCTAGATTTTAAAATATTGTTTCACCATCCTATTCTGTAAACTGGAACAGATTTGTAATTCTTTAATTTAAATATACAACTTAAAAAAAAAAACAAGAAGCTTTGGAAAGTTTTTTTTTTCTCAGATTTAAAAGTCATTAAGACTGGCTGACATAGTACAAATCTAGGTCCCTAGAATCAACAGATCAGCCTTTAATTACCAAATCAGTGTCAGATTGGCCTTTAGTTTCAAGTTATATTTGTGCTTTAAATGATGCAAACAGTTTTAAAGATCTATAAAAATAATACTTTGAAAATAATTATTTTATTTTTCACCATTAATAGAAGTCCATTATGACTTAGTATCATTAGTAAATAATAAAAATATATATAACACATTTTAAAGCCAATTTAATGATGGAGAGTGTTGAATTTTTTAAAGTAAAAACATTATTATTGTAATTATTTGGAATTCAAATTATTATTGTTATTACCGGTATTTAGAATTAACAATGAGGTATTGGTAATAAATGTTGATTTGGTAATTACAATTGATCCTCTGGTACCTGTTACATAGGCCTGTCTGTCATGGTTAAGGCATGGCTGGATGCAATACTTTTCTGATCAGCAGTAAAAATTATGAAAAAAGAAACCTTTTTTCAAAATTAAATTATATACACTATTTGTATCACATACAACACAGATATCATCAATATCACTTTAAACAAGGGTCAATTTGCTAATTTCGTACCAATCTGTTGAAACAGGTAATTATCGTTACTTGAATTTGAGACTTGACACTGTTAGTCATGTTGGTTATAACAGAGAGGTAAAACTATACAGTAGTTTTAAATCAAGATTTTTATATTTTTTTCTGATAGTTTTGTTATTTGCTGAACTCATCCCATGTACCTTAGCAATGGTATTACCAGTGGAAGTGATGTACCCAGTCGCTGTAGTGGCAACAACTTTTACCACAGCAACTGTTTTATTGTTCTTTACTAGACCACACATCCTTTTGAAGACATATATGAGGTATGATTTTTTTTCACA
>CM056599.1:2694114-2894662 GCA_029721355.1 Tegillarca granosa
CCCTCACTAACGCACTTAGTCATATATATATATATATATATATATATATATATATATATATATATCTATAGGATATTATGAGTTACCTTTTGTGAATTTTCACTTAAATCTCAGTACCACCATGGAATATATTTGCAACATTTTCTTTATAGTGAAAACTCCAATTGCTACTCAGGTTGCCATGAAAATAAGGGAGATAGCTGAAAGTGGAGATGATGAAATGCTTTTAAAGGATTGTCCTTTGATACCTAAAACATTGGAGGAAATTCAGTATTTATTTGAATTTGCACAGTTCCATAAACCTACTTATTACCAAAAAGGTAAGGTATTGTGTTACTTCAAATTAGTTATTTATTTATCGCAAAATAGACATTTTTTGATTTTGTTGTATTTGAACCTAAAGTGAAATTATACCAATAATTTTCACCTGGATAATAATGTAATAAATTTTAACTTTAATGCTCAACTGTTATTTTAAGTTTGTTTATGGAATTAAATATCCTGTTAAAGTTGCATTTGATCAAGGAAATAATGAATTTGTTTTTTTTCACTCTGAAATTATGGCAGGAATGTTTCAGTTATGAATGGAATTACCATAGTAGTTTTCTTAACCCTTTTTGGGGTATCTAGAGTAGTGCAGTGATGTGAACTCCATTTCAAGGGAGAGAATCCCATTTCAAGGATTCAAGGGAGAATTGTACTGGGCAAGTTTACTATATACATGTATGCAAAAATTAATGTTGTGACATATTAATGCATTTCCACATTTGCCTATTAACCATGAATTAAAATAAATCCACCATGAAATTTAATTTCCTTATGAGATGTCACAGACCATCCTCCACTAGTAAAGTTTAATTCTTCAAAGTTCCCATATGAACCTTAAATTTTTGTCTGCATCACATAGGTAAAATATCAGGAAAGAAAATTGGACTTTTTATTTACAAAATTTTCTATTCTAGTACCTGAATTTATTTGTACACATTTATTTGTATGTGTAAATCTACATCTTGTGGTTTTCTGTAAAGTTGATAAATTATTTGTACATACACATGTATGTATTTAAAACTTCCTATATTTTTTTTATCTTTCTAAAAGAGTGTGCATTGAGAGACCTTGCTATCCGACAGGTCAAGTCTTTTACCATTAACCTTTGTGAGTCTATCTTTAACATTTTCTAGCCCTAGATAGCTGCAATAATACTATTTTAAACTACAAATCACTCACTCAGACATCCAGTGTTTGATAGTGTATTTCATTATTTGATATAAAATTTCAGGTTTTACATGGTGTTTTGGAAATGAGGAGACCTTATAATGAATATTATTTAGATGTAAGTATTGTTTGACATTCTGGAGTCCTAGTCCGTTAAACACTTGAGATAAGTAACAGTTAAGATAAGTAACTTCATAAGGTGTCTTTAGTTTTGACCCTGGTTGACCACAAGCAATAATGAGTTTCCTTGTTAATGATCATGAAAGATCGACTTGATAACTGATTAACATGTATAATGAACTGATTATACTGATTTATCTGACATTGTGGACCAAATTGGTATCCAGAAAAAATGTTGGCATAAAACAAATTAATTCACAATAGATGAAAAAAAAACTTGTACATCTAATGTTTCAATGTGACGTGTGTAGTAGAATCTAATGTGACATGTGTAGTAGAATCTAAAACATCTTTAGGACTGGATTTTTATTTATTTCTGCTCAATGTGCCATGTGTAGTAGAATCTAAAACATCTTAAGGACTGGATTTTTATTTATTCTGCCTCAATGTGACATGTGTAGTAGAATCTAAAACATCTTAAGGACTGGATTTTATTGATTTCTGCCTCAATGTGACAGTGTTAGTAGAATCTAAAACATCTTTAGGACTGGATTTTTATTAATTTCTGCCTCAATGGTGACAGGGTAGTAGAATCTAAAACATCTTAAGGACTGGATTTTTATTTATTTCTGCCTCAATGTGCCATGTGTAGTAGAATCTAGAACATATTAAGGACTGGATTTTTATTTATTTCTGCCATCAATGGACATGTGTAGTAAAATCTAAAACATCTTTAGGACTGATTTTTATTTATTTCTGCCTCAATGTGACATGTGTAGTAAAATCTAAAACATCTTTAGGACTGGATTTTTATTTATTTCTGCCTCAATGTGACATGTGTAGTAGAATCTAAAACATCTTTAGGACTGGATTTTTATTTATTTCTGCCTCAATGTGACATGTGTAGTAAAATCTAAAACATCATCAGGACTGGATTTTTATTTATTTCTGCCTCAATGTGACATGTGTAGTAGAATCTAAAACATCTTTAGGACTGGATTTTTATTTATTTCTGCCTCAATGTGACATGTGTAGTAGAATCTAAAACATCTTAAGGACTGGATTTTTATTTATTTCTGCCTCAATGTGACATGGTGTAGTAGAATCTAAAACATCTTCAGGACTGGATTTTTATTTATTTCTGCCTCAATGTGACATGTGTAGTAGAATCTAAAACATCTTTAGGACTGGATTTTTATTTATTTCTGCCTCAATGTGACATGTGTAGTAAAATCTAAAACATCTTCAGGACTGGATTTTTATTTATTTCTGCCTCAATGTGACATGTGTAGTAAAATCTAAAACATCTTCAGGACTGGATTTTTATTTATTTCTGCCTCAATGTGACATGTGTAGTAAAATCTAAAACATCTTCAGGACTGGATTTTTATTATTTCTGCCTCAATGTGACATGTGTAGTAAAATCTAAAACATCTTAAGGACTGGATTTTTATTTATTTCTGCCTCAATGTGACATGTGTAGTAAAATCTAAAACATCTTAGGACTGGATTTTTATTTATTTCTGTCTCAATGTGACATGTATAGTAGAATCTAAAACATCTTCAGGACTGGATTTTTATTTATTTCTGTCTCAATGTGACATGTGTAGTAGAATCTAAAACATCTTAAGGACTGGATTTTTATTTATTTCTGCCTCAATGTGACATGTGTAGTAGAATCTAAAACATCTTAAGGACTGGATTTTTATTAATTTCTGCCTCAATGTGACATGTGTAGTAGAATCTAAAACATCTTTAAGACTGGATTTTTATTTAATTCTGCCTCAATGTGACATGTGTAGTAAAATCTAAAACATCTTTAGGACTGGATTTTTATTAATTTCTGCCTCAATGTGACATGTGTAGTAGAATCTAAAACATCTTCAGGACTGGATTTTTATTTATTTCTGTCTCAATGTGACATGTGTAGTAGAATCTAAAACATCTTAAGGACTGGATTTTTATTTATTTCTGTCTCAATGTGACATGTGTAGTAGAATCTAAAACATCTTAAGGACTGGATTTTTATTTATTTCTGCCTCAATGTGACATGTGTATTAGAATCTAAAACATCTTAAGGACTGGATTTTTATTTATTTCTGCCTCAATGTGACATGTGTAGTAGAATCTAAAACATCTTAAGGACTGGATTTTTATTTATTTCTGCCTCAATGTGACATGTGTAGTAGAATCTAAAACATCTTAAGGACTGGATTTTTATTTATTTCTGTCTCAATGTGACTGGATTTTTATTTATTTCTGCTCAATGTGACATGTGTATTAGAATCTAAAACATCTTAAGGACTGGATTTTTATTTATTTCTGCCTCAATGTGACATGTGTAGTAGAATCTAAAACATCTTCATGACTGGATTTTTATTTATTTCTGCCTCAATGTGACATGTGTAGTAGAATCTAAAACATCTTAAGGACTGGATTTTTATTTATTTCTGCCTCAATGTGACATGTGTAGTAGAATCTAAAACATCTTAAGGACTGGATTTTTATTTATTTCTGCCTCAATGTGACATGTGTAGTAGAATCTAAAACATCTTTAGGACTGGATTTTTATTTATTTCTGCCTCAATGTGACATGTGTATTAGAATCTAAAACATCTTAAGGACTGGATTTTTATTTATTTCTGCCTCAATGTGACATGTGTAGTAGAATCTAAAACATCTTAAGGACTGGATTTTTATTTATTTCTGCCTCAATGTGACATGTGTAGTAGAATCTAAACATCTTAAGGACTGGATTTTTATTTATTTCTGCCTCAATGTGACATGTGAAGTAGAATCTAAAACATCTTCATGACTGGATTTTTATTTATTTCTGCCTCAATGTGACATGTGAAGTAGAATCTAAACATCTTTAGGACTGGATTTTTATTTATTTCTGCCTCAATCTAACATGTGTATTAAATCTAAAACATCTTCAGGACTGGATTTTTATTTATTTCTGCCTCAATGTGAGATGTGTATTAGAATCTAAAACATCTTCATGACTGGATTTTTATTTATTTCTGCCTCAATGTGCCATGTGTAATAGAATCTAAAACATCTTCAGGACTGGATTTTTATTTATTTCTGTCTCAATGTGACATGTGTATAGAATCTAAAACATCTTTAGGACTGGATTTTTATTTATTTCTGCCTCAATGTGACATGTGTATTAGAATCTAAAACATCTTTAGGACTGGATTTTTATTTATTTCTGCCTCAATGTGACATGTGTAGTAGAATCTAAAACATCTTAAGGACTGGATTTTTATTTATTTCTGCCTCAATGTGACATGTGTAGTAGAATCTAAAACATCTTTAGGACTGGATTTTTATTTATTTCTGCCTCAATGTGACATGTGTAGTACAATCTAAAACATCTTAAGGACTGGATTTTTATTATTTCTGCCTCAATGTGACATGTGTAGTAGAATCTAAAACATCTTTAAGACTGGATTTTTATTTATTTCTGCCTCAATGTGACATGTGTAGTAGAATCTAAAAACATCTTAAGGACTGGATTTTTATTAATTTCTGCCTCAATGTGACATGTGTAGTAGAATCTAAAACATCTTAAGGACTGGATTTTTATTTATTTCTGCCTCAATGTGACATGTGTATTAGAATCTAAAACATCTTAAGGACTGGATTTTTATTTATTTCTGCCTCAATGTGACATGTGTAGTAGAATCTAAAACATCTTCAGGACTGGATTTTTTATTTATTTCTGTCTCAATGTGACATGTGTAGTAGAATCTAAAACATCTTAAGGACTGGATTTTTATTTATTTCTGCCTCAATGTGACATGTGTAGTAGAATCTAAAACATCTTCAGGACTGGATTTTTATTTATTTCTGCCTCAATGTGACATGTGTAGTAGAATCTAAAACATCTTAGGACTGGATTTTTATTTATTTCTGCCTCAATGTGACATGTGTAGTAGAATCTAAAACATCTTCAGGACTGGATTTTTATTTATTTCTGCCTCAATGTGACATGTGTAGTAGAATCTAAAACATCTTCAGGACTGGATTTTTATTTATTTCTGCCTCAATGTGACATGTGTAGTAGAATCTAAAACATCTTCAGGACTGGATTTTTATTTATTTCTGCCTCAATGTGACATGTGTAGTAGAATCTAAAACATCTTCAGGACTGGATTTTTATTTATTTCTGCCATCAATGTGACATGTGTAGTAGAATCTAAAACATCTTCAGGACTGGATTTTTATTATTTCTGCCTCAATGTGACATGTGTAGTAGAATCTAAAACATCTTCAGGACTGGATTTTATTTATTTCTGTCCTCAATGTGCCATGTGTAGTAGAATCTAGAACATATTAAGGACTGGATTTTTATTTATTTCTGTCTCAATGTGACATGTGTAGTAGAATCTAAAACATCTTCAGGACTGGATTTTTATTTATTTCTGCCTCAATGTGACATGTGTAGTACAATCTAAAACATCTTAAGGACTGGATTTTTATTTATTTCTGCCTCAATGTGAGATGTGTAGTAGAATCTAAAACATCTTCAGGACTGGATTTTTATTTATTTCTGCCTCAATGTGACATGTGTAGTACAATCTAAAACATCTTCAGGACTGGATTTTTATTTATTTCTGTCTCAATGTGACATGTGTAGTAGAATCTAAAACATCTTCAGGACTGGATTTTTATTTATTTCTGCCTCAATGTGACATGTGTAGTACAATCTAAAACATCTTAAGGACTGGATTTTTATTTATTTCTGTCTCAATGTGACATGTGTAGTAGAATCTAAAACATCTTCAGGACTGGATTTTTATTTATTTCTGCCTCAATGTGACATGTGTAGTACAATCTAAAACATCTTCAGGACTGGATTTTTATTTATTTCTGCCTCAATGTGACATGTGTAGTAGAATCTAAAACATCTTCAGGACTGGATTTTTATTTATTTCTGTCTCAATCTAACATGTGTATTAGAATCTAAAACATCTTAAGGACTGGATTTTTATTTATTTCTGCCTCAATGTGACATGTGTAGTAGAATCTAAAACATCTTCAGGACTGGATTTTTATTTATTTCTGCCTCAATGTGAGATGTGTATTAGAATCTAAAACATCTTCATGACTGAATTTTTATTTATTTCTGCCTCAATGTGACATGTGTAGTAGAATCTAAAACATCTTCATGACTGGATTTTTATTTATTTCTGCCTCAATGTGACATGTGTAGTAGAATCTAAAACATCTTCAGGACTGGATTTTTATTTATTTCTGCCTCAATGTGCCATGTGTAGTAGAATCTAAAACATCTTAAGGACAGGATTTTTATTTATTTCTGCCTCAATGTGACATGTGTAGTAGAATCTAAAACATCTTCAGACTGGATTTTTATTTATTTCTGCCTCAATGTGCCATGTGTAGTAAAATCTAAAACATCTTCAGGACTGGATTTTTATTTATTTCTGTCTCAATCTAACATGTGTATTAGAATCTAAAACATCTTAAGGACTGGATTTTTATTTATTTCTGCCTCAATGTGCCATGTGTATTAGAATCTAAAACATCTTAAGGACTGGATTTTTATTTATTTCTGCCTCAATGTGACATGTGTAGTAGAATCTAAAACATCTTAAAGACTGGATTTTTATTAATTTCTGCCTCATTGTGACATGTGTATTAAAATCTAAAACATCTTAAGGACTGGATTTTTATTTATTTCTGCCTCAATGTGACATGTGTAGTAGAATCTAAAACATCTTCATGACTGGATTTTTATTTATTTCTGCCTCAATGTGACATGTGTAGTAGAATCTAAAACATCTTAAGGACTGGATTTTTATTTATTTCTGCCTCAATGTGACATGTGTAGTAAAATCTAAAACATCTTTAGGACTGGATTTTTATTTATTTCTGCCTCAATGTGACATGTGTATTAGAATCTAAAACATCTTAAGGACTGGATTTTTATTTATTTCTGCCTCAATGTGACATGTGTATTAGAATCTAAAACATCTTAAGGACTGGATTTTTATTTATTTCTGCCTCAATGTGCCATGTGTAGTAGAATCTAAAACATCTTCATGACTGGATTTTTATTTATTTCTGCCTCAATGTGACATGTGTAGTAGAATCTAAAACATCTTCAGGACTGGATTTTTATTTATTTCTTCCTCAATGTGAGATGTGTATTAGAATCTAAAACATCTTCATGACTGGATTTTTATTTATTTCTGTCTCAATCTAACATGTGTATTAGAATCTAAAACATCTTAAGGACTGGATTTTTATTTATTTCTGCCTCAATGTGACATGTGTAGTAGAATCTAAAACATCTTCATGACTGGATTTTTATTTATTTCTGTCTCAATCTAACATGTGTATTAGAATCTAAAACATCTTAAGGACTGGATTTTTATTTATTTCTGCCTCAATGTGACATGTGTAGTAGAATCTAAAACATCTTCATGACTGGATTTTTATTTATTTCTGCCTCAATGTGCCATGTGTATTAGAATCTAAAACATCTTAAGGACTGGATTTTTATTTATTTCTGCCTCAATGTGACATGTGTAGTAGAATCTAAAACATCTTAAAGACTGGATTTTTATTAATTTCTGCCTCATTGTGACATGTGTATTAAAATCTAAAACATCTTAAGGACTGGATTTTTATTTATTTCTGCCTCAATGTGACATGTGTAGTAGAATCTAAAACATCTTCATGACTGGATTTTTATTTATTTCTGCCTCAATGTGACATGTGTAGTAGAATCTAAAACATCTTCATGACTGGATTTTTATTTATTTCTGCCTCAATGTGACATGTGTAGTAGAATCTAAAACATCTTCATGACTGGATTTTTATTTATTTCTGCCTCAATGTGACATGTGTATTAGAATCTAAAACATCTTAAGGACTGGATTTTTATTTATTTCTGCCTCAATGTGACATGTGTAGTAAAATCTAAAACATCTTTAGGACTGGATTTTTATTTATTTCTGCCTCAATGTGACATGTGTATTAGAATCTAAAACATCTTAAGGACTGGATTTTTATTTATTTCTGCCTCAATGTGACATGTGTATTAGAATCTAAAACATCTTAAGGACTGGATTTTTATTTATTTCTGCCTCAATGTGCCATGTGTAGTAGAATCTAAAACATCTTCATGACTGGATTTTTATTTATTTCTGCCTCAATGTGACATGTGTAGTAGAATCTAAAACATCTTAAGGACTGGATTTTTATTTATTTCTGCCTCAATGTGCCATGTGTAGTAAAATCTAAAACATCTTCAGGACTGGATTTTTATTTATTTCTGTCTCAATCTAACATGTGTATTAGAATCTAAAACATCTTAAGGACTGGATTTTTATTTATTTCTGCCTCAATGTGACATGTGTAGTAGAATCTAAAACATCTTCATGACTGGATTTTTATTTATTTCTGCCTCAATGTGCCATGTGTATTAGAATCTAAAACATCTTAAGGACTGGATTTTTATTTATTTCTGCCTCAATGTGACATGTGTAGTAGAATCTAAAACATCTTAAAGACTGGATTTTTATTAATTTCTGCCTCATTGTGACATGTGTATTAAAATCTAAAACATCTTAAGGACTGGATTTTTATTTATTTCTGCCTCAATGTGACATGTGTAGTAGAATCTAAAACATCTTCATGACTGGATTTTTATTTATTTCTGCCTCAATGTGACATGTGTAGTAGAATCTAAAACATCTTCATGACTGGATTTTTATTTATTTCTGCCTCAATGTGACATGTGTATTAGAATCTAAAACATCTTAAGGACTGGATTTTTATTTATTTCTGCCTCAATGTGACATGTGTAGTAAAATCTAAAACATCATCAGGACTGGATTTTTATTTATTTCTGCCTCAATGTGACATGTGTATTAGAATCTAAAACATCTTCATGACTGGATTTTTATTTATTTCTGCCTCAATGTGACATGTGTAGTAGAATCTAAAACATCTTAAGGACTGGATTTTTATTTATTTCTGCCTCAATGTGACATGTGTAGTAGAATCTAAAACATCTTAAGGACTGGATTTTTATTTATTTCTGCCTCAATGTGACATGTGTAGTAGAATCTAAAACATCTTAAGGACTGGATTTTTATTTATTTCTGCCTCAATGTGACAAGTGTAGTAGAATCTAAAACATCTTTAGGACTGGATTTTTATTAATTTCTGCCTCAATGTGACATGTGTAGTAGAATCTAAAACATCTTAAGGACTGGATTTTTATTTATTTCTGCCTCAATGTGACATGTGTAGTAGAATCTAAAACATCTTCAGGACTGGATTTTTATTTATTTCTGCCTCAATGTGACATGTGTAGTAGAATCTAAAACATCTTTAGGACTGGATTTTTATCTATTTCTGCCTCAATGTGACATGTGTAGTAGAATCTAAAACATCTTTAAGACTGGATTTTTATTTATTTCTGCCTCAATGTGACATTTGTAGTAGAATCTAAAACATCTTCAGGACTGGATTTTTATTTATTTCTGCCTCAATGTGACATGTGTAGTAGAATCTAAAACATCTTAAGGACTGGATTTTTATCTATTTCTGCCTCAATGTGACATGTGTAGTAGAATCTAAAACATCTTTAGGACTGGATTTTTATTTATTTCTGCCTCAATGTGACATGTGTAGTAGAATCTAAAACATCTTCAGGACTGGATTTTTATTTATTTCTGCCTCAATGTGACATGTGAAGTAGAATCTAGAACATCTTTAGGACTGGATTTTTATTTATTTCTGCCTCAATGTGACATGTGTAGTAGAATCTAAAACATCTTCAGGACTGGATTTTTATTTATTTCTGCCTCAATGTGACATGTGTAGTAGAATCTAAAACATCTTTAGGACTGGATTTTTATTTATTTCTGCCACAATGTGACATGTGTAGTAGAATCTAAAACATCTTAAGGACTGGATTTTTATTTATTTCTGTCTCAATGTGACATGTGTAGTAGAATCTAAAACATCTTAAGGACTGGATTTTTATTTATTTCTGCCTCAATGTGACATGTGTATTAGAATCTAAAACATCTTTAGGACTGGATTTTTATTTATTTCTGCCTCAATGTGACATGTGTAGTAGAATCTAAAACATCTTCAGGACTGGATTTTTATCTATTTCTGCCTCAATGTGACATGTGTATTAGAATCTAAAACATCTTTAGGACTGGATTTTTATCTATTTCTGCCTCAATGTGACATGTGTATTAGAATCTAAAACATCTTTAGGACTGGATTTTTATCTATTTCTGCCTCAATGTGACATGTGTATTAGAATCTAAAACATCTTTAGGACTGGATTTTTATCTATTTCTGCCTCAATGTGACATGTGTAGTAGAATCTAAAACATCTTTAGGACTGGATTTTTATTTATTTCTGCCTCAATGTGACATGTGTAGTAGAATCTAAAACATCTTTAGGACTGGATTTTTATTTATTTCTGCCTCAATGTGACATGTGTATTAGAATCTAAAACATCTTCAGGACTGGATTTTTATTTATTTCTGCCTCAATGTGACATGTGTAGTAGAATCTAAAACATCTTAAGGACTGGATTTTTATTTATTTCTGCCTCAATGTGACATGTGTAGTAGAATCTAAAACATCTTAAGGACTGGATTTTTATTTATTTCTGCCTCAATGTGACATGTGTAGTAGAATCTAAAACATCTTTAGGACTGGATTTTTATTTATTTCTGCCTCAATGTGACATGTGTAGTAGAATCTAAGACATGTGTAGTAGAATCTAAAACATCTTCAGGACTGGATTTTTATTTATTTCTGCCTCAATGTGACATGTGTAGTAGAATCTAAAACATCTTAAGGACTGGATTTTTATTTATTTCTGCCTCAATGTGACATGTGTAGTAGAATCTAAAACATCTTCAGGACTGGATTTTTATTTATTTCTGCCTCAATGTGACATGTGTAGTAAAATCTAAAACATCTTAAGGACTGGATTTTTATTTATTTCTGCCTCAATGTGACATGTGTAGTAGAATCTAAAACATCTTAAGGACTGGATTTTTATTTATTTCTGCCTCAATGTGACATGTGTAGTAGAATCTAAAACATCTTAAGGACTGGATTTTTATTTATTTCTGCCTCAATGTGACATGTGTAGTAGAATCTAAAACATCTTTAGGACTGGATTTTTATTTATTTCTGCCTCAATGTGACATGTGTAGTAAAATCTAAAACATCTTTAGGACTGGATTTTTATTTATTTCTGCCTCAATGTGACATGTGTAGTAGAATCTAAAACATCTTTAGGACTGGATTTTTATTTATTTCTGCCTCAATGTGACATGTGTAGTAAAATCTAAAACATCTTTAGGACTGGATTTTTATTTATTTCTGCCTCAATGTGACATGTGTAGTAAAATCTAAAACATCTTAAGGACTGGATTTTTATTTATTTCTGCCTCAATGTGACATGTGTAGTAGAATCTAAAACATCTTAAGGACTGGATTTTTATTTATTTCTGCCTCAATGTGACATGTGTAGTAGAATCTAAAACATCTTCATGTCTGGATTTTTATTTATTTCTGCCTCAATGTGACATGTGTAGTAGAATCTAAAACATCTTAAGGACTGGATTTTTATTTATTTCTGCCTCAATGTGACATGTGTAGTAGAATCTAAAACATCTTAAGGACTGGATTTTTATTTATTTCTGCCTCAATGTGACATGTGTAGTAGAATCTAAAACATCTTTAAGACTGGATTTTTATTTATTTCTGCCTCAATGTGACATGTGTAGTAGAATCTAAAACATCTTCAGGACTGGATTTTTATTTATTTCTGCCTCAATGTGACATGTGTAGTAGAATCTAGAACATCTTAAGGACTGGATTTTTATTTATTTCTGCCTCAATGTGACACGTGTAGTAGAATCTAAAACATCTTAAGGACTGGATTTTTATTTATTTCTGCCTCAATGTGACCTTTAGTAGAATCTAAAACATCTTTAGGACTGGATTTTTATTTATTTCTGCCTCAATGTGACATGTGTAGTAGAATCTAAAACATCTTTAGGACTGGATTTTTATTTATTTCTGCCTCAATGTGACCTTTAGTAGAATCTAAAACATCTTTAGGACTGGATTTTTATTTATTTCTGCCTCAATGTGACATGTGTAGTAGAATCTAAAACATCTTTAGGACTGGATTTTTATTTATTTCTGCCTCAATGTGACATGTATAGTAGAATCTAAAACATCTTAAGGACTGGATTTTTATTTATTTCTGCCTCAATGTGACATGTGTAGTAGAATCTAAAACATCTTAAGGACTGGATTTTTATTTATTTCTGCCTCAATGTGACATGTGTAGTAGAATCTAAAACATCTTAAGGACTGGATTTTTATTTATTTCTGTCTCAATGTGACATGTGTAGTATAATCTAAAACATCTTCAGGACTGGATTTTTATTTATTTCTGCCTCAATGTGACATGTGTAGTAGAATCTAAAACATCTTAAGGACTGGATTTTTATTTATTTCTGCCTCAATGTGACATGTGTAGTAGAATCTAAAACATCTTCAGGACTGGATTTTTATTTATTTCTGTCTCAATGTGACATGTGTAGTAGAATCTAAAACATCTTTAGGACTGGATTTTTATTAATTTCTGTCTCAATGTGACATGTGTAGTAGAATCTAAAACATCTTTAGGACTGGATTTTTATTTATTTCTGTCTCAATGTGAGATGTGTAGTAGAATCTAAGACATGTGTAGTAGAATCTAAAACATCTTCAGGACTGGATTTTTATTTATTTCTGTCTCAATGTGACATGTGTAGTAGAATCTAAAACATCTTTAGGACTGGATTTTTATTAATTTCTGTCTCAATGTGACATGTGTAGTAGAATCTAAAACATCTTTAGGACTGGATTTTTATTTATTTCTGTCTCAATGTGAGATGTGTAGTAGAATCTAAGACATGTGTAGTAGAATCTAAAACATCTTTAGGACTGGATTTTTATTTATTTCTGTCTCAATGTGACATGTGTAGTAGAATCTAAAACAT
The DNA here is from genome assembly GCA_029721355.1 of Tegillarca granosa. NCBI lineage: Eukaryota > Metazoa > Mollusca > Bivalvia > Arcoida > Arcidae > Tegillarca > Tegillarca granosa. Next base: position 2,707,528 of record CM056599.1, read on the forward strand.
CTTTAGGACTGGATTTTTATTTATTTCTGTCTCAATGTGAGATGTGTAGTAGAATCTAAGACATGTGTAGTAGAATCTAAAACATCTTTAGGACTGGATTTTTATTAATTTCTGTCTCAATGTGACATGTGTAGTAGAATCTAAAACATCTTTAGGACTGGATTTTTATTTATTTCTGTCTCAATGTGAGATGTGTAGTAGAATCTAAGACATGTGTAGTAGAATCTAAAACATCTTTAGGACTGGATTTTTATCTATTTCTGTCTCAATGTGACATGTGTAGTAGAATCTAAAACATCTTTAGGACTGGATTTTTATTTATTTCTGTCTCAATGTGAGATGTGTAGTAGAATCTAAGACATGTGTAGTAGAATCTAGAACATCTTAAGGACTGGATTTTTATCTATTTCTGTCTCAATGTGACATGTGTAGTAGAATCTAAAACATCTTCAGGACTGGATTTTTATCTATTTCTGCCACAATGTGACATGTGTAGTAGAATCTAAAACATCTTTAGGACTGGATTTTTATTTATTTCTGTCTCAATCTGACATGTGTAGTAGAATCTAAGACATGTGTAGTAGAATCTAAAACATCTTCAGGACTGGATTTTTATTTATTTCTGTCTCAATCTGACATGTGTAGTAGAATCTAAGACATGTGTATTAGAATCTAAAACATCTTAAGGACTGGATTTTTATTTATTTCTGTCTCAATGTGACATGTGTATTAGAATCTAAAACATCTTTAGGACTGGATTTTTATTTATTTCTGCCTCAATGTGACATGTGTAGTAGAATCTAAAACATCTTTAGGACTGGATTTTTATTTATTTCTGCCTCAATGTGACATGTGTAGTAGAATCTAAAACATCTTTAAGACTGGATTTTTATTTATTTCTGCCTCAATGTGACGTTTAGTAGAATCTAAAACATCTTAAGGACTGGATTTTTATTTATTTCTGCCTCAATGTGACATGTGTAGTAGAATCTAAAACATCTTCAGGACTGGATTTTTATTAATTTCTGCCTCAATGTGACATGTGTAGTAGAATCTAAAACATCTTAAGGACTGGATTTTTATTTATTTCTGCCTCAATGTGACATGTGTAGTAAAATCTAAAACATCTTAAGGACTGGATTTTTATTTATTTCTGCCTCAATGTGACATGTGTAGTAGAATCTAAAACATCTTAAGGACTGGATTTTTATTTATTTCTGCCTCAATGTGACATGTGTAGTAGAATCTAAAACATCTTCAGGACTGGATTTTTATTTATTTCTGTCTCAATGTGACATGTGTAGTAGAATCTAAAACATCTTTAAGACTGGATTTTTATTTATTTCTGCCTCAATGTGACATGTGTAGTAGAATCTAAAACATCTTCAGGACTGGATTTTTATTTATTTCTGCCTCAATGTGACATGTGTAGTAGAATCTAAAACATCTTTAAGACTGGATTTTTATTTATTTCTGCCTCAATGTGACATGTGTAGTAGAATCTAAAACATCTTCAGGACTGGATTTTTATTTATTTCTGCCTCAATGTGACATGTGTAGTAGAATCTAAAACATCTTAAGGACTGGATTTTTATTTATTTCTGCCTCAATGTGACATGTGTAGTAGAATCTAAAACATCTTCAGGACTGGATTTTTATTTATTTCTGCCTCAATGTGACATGTGTAGTAGAATCTAAAACATCTTAAGGACTGGATTTTTATTTATTTCTGCCTCAATGTGACATGTGTAGTAGAATCTAAAACATCTTAAGGACTGGATTTTTATTTATTTCTGCCTCAATGTGACATGTGTAGTAGAATCTAAAACATCTTAAGGACTGGATTTTTATTTATTTCTGCCTCAATGTGACGTTTAGTAGAATCTAAAACATCTTTAGGACTGGATTTTTATTTATTTCTGCCTCAATGTGACATGTGTAGTAGAATCTAAAACATCTTCAGGACTGGATTTTTATTTATTTCTGCCTCAATGTGACATGTGTAGTAGAATCTAAAACATCTTTAGGACTGGATTTTTATTTATTTCTGCCTCAATGTGACATGTGTAGTAGAATCTAAAACATCTTTTGGACTGGATTTTTATTTATTTCTGCCTCAATGTGACATGTGTAGTAGAATCTAAAACATCTTTAGGACTGCATTTTTATTTATTTCACAGGGTCAGATTATCTGTACAAACAATATTTATGGTATAGGTCAGCTTTTTTAGCTAAGACTGGTTTGTTTGGTTAAATAGGATTCATTTTCACAAGATTCATAGTTGCTTATATATTTGACGCAGCAGTAAACAAAATACAAGCAGGGTACAAACCTGAAAGTATGTGATTGTTAGTTTGCTTAATTGAAGGTCAGTGGTTTCCAGTTTTTTCCCGTCATTTCAGAACCAATCACCTGACAGGTAAAACACAATTCCAAGTAATCAATACAAGTGTAATGCAAGTGTTTATGTTAAAACCCTTTTTGCCTCAATTTTTACAGTATTTAAGTCACTTGCCAGCTTAGAAGATGCACACATTTTGGAAAAGAATGCACATAGAATTAAAGTTCCATCACAACTAGTATGGGGTGAAGAAGATCAGGTATGCTAAAATTCATATATCAGTATGGAATATTGTAAATCATAGCTAAAAATATTGACTTTTCAGTAATGAATACAATGTACAACCAAGATCACTAATGAAACCTTAAAACATAAAAAAAAAAAAACAAAAAAAAAAAAAAAACAACAACAGATTTTTAGATCATTGATTAATAAACTCCCAAGAATTTAAAAAGTAATGTTGCTAAATGCAAAAAAAAAAAAAGCAACCCATGAATACATCATAGGACTAGCAAAATAAACTCAATTTCTTGAATAAGAGTTGTTTTTTAGCTCAACTGGCAATAGCCAGCTGAGCTTATGGCATGGCGAAGCGTGCATCCAAGGTGGCTGCTGTTACTATAAATAGCAAAAAGTGATAAATGGCTGATACACCTTTATTTATCAACTGATTTAGTTCTAATTTGGTATATAGAAAGTAGATGCATAGCCATTTAACATATGTAACGGGTTTTTCAGAAACTTTTTTTTTTGGGTCGCTATTACCAGATTATTCAAATAAGGTGCTATATTTAGCCAATTCTTTGAAAATCTTCTCAGAAACTACTGGACCTATTTGAACCTAATTTGGTGTGCAAGGTCCTAGGTGATGCAGATTAAAGTTTGCACAAATCAACTTCCTGTGGCATTCAAGATTGTCGCCGTTACTATAAATAGCAAAAAGTGATAAATGGCTGATGCATGTTTATTTATCAACTGATTTAGTTCCAATTTGGTATATAGAAAGAAGATGCATAGCCATTTAACATATATAACAGGTTTTTCAGAAACATTTTTTATTGGGTCGCTATTAGCAGAATATTAAATACATGTAAGGCCCTATATTTAGCCAATTCTTTGAAAATCTTCTCCTCAGAAACTACTGGACCTATTTGAACCTAATTTGGTGTGCAAGGTCCCTAGGTGATGCAGATTAAAGTTTGCACAAATCAACTTCCTGCGGCATCCAAGGTGGCTGCTGTTACTATAAATAGCAAAAAGTGATAAATGGCTGATACACGTTTATTTATCAACTGATTTAGTTCTAATTTGGTATATAGAAAGTAGATGCATAGCCATTTAGCATATATAACAGGTTTTAAGGAAACATTTTTTATTGGGTCGCTGTTAGCAGAATATTCAAATAAGGCGCTATATTTAGCCAATTCTTTGAAAATCTTTTCCTCAGAAACTACTGGACCTATTTGAACCTAATTTGGTGTGCAAGGTCCCCAGGTGATGCAGATTAAAGTTTGCACAAATCAACTTCCTGTGGCATTCAAGATTGCCGCCGTTACTATAAATAGCAAAAAGTGATAAATGGCTGATACACGTTTATTTATCAACCAATTTAGTTCCAATTTGGTATATAGAAAGTAGATGCATAGCCATTTAACATATATAACGGGTTTTTCAGAAACATTTTTTATTGGGTCGCTATTAGCAGAATATTCAAATAAGATGCTATATTTAGCCAATTCTTTGAAAATCTTCTCAGAAACTACTGGACCTATTTGAACCTAATTTGGTGTGCAAGGTCCCTAGGTGATGCAGATTAAAGTTTGCACAAACTGTGGCATCCAAAATGGCCACTGTCGTTATTTTAAATAGCAAAAAGTGATAAATGGCCGATGCACATTTATATATCATACAATTTGGTATATAGACAGTAGATGTATAGCCATTTCACATACATATAATTTTTTCCGGAAACATTTTAGCTCAACTGGCAATAGCTAGCGGCATGGCTGTCTGAAATTCACATGCAAATAAAGTGCCAGTTGAGCGATACAGGCCCTTTTGGGCCTCTTGTTTATGTATACATATATATATATTTTTATTGTGTAAATATTATATGCATACATATTTATGAACTTGTGTTATACATAACTCCAAATAATCTGCCACATGTTATGACCTGATTTTTTTGCAACTCGGTGCAGGTCATGACCTGATATTTGACTTTCAGGACTTGACAGGAATGTGGTATGAATATTTTATGTAATTGATAAGTTAACATTAAGCCACAAATTTGGCATCAATAAATTATTACATGCTGTCACTCATTTAAATTGCTGATCATTTATTCATTTATTGACCTGTTTATCCCTAGGTTATACATGTATCAGGAGCTGAGGTTTTGCGTCAGAAATTGCCAAATTGTCAGAGTGTACATATTATTCCACGCTGTGGACATGCCATAAATCTTGACCGACCTGGATCTAAAACCAAAGCTTTGCTTGACTTTAGAGGAGAACTTAGTATGAGCAAGAAAAGACGCTGAATAAAAAGATGGCTTTAACTTTTATGTTGTATCTCGTTATCTTGAACTTCTGGGGAAAAACAAAATAATCTGTTTTTCACTAAAATAAATATAAGTCATAGAGTCTGGATTACTTCAGGCTTGGATGTCTCATATTTTCAAATAAATCAAACACATTTTTACACCCCTTAAATAATATATATATATATATACATGTATATGTACATGTGTATATTAATCAGCATAATGAAATAAAGATAAAATTTTGTACTTAATGTCTTTTGTTGATTAACAATTGTTTAAATGGTTTATTCTGCAGTATATTACTGTATAACTCTATAAGCTCTGTGAGTAATAAGGTGCTAATTATCCTAAACAATTTTGAAATCTAGATTTCCTTTGCTTGTTGTTCATGATTGATTTATCTCCAACATCAGATGAATAAAACTTTTTTTATTTTCACATGGAGTTCAAGATAACAAGATTCAACTATGTTTTACAATCAATGTTTTTCCAGTGAACCAAAAAAGTGCCTTTAAAACTACAGATAAATGGTGTTTATACATAGAATTAAAATTACATTAAACAACAGAATATCTCATTAAAAAAATGGAGTTTGTCAGCATACCATGTGATAAATTTTCATAATGCAGGATGATTTAGAAAAGTTTTTTATTGCCTTTTGTGTGTGTATGTGTGTGTATGTGATGTGTATGTGTGTGTATGTGTATGTATTGTTTTACATGTATGTAATTTTACATGCACATGTATATCCAATGGATAAAAATGTTCTGCACAAACATTTTATCACATTGTACATGGACAACCACCATTTTTAGCTCACCTGGCAAAGCCAGGGTGAGCTTATGGAATGGTAAAGCGTGCATGCGTGCGTGCGTGAGTGCGTGCATGCGTCCGTAAACTTTAATCTTCTTCTCTGAAACCAATAGGCCAATTCAAATGAAATTTGGTATGAAAGATCCTTAGTTGCTATAGATTAAAAATTGTATCCGACATGTCCGTCCTAAATCCAAGATGGCTGCCATTACTATAAATAGCAAAAACCTATAAATGGCCATTACAGGTTTATTTATGTACCAATTTGGTTGAAATTTGAAACATAGAAAATAGATGTCGGGGGATTAAACATATATAACGGGTTTCGCTGTATGATTTTTAGTTTTTGCAATAATTACATAATATGCAAATAAGGTTTATTTTTAGGTTTAAAAATCTTCTTCTCTGAAAGTACATGGCCAATTGAAATGATATCGAGTATGAAAGGTCCTTGTTTGGTATAGATTCAAAATTGTATCCCACATGTCTGTCGGAAATCCAAGATGGCTGCCGTTACTATAAATAGCAAAAATCGAAAAATGGCCATTATGGGTTTATGTATGTCCCGATTTTGTTAAAATTTGAAACATAGAAAATAGATGTCAGGGGATAAAACATATATAACAGGTTTTTCTGTATGATTTTTCGTTTGTGCAATAATTAAGTAATATGCAAATAAGGTTTATTTTTAGCCGAAATCTTTGAAAATCTTCTTCTCTGAAAGTACATGGCCAATTGAAAGGATATTGAGTTTGGAAGGTCCTTGGGTGGTATAGATTCAAAATTGTATCTGACATGTCTGTCGGAAATCCAATATGGCTGCTGTTACTATAAATAGCAAAAATCGAAAAATGGCCATTATGGGTTTAAGTATGTCCCGATTTTGTTGAAATTTGAAACATAGAAAATAAATGTCGGGGATAAAACATATATTACAGGTTTTTCGGTATGATTTTTCATTTGTGCAATAATTACGTAATATGCAAATAAGGTTTATTTTTAGCCAAAATCTTTGAAAATCTTCTCTGAAAGTACATGGCCAATTGAAAGGATATTGAGTGTGGAAGGTCCTTGGGTGGTATAGATTCAAAATTGTATCCCACATGTCTGTCGGAAATCCAAGATGGCTGCCATTTCTATAAATAGCAAAAATCGAAAAATGGCCATTATGGGTTTATTTATTTATTTATTTTTTTTTTTTTTTTTTTTTTTTTTTTTTTTTTTTTTTTTTTTTTTTTTTATTAATAATTTTATTGGCATAGAAAAAACTTCATAACAAAAATTATATTAAAGTACAATATTGATAATGATGCATTACATTCAAATTCTTCAATCATCTTAATACTTACATACACATACGCACACACTTAGTATATATACTTGTCTGTATTTGTAGAAATTCGAAGTATAGTTATTGTTGTAACATTATGACATTAAGTGTTGCAGAGGGTTACAGAATGGCATAGAAAAAATCCCAGTATTTATGAAATTCTTCTCTACTATTATTTTAAATGGAAACCATTCGTTCTATTTCTAAATTGTATTTGAATACTTTTAAGAAATTATTTAAAACAAGACTTTTTTCATTACATTTTTGTTTATTAGCTCACTTGAGCTGAAAGCTCAGATGAGCTATTGCGATGGTTCACCGTCCGTCGTCTGTCGTGTGTCGTGCGTCGTGCGTCGTGCGTCGTCCGTCGTGCGTTAACATTTTACATTTTAATCAACTCCTCTAAAACTACCAACCCAAATTTTATGAAACTTGGTGATGATGATGTCTGGGTGAAGGCCTTTCAGATTTGCACATATGAAGGAGTTATGTCCCCTTGGGGCCCCATAAGGGGGGAAATAGTGAAAAACTTTAAAAATCTTCTCCTCTGAATGTACAAGTGATATACCTTAGTTATTTCACTTATAACATTCTTAGGTCATCTAGTTTTAGATTTGCACAAATGAAAGCGATGGGGCTCAAAATGGGGAAATGGCAAGGAACTTAGTGGGAAAATTGCTAAAAATTATTTATTTGTCACTATATCTTGAAAACTATTAACTTTTTGTATAGGCATTTATATTAGAATATTGTAGGTATTGCGACAACAATCATTTTGATATATGGTTCAAGGTCATATGTTCAAAGGTCAAGGTCACAGCTGCAAAAATAGACTTAAATCGCTAATTATCTTGAAAACTATTAACTTTTTGTATAGGCATGTATATTAGAATATTGTAGATATTTGGACAACGATCATTTTGATATATGGTTCAAGGTCATATGTTGAAAGGTCAAGGTCACAGCTGCAAAAGAAAAGTTAAATTGCTAATTATCTTGAAAACTATTAACTTTTTGTATAGGCGTGTATATTAGAATATTGTAGGTATTGACATGACGATCATTTTGATATATGGTTCAAGGTCATATGTTGAAAGATCAAGGTCACAGCTGCAAAAGAAAAGTTAAATTGCTAATTATCTTGAAAACTATTAACTTTTTGTATAGGCATGTATATTAGAATATTGTAGGTATTGACATGACACTCATTTTGATATATGGTTCAAGGTCATATGTTGAAAGGTCAAGGTCACAGTTGCAAAAGAAAAGTTAAATTGCTAATTATCTTGAAAACTATAAACTTTTTGTATAGGCATGTATATTAGAATATTGTAGGTATTGCGACAACAATCATTTTGATATATAGTTCAAGTTCATTTGTTGAAAGGTCAAGGTCACAGCTGCAAAAGAAGACTTAAATTGCTAATTATCTTGAAAACTATTAACTTTTTGTATAGGCATGTATATTAGAATATTGTAGATATTTGGACAACGATCATTTTGATATATGGTTCAAGGTCATATGTTGAAAGGTCAAGGTCAAAGCTACAAAAGAAAAGTTAAATTGCTAATTATCTTGAAAACTATTAACTTTTTGTATAGGCGTGTATATTAGAATATTGTAGGTATTGACATGACGATCATTTTGATACATGGTTCAAGGTCATATGTTGAAAGATCAAGGTCACAGCTGCAAAAGAAAAGTTAAATTGCTAATTATCTTGAAAACTATTAACTTTTTGTATAGGCATGTATATTAGAATATTGTAGGTATTGACATGACGATCATTTTGATATATGGTTCAAGGTCATATGTTGAAAGGTCAAGGTCACAGTTGCAAAAGAAAAGTTAAATTGCTAATTATCTTGAAAACTATAAACTTTTTGTATAGCCATGTATATTAGAATATTGTAGGTATTGACATGACGATCATTTTGATATATAGTTCAAGGTCATATGTTTAAAGATCAAGGTCACAGCTGCAAAAGAAGACTCAAATTGCTAATTATCTTGAAAACTATTAACTTTTTGTATAGGCATGTATATTAGAATATTGTAGGTATTGCGACAACAATCATTTTGATACATAGTTCAAGTTCATTTGTTGAAAGGTCAAGGTCACAGCTGCAAAAGAAGACTTAAATTGCTAATTATCTTGAAAACTATTAACTTTTTGTATAGGCGTGTATATTAGAATATTGTAGGTATTGACATGATGATCATTTTGATATATGGTTCAAGGTCATATGTTGAAAGGTCAAGTTCACAACTGCAAAAGAAGACTTAAATTGCTAATTATCTTGAAAACTATTAACTTTTTGTATGGGCATGTATTTTAGAATATTGTAGGTATTGACATGACGATGATTTTAATATATAGTTCAAGGTCATATGTCAAAAGATCAAGGTCACAACTGCAAAAGAAGACTTAAATTGCTAATTATCTTGTAAACTATTAACTTTTTGTATAGGCATGCATATTGGAATATTGTAGATATTGACGTGGCAATCATTTTGATATATGATTCAAGGTCATATGTTGAAAGGTCAAGGTGACAGCTGCAAAAGAAGACTACAGTCACTTTATGCATATTAGCTGCTTATTAATGAAATGTGACTGAATATTTCTGAATAATTTTTTTGGGAGTTCTTGAGTTTCTTTAAATTTTCTGTACTTGATATATTGTCTGTTGCACTTTGTAAACAATTTTGGAGATATTCTCAGGTGAGCGTTAAGGCCCATGGGCCTCTTGTCTGAAAAGCAATCAAATTAAGCATAAGAATATAGGGTAATTAAACAACTTTTATATGCCAATAATTATTAATCGGATGTATTTTGGCACTGTCCAGGCCCCAGTTCTCAATAGTTTACTCAGTTTAGTGTACAATCAACTCATATATTTCCATTTTTATCGCATCAATTTTTAGCTCACCTGGCCGAAAGGTCATGTGAGTTTATGGCATGGTGTGGTGTGTGTATGTGCGTGTGTCGTTAACACTTATTTTCGACTTCTCCAAAACTGCTGGACAGATTTCAATGATACTTGGTCAGAAGCATATATGGGCCGCTGCAATTCAAATTTGTTCATGGTGTTGCCATGGCTACCAAAACTAGGTCACTGTGACCTAAGGGTCAAAAATTTTAAAAAATCTCTCCTCTCCGAAACCAATGATGAGAGAAAAATCTGATGTGATATTTGGCTTCTCTAGGGTCTTAAGCCTACAGTTTGTTCATTTCGTCAAATTTGGTCGAAAAATGGGTTACATGTTTTTGGGTTAAATTTTAAAAATTTCGTTAAATGGTTTCAAATTGTTATAACTTGATTATTTGAACAGATATTGACATGGGGTTTTCAGTTTTGACTATTTCTTGAAATGACCTTTAAAATAGTGTCAAGGTCACAAATCAAGTTCATGACCTAATTTGTGATTTATGCAGTTTTTGGTAATTTTCTTGAAAATTTTAGGAGAAACATGGATTCAAAACATTGTTAAAATGTTCCCCATGACTAAATTTAAAAAGGTACCAAGTTTCATAACTATGTGATAATCCTTGTAGAAGTTGTTGCCCCTGAAATTTTTTTTTTGGTTTATGAATACTAAAATTGTGCATTAGCTTGAAAACTATAACTTTTTGTATAGGCATGTATATTAGAATATTGTAGGTATTGATATGACAATCAATTAGATATATGGTTCAAGGTCATATGTTGAAAGGTCAAGGTCATAGCTGCATGCGTGTACTGAAATTGTGAATTATCTTGAAAACTTAACTTTTTGTATAGGCATGTATATTAGAATATTGTAGGTATTAATATGACGATCATTTTGATATATGGTACAAGGTCATATGTTGAAAGGTCAAGGTCACAGCTGCAAAAGAAGACTTTAATTGATAATTATCTTGAAAACTATTAACTTTTTGTATAGGTATATATATAAGAATATTGTAGGTATTGCAACAACAATCATTTTGATATATGGTTCAAGGTCATATGTTGAAAGGTCAAGGTCACAGCTGCAGAAGAAGACTTAAATTACTAATTATCTTGAAAACTATTAACTTTTTGTATAGGCATGTATTTAGAATATTGTAGATATTGCGACAAAGATGTTCAAAGGTCAAGATCACATCAATGTAGGAATACTAAAATTATTAATTATCTTAAAAGCTATATATATGGTTCGAGGTCACATATGTTCAAAGGTCAAGGACATAGCTGCATAAGTTTACTGAAATTGATTAATGATTTGGAAATTATATATTGCACTACAGTTACTTCATGCATATTATATAAGCTACTTATAAATGAAATGTGAGTGGATATATTTCTGATTTTGTTTTGTGGATATATGAAATGTGAGCGGATGTATTTCTGATTAGGTTTTGTGGGAGTTCTTAACTTAAAAAAACTTTTAAAGTTTCTGTACTTAATATATTGTCAATTGCACTTTGCAAACAATATTGGACATATCTTCAGGTGAGTGTTAAGGCCCATGGGCCTCTTGTATATATAATTCCTGAAAGTAATGTATAAATAATTGATAGGTTTGAATTTTTTGTCTAGTTTAAGAATCCCAAATAATGCTTCTTTTCCATTCATTTCTGTATTTTGTATATTTTCATTTAAGAATTCCAAAAGTTCGTTCCAAAAATTGTTGACTATCTGACATTCCCAAAACAGGTGGTATATTGTTTCAGTGAAGGTTTTGCAAAAGGTACATTTATCATTTTGTTTAATTTTCATTTGTGTTAGTAATTTATTTGTAGGTAAAATATTCTGATTTATTCTGTATTGGAACCATTGTAAATAGGAATTTTTGGTTGTAAAAAAGGGAAGCGTGTTTACTATTTTCCATTCTTTTTCATTCATACTAAATTTTTCTGACCATTTGGGTTGTGACGAATTATTTTTATGTTTAATAAAAACGTTATACATGTCTCTACTTCCTTTATCGGATTTAAAAAATATTCTAAACTCAAAAGGTGAAAAAGGATTTTCGACTTTCTTTTTTTCTTTTACATGTTTAACCGCTGTATTCAAAATATTTATGACTTTATAGAATTCTAAAAAGTTAGTGTTAAACTGGTTTTTTTGTTTGAATTCCTCAAAATTATAAAATTCGTTTTCGTCATTTATTAAGTCTTGCACAAAAAATATTTGATTATCTATCCATTTTTTTAAATACACTGTTTTAGTTTCATTTACAAAAGAGGGATTGTTCCAAATACAGCTTGTTTCAAACTGTATCCAATTATTTGGTTTAATAATTTCTGTTAATTCGGCATAAGCATCAATTACATTTTTCCAAAAACTATTGCTTAATTTAATGTTACATATTTCTTTCGTTAAAATGGATCGAGTATTTATACCCATTGTCTCACATAACTTTGTAAAAACGGAGTTTTGCTTGATAAGCCTTCGAATTCATGTTAACTTTAAACTTTTTAAAAAACTAAATATATCTATCATTTTCAAACCTCCATTTACATAATTTTGTATTATTAAATCTCTTTTTATCCGGTCTGGTTTAGAGTTCCAAATAAAATCATAAAATAATCTATTTAACAGTGTTAACAAATTCTTTTCAGGATCCGGAATTGTTAAGAATAAATAATTAAGTTTAGATATCACTAATGTTTTAACTACTGTTATTCTTCCTAAGGTAGTTATGTTTCTAGTTGACCATTGTTTCAAAAGCATTTTTATTTCTTCTATTCTTTTATTATAGTTTAAACGAATCATTTCTTCTAAATCTGTTGAAAAAGTTATACCTAACATAGTAAAATGTTTTGTTTTAACGTCAAATTTATATCTATGATTAAATGTTTCTCCACTGAATTTTTTACAACCTATCCATACGGTTTTACATTTATTTTCATTTATTTCTAAACCTGAAATTTTTGCAAAATATTTAAGTATTTCAAGAGCTTCATTTAAAGATGTTTTTTTGCCATTAAGAATTAGAGTTGTGTCGTCAGCAAATTGAGAAATTTTATATTCTTTGTTACCTATAACTATTCCTTCGAGGGATTTATTATTTTCTATTAAAATATTTAAAATTTCAGCACATAGTAGGAAAATATAACTAGAAATCGGATCACCTTGTCTTACTCCTCTATTGACAGAAAATCCAATATGGCTGCCGTTACTATAAATAGCAAAAATCGAAAAATGGCCATTATGGGTTTAAGTATGTCCAGATTTTGTTGAAATTTGAAACATAGAAAATAGATGTCGGGGGATAAAACATATATAACGGGTTTTTCCGTATGATTTTTCATTTGTGCAATAATTACGTAATATGCAAATAAGGTTTATTTTTAGCGGAAATCTTTGAAAATCTTCTCTGAAAGTACATGGCCAATTGAAAGGATATTGAGTGTGGAAGGTCCTTGGGTGGTATAGATTCAAAATTTTATTCGACATGTCTGTCGGAAATCCAAGATGGCTGCCGTTACTATAAATAGCAAAAATAAAAAAATTGCCATTATGGGTTTATTTACATGTATGTACTGATTTTGTTTAAATTTATAATATAGAAACTAGATGTTGGGGATAAAACATAATGGGTTTTTCTGTACAATTTTTCATTTTTGCAATAGTTATGTAACATGCAAATAAGGTTTATTTCAGCCTAAATCTTCTGAAAGTACATGGCCAATTGAAAGGAAATTTATGATAAATAGTGCTTGAAATAATAGAAAATAAGGATATTGCTAGTGAGTTTGTTTACATTTTACTGATTGGATATATTTAAAAAGAAAAAGCAAAGAACAAAATAAGGGTATTCCAGGTGAGCGATACAGGCCCTATTGGGCCTCTTGTATGAGTTATAAAACAGATAATGTTTATATAGAGATGGTTTCAAAGCAGGTTTTACTGTTATTAGTGTGATTAATCAAACAAATTGTCTTTCAAGTAATGTGAGTTTATTTAAATTCTTGATCCCCTTTTGTGAATTTTTAGGAATTATTGGTTTTTGGTGCTGTCATACCACACAGTTGCTCACTTTTTTTTTTTTTGGGGGGGGGGGGGGATTCTGTTATTTTTATTGAACATGGAATGTAACATTTTGATTGTGTTTTAAAAGCTTAAAAACTACAGGAGTGTCTGGAGAAAAAACATCTGGCCTGCAGTAAACAAACTGCAAAGCATTCTCACTGAAGGATCCGTCTCTGTAGGATTTGAACCTAGACAGTGTATATAATTTATACAGTAAATGTTTTCTATGAATTCATTAAAAAATGCAACATCATGAAAATGAATAAATCCACATTATCACACTAGTTTTAAATGTTTCAGATTTTGTATGTTTTTTTATGTAGAGTGGAACCTGTATAAACTGAACCCTGATTAAATTGAACTCCTGTGTATACTGAAATGTTGGGTCAGGAAACCTGCTCATTTTTTAAAGAAATAAACCAGATTTAACTGAAAACTTGTACAGCTAAGACATGTTCAAGTGTAATCTGCTCAGCTAAGACATGTTCAGTTGTACTTTGCTCAACTAAGACATGTTTAATTGTACCCTGCAGAGCTAAAACAGATTCAACTGTTCTGTTCAGCTAAGACAGGTTCATCTGTACTATGTTCAGCTAAAACAGGTTCATCTGTACTATGTTCAGCTAAAACAGGTTCAACTGTACTATGTTCAGCTAAAACTAAGACAAGTTCAATTGTACTCTGCTCAGCTAAAACAGGTTCAACTGTACTATGTTCAGCTAAAACTAAGACAAGTTCAATTGTACTCTGCTCAGCTAAAACAGGTTCAACTGTACTATGTTCAGCTAAAACTAAGACAAGTTCAATTGTACTCTGCTCAGCTAAAACAGGTTCAACTGTACTATTTTCAGCTAAAACTAAGAAAGTTCAATTGTACTCTGCTCAGCTAAAACAGGTTCAACTGTAATTTGTTCAGCTAAGACAGGTTCAACTGTACTATTTTCCAAAAAAAAAAATTATATAATTTTTAATGGATAGTTTTACATGTTATTTTAATGAAACTACGGGTAAAATTTTACTTTATTAGTCCTAATGTAGATTTTTAATTTGTAGACATACATGTATTATGTTTATTGTTCTATTGTAAATACCAGTGCTTTTTGTTAAGGTTTGTTGCTAATTTGGTAGTTTTGTTGTCCAAACATTTAGTCTTATATTTAGAAGGTTGTGGGTTCTATCTTTTCTCTGGACCCAAACTCATAAATGGTTTTTAGAGAATTTTTTGTTTCTTAAAATAAAAAATGTATATGCATGTACATGTATGTTCTTTCAGAATGTAAAAAATAACTATTTTTTTATAAATAACAACTGATAGTTGCATTATATCACCATGGTAACAAAATTTTGATGGAAAAAAATTTCTGTAACTGTAAGGATAGACAGTATATTTAAATTTTCCTAACTTCAATATGTATACATGTATTACAGAAAAGTAACAAACCCTCCAATCACATGTAAGATTTTATATTAATATCCTCCAATCACATGTAAGATTTTATATTAATATCCTCCAATCACATGTAAGATTTTATATTAATATCTTCCAATCTCATGTAAGATTTTATATTAATATCCTCCAATCACATGTAAGATTTTATATTAATATCCTCCAATCACATGTAAGATTTTATATTAATATCCTCCAATCACATGTAAGATTTTATATTAAAATATTACTATTAAATAGTACCAAAATAAATAGATAGCAAGGCTGAATAGTTTTAAATAGTACAATTAAGTATGATTTTGTTTTTAAAAGCCAATGTCACAATAAAATGTAAAAATTCTAGAATCACAAATTGTATTTCATATGTACCGTGTAATAGATTTGTCCTGAAAGTTTGATCAGAACACAGCAATTATGCAATAAATCTGTATAAACAGAAGTTGTTAGAAGAGATCATATTTATGTTCAGTAGTGATGTGCTTTTATTTGAATTTTAATCAACATTAAACAGAACTTGTAGGAAAACACAGATGTGTTAGGACATGTATCTTTATTCTTAATTGGTTTTTATCACTTTGAAGTGCAGTTGGGCTACAGTTCTGGTTGGAAAACATTATTATGCATTTAAAAAATCATTTATCAATTATTTTGTAAGAGAAAAGATTGCATGCAGATTTATTTTGAATAGTTCCTTTAGAGTGTAAGAATGTTTTAAATATACAAAACAAAGGCATCATTTTTAGCAAAAATAATTATTTATTAAGTTTTAAAGTGACAATTTTGGTTTTAGTGTACATGATTACGTGTACATCATTTCATTGTTAGTTTTGTTTATATTGTAAACCTTGTCAAAACGAGATCTACTTAGGATTTACATATAATATTACCATACAGCTGTTTATGAAAAGCACAGTGGCACAAGCATAAGAAAATAATTTGTAAACATGCGAAGGGATAATATGAAATCTGTAAATGTGTATTGTTAAATTTTTATGTTACTCTCTGGCATTTAAAACATGCTTTTTGATTTCCCAGATACAAAGTATCATCCATAACAAACTTTATAATTTCACAATTTTGTCTTAATTAACATAAAAACCGGTGCATGCAAGAGTTATTAGTTCATTGTCTAGTTAAAAAAAGACTTATTTTATTATTTCTAAAATGTGGGTTTTTATGAACCACTATAACCAGACTTTTTGACATTTACTCAAGCACCTGTCTAATGCCTGGAATGTTATACCAGTGATCCCAATCTGTTCGTCTGTCCTCTAAGTTGTCTTTTGTGACTGTTTTATCTCGTATTGTTATGTGTTTTTGTCCATGTTTGGATTTACCAAGTACAGTAAAACCTGTCTACAATGGCTACTTGAGGGACTGGTCAAAAAAGGCCTTTGTTGAAAGGTAATCTTTGTAGACAGGGTCAATATTCTGAGTACCAGTTACTTCCCTTGATTTGCCTTCAACTTATTATTTCCTCATGTTTAGATTTGACAAGTAGATGTTTTTCAGTTGCAAACTTCCTTCTATTTTAATCATCGTACAAAGTACTTAAAGTCTGTTCACTTTATGCTCATATTTTCTTCAGGGAAAACTGTCTTTAATAAATTTATGCTAAAAAGGGCCTTACATTGATGAAGCATACTTAAACATGTCCGAGTCATTTTGACCTCATCTTCATCAGTCGTCAAATATAAGAATACATGCCAGTATGAAAGAAATTAGTTTGGATTTAAATTAAACTAAAAAAATTATTAGATTTGTATTTTTATTGTACTTTGCAGACCAAGTATGTCCCTGATCATGTTAACTTGTTAACTACCTCTTCATGGGTTTGAATTTTATGACATTAATTTTATACATGTGTATTATTTAAACAAACAATCAAGCTGTGATCTTTGTGTATTTTAAACATGATGAAACAAATAAACATACAAAATTTTGTAAATAGTTTTTGTTGTTTATTTTTATATAAAATAGGATCATTTTACATGTACAATTAGGTATTGTAGTCTAACTGCCTGTCTTTCTGTCTGTCTTAAGATATGTGTATGCTTTTCACCATAGATCATGAACTTGGATTCATTTGACAATTTATGTACAGATAAATGAGTATAATCTCTTACAAATGTACAAATTTGGATCATATTTAGCCATTTTCTTAGAATTTACAAAATTAACAAAAGTCTAAAATGTTTCTTTGTGTGGTGGCAGTACATTAAAATAATTTAATTTTAATTTGTCACTCATTTTAATATACTGCTGCCCCAAACAGACACCTGGCAGATTTGATTGGTTCTGTAAATGACCATGTGTCTGTTTCTGGATCGTACACCTCACATGAGTTCAAAACTTTCCGAGCTCCTCCAAGTCTAACTGAGTATGATTTACCTGAAATTAAATAAAATAAAGAAGTTCTTTAATTATAATTATACAACAGGTAAAATTCTTGAGCTTTGATTTGTCTATTTCGTATCATGAGACATTATATATTTTAGATTTTTGAACAACTGGTTAATGTTGTCAGGTAATAATGCACATTCAGGAACAGAACTACTTACGGAAATTCCTGGGTATTCATAATCTGAAACATGTAGCTAAATTAAAATTTCCAATTTTATGTGTATACAATTAACTACTATTGTTGTTAGGAGTGTTAATTACAACTACTAACTGATATTGCCACTAAATAATTACAAAAGTAAAAAAATTCATTAATCATTGTTAACTTTATTTACTGCCAGTGATGTCCTAATGAAAATTCAGCATCTTGATTTGGATGTAAAACTACACTTACTTTAATGGCAGGTGGCCATTATATATGCATTTAAATAATATCAAGAGAAACAAGATGCCATTCTTTTCTGGTTTACCAAAATGCAGGGTTTATCACTGTTTGCTCACAGCTAAAATATTGTATTAATATATACATGTATGTGAAGTCAAACTTGTATACAAAGACAACCAATGAGAACTCATATTACATTGACATTAAAAGTAGTTTCAACTGTATATGTGCATATACCATACTTCTGGGGAACCGTTATATCAAAGGTAGTTTCAACAACACACACACACACACACACACACACATATATACAACATACCTCCAACAGCATATATTTTCCCATTATAAACCACAGCCTGTAAATGACTTCTCTCTTTTTCCATACTTGCCACATGTGTCCATGTATCACTCTCAGGGTCATACCGTTCTACACTTCGTAATCTACGAGTATTAAAACCACCAACAGCATAAATATGATTATCTAAAAATAGATAATAGATACAAAATACAGTATAACCTATGTATAAAGACCACCCAAGGGGACCAAGTTAAAGTGGGTTTAATAGACAAAGATTTTTCTGTGTACTTCACACAGGAAAGCTTCGCAAGGACAGTAAAACCCATAAAAGCCGTTACTTTCATAAGTATTAATGATGAAAACATTAGGACGGATGCAGAAAAGGTAAATGAAAGATTTATATTTGTAAATGTCTTGAGCTGACATAATAGGATAAGTACTTAATTACATTACAACAACAGCCAATCTGACATAAAAAAAGGTTGTTTCTGAAACAAGAAAAGGAAAAAATTGCAGGCTAGGACAAGGCCCTGGACCTTCCATGCGATAAGCAAGAGTTTAACCAACTGAGCTACCTGATCATTACACTACTATTATAACTGTTAAAATGATGTGTTATCTTGTTTGATCAAATTATTATCTACAACACTAAGAATCAAAATGGCGGATGATTCTAATAATAAGATATAAAGCCTTTTTTTACTGCCTTGATTCAAATCCAATAAAGACTGATCCTAATATGAGAAATTTTGTCAGATTTCTTGCTCAAAGTCAGTTGTTTTCTCCAAGCATTCCAAACCTGACATCCTTGATATAAGTAAGGTAACTTCCATATACGCGATTTCACTTCAGTATTATTAAAATACTCATTTAAAGTGACTTACTAAGTATTACAGCAGAAAACCTTGACCTTGGCTCACGCATACATGCTTTTGTTTTCCAAGAATTGTCATTTTTATCAAAACAATACATAGCCGATGTTGGATAAATTTCTGTTTGTGATATTCGTTCCTCGCCTCCAAAAACATATAAATCTCCATTATAAATTAACACCACATGGTTAGCATGACCTTTTGAAATAAAGTTTTCAATAGGTGGTAATGGCTCGACTGTTTTACAAAACAAATCCCCATCATCAATCTCCGAATGAATGCAATTAACACTTTGATCAGTTACTGTATAGATCTTATTTGTCTGTGAACACACTGCCATGGCACCAGAATTCTGCAAACAATCATGTAAACATTTTAAAGCTGCCTCAGAAAAACAATTAGTGGCATCCTTCCACCCATCTGATAAATAATTATATTCATAAAATCCTTTGAGTTCCACTTCCTCTTCAGACTCTATTCCGTAATTGAATTTTATCATTTCAAAAGCTGTACACAACAGTTTACCATGTAGCTCAAACACCTGAACACCAGAGGCTAGTATTGGTAAACGTTCAACTGATTCCCATCTATTGGCATTAAAATCCAATCTTTCAACAGACTTTAATCTTGGACACTGAGGTCTGAAAACAAAGAGATAATTTCTTTGACTGAGTAAATAATATTTAAACTTTTAGTAATTAATAATAAAACAATAGGGACAATGAGTTATGTCAGGTGAACAGTGTGAATTTGGGATTCCCAGGCACATGAGCGATCAATAAGATAAAAACAGAGTTAAAAGATGTCAATGGAAACATTTTAATTCTGTGGATTTTTTCAAGTTGTGTTATAACACACACTCAAATTCTGATTTCCCAATGTCTCATCTAGCGAGTGCTGGTAAACAGATCAAAATCTCTCTCACAATCACGGCTTAAACCTAATTCTATTCAAAGCCTATTGTGACAAAATTTGTCCATGAGAGAGAAACTTCGGGAGAATCTTGGTTTTCTCTGGGTTACTTTTATCATTCCAGAAAAAATTATTCTGATATAAGTGAAATAAATGTGACTGGGGCATAGCACTATTCTATCAGAATCTGTAATGGGACATAAAACAATTCTATCATAATCAATCCACTCAATAATAAAGAACTAGTAGGGTTCTATTTTTATTAACTAAGCTTATTTAATGATATTTTACCCAGTTCTAGACTGCAGATAACCTCCAATTACATATAAATGTCTAACAGCTTCTCTGGGATTCGATTCTTCTACAACCAACTGATCCTGAACCGTCTCCAAAATAACTGAAAAAGAGACGAAAAACTATTTCCCTATGTAGGGACTGAAACTCACATCTGTATTGATAACCAGGGCCATCATATCATGTGTTTGAAGTGAATGAAGATCTTAGGCCACACAAAATCATTTTGTAGTTTTGCGGAGGCAAGCGAGCGATTAAAGATTAAAACAACAAAATTTGAACCAGTAGAGCGAGTAAAAAAATGCACAAAGAGGAAAATTTTGCAGGAAAAGGCAAAAAATATAATTGATAAAACAAAGAATATTCTGTTCTGGCAAACTCTCATTCAATATATCAAATAATAAATCAGACCAGAGCTGTTAAATAGTAAAATGCTAGACAAATGTTGCCCTGATATTGTTAAATTTATACTGAATACAGCCAAAGATTTTGCAGAAAAATGGATGCATGATTTTACTGGAAAATTTAGACAGCAAAAAAAAAAAAAAAAAAAAAAAAAAAAAAAAAAAACAAAATAAAAATAAAAAAATAAAAATTTAAAAAATGAAACTAATTTTATTTTTTATTTTTAATTTTAGAGGCAGGCGGCGGGCCCGATGAACTACACATTAATTTGGCATAGCCTAAACAAACAAGCAATATATATATATATATATATATATATATATATATATATATAGCTATAACTGATTCAGCATCAAAAATCATTTCATCTACTACTAATAAAGATCTATCTAAGAATCTTTCTTGTATTATATCAAATTTAAACAGAATTTTTCAATTAACATAATATGTCATTTTTAATCTCCCTATAAATTTGATATTGATAGTTATGGTACTTTGGAATGCACTGAAAATTATTTCATGTTATTAATAATTTTGTACCAAATGATAAGTGAGAAACTGTAGATGAAAAAATACAAAAAAGTATTGAAGAAAAAATGAGTTTTAATAGTAGCAAATGGTATTAAAGTAAAGGTAGCTGTCATTTTGGCCAGGTTTGACTGTACACATTCAAAATTACCTTTGTTCTCTCTAACAACAGCACTGTCCATAAACTTCTTTAAAACTTTCCTACAAACATATTTAAGTTTCACAAGTTTTATAACATCACAAAAATCTGTTATCCTGTTCACTGTGTCATACTCCAACCACTTGAAAACTGCATCCAACACAGAACTCTCTCCTTCTATACCTAAAAGATATGAGGAAAATGGAATGGATCATCTATTTTAGCACTGAATGATACCACAACATGCTTGTAAATCAATAAATTTTTGCAAATATAAAATTGTTTTTATTTTCATTCCATCTTTTTTTTTAACGAACTGTTCTAAAAAAAAAAAACAATCCCTTTGACTTGTTATTAAGTTATTATCTTTAAATCTCCAGAAAACAGACAAATAAACATTTATAAATGAAATTGAAGGTTGTCACATAATACTGTTAACTGGGAAATTTCTGTAAGTGTTTTATTTTTGTGTAAATTTGTGAGAGTAAAAAAAAAATTATGACTACATGTGTGTTATTTTGAAATATTTCACTTGCTCTGGCACTAATCATCATCTCATGGCACAAAAATTAATGTATGCGAATATCATGAAATGAAAATACTTACAAAAATTAACTCATATAAAATTTTTCAGATTTACAGTACCTAGTCACTATGTTTGTCAGGGATAAAAAGCAACCTACTATATCATTTTTAAAGTTATTTTGTTTACAAATTCAAATTTTATTTCTGGGAATGTCTTATTGTGAGAGGAAATTTGTCAAGCTGTACAAGAGATTGGTGTTTGCAAGTTGCAAATGCAAAACTTTCCCTTGCAAAAGACAACAGTCTGTCATACAGTTAATTCCTAGCATTTTTAGTACCTGACCATGTAGATACAACTGCAAGGACTTAAGCAATGTGAAACAAGGTGTTCAGAGAACACTACCCTCTGCAATGGTGAGCATGGATGAATTACATATAGAGTGAAAAAGTTTTATGGACTACAGGTTGTAAAAAAAGTGGGGTTGGTTGGGTCATCCAATAGATCTATAACCACACCACTGGACATATGTCCCTGTGCTTGTCCAAAGATGGATTGTCATTTGCTTGCATTGTTTTGGGCCCTTGGTTGTGTTTTCTGTTGACAAGAACTTATTTTTAGTTACAAATTTCTTCTTTCTATTGTTCATATAAAGGCATATTAAGGCCAAGTGTGTATTTGTAGATACTGTCAGGCAAATAAATGGTTTTATTTTGATCTGTTGTTATAGAAGTAATTCTTAACTAAAATGGAAATACTGACTTCACAAACAAATGGAGTTGCATAAGAAAGTGTTGATGATTTTTTTTCTTTCATGGAGACAGTTTTTCAGTAGGATACTGGTGGCAGGGGATAATTAAATACCGGTAGTTTTTACACAAGGGTATACATGTACCAAATAAACCTGACCAAAGTTTAAACTCATGACCCATAAATCTTGGATCTACAGGCATACCCTGTCCATCTTCATTTAAGACATTAACTTACCTAGGTAGAGATCTTGGAAACCGAGAACCCTTTTAAGTTTATCAGCTGACAGTAACAAAAATTCCTCCATCTGACAAACTGTAAGAAATCTCTGTTTCAGCAGCATCAATGATTTATCTAACAATTCTGTACAACTGTACTTCTCAGAGAAATCCCAAACACCTTCAAAATAATTAAATGACATAAAATTGTTTGATAAAAATAATACATGTACATCAAATCCAAAAAGGAAATCTGCTGTAATTAATAAACATCTAGTCTGAAAGAGGCTGCAATATTAAAAAAACCATGGAAATCTAACCTTTAACTTGGTTCAAGGTCAGAACAAACACTAGGGCCATGGAGATAATTTGTATTTTATGAAATCCATTAAACACAACAATGCAGTATTGCCTTGACATGATTTTCAAACACATCCTTATAAATTTGATCTCTAATATATTACCTTGGCTCAAACCTGTGACATATATGAAGTTTCCTGAGTTTTCTCTGAATCAGCAAAGGTACAATTTTTAAATCATACACCCTTTAACCTTGACTTTTATCTATGACCTTTATTAAAGGTCATGATACACCTGTTTGTTACCTGATGTCTATAAGATTCTTCTGAAGCATCAATCAGCCATGACCTGGACAGGACATAAAGTGAACTGATAGACAGGCAGACATGACCCAGACAGGACATAAAGTGAACTGATAGACAGGCAGACATGACCTGGACAGGACATAAAGTGAACTGATAGACAGGCAGACATGACCTGGACAGGACATAAAGTGAACTGATAGATAGACAGGCAGACATGACCTGGACAGGACATAAAGTGAACTGATAGACAGACAGACATGACCTGACAGGACATAAAGTGAACTGATAGACAGACAGACATGACCTGGACAGGACATAAAGTGAACTGCTAGACAGGCAGACATGACCTGGACAGGACATAAAGTGAACTGATAGACAGGCAGACATGACCTGGACAGGACTGAAGTGAACTGAGAGACAGGCAGACATGACCTGGACAGGACATAAAATGAACTGATAGACAGACAGATTTGACCTGGACAGAACATAAAGTGAACTGATAGACAGACAGACATGACCTGGACAGGACATAAAGTGAACTGATAGACAGACAGACATGACCTGGACAGGAAATAAAGTGAACTGATAGACAGACAGACAGACATGACCTGGACAGGACATAAAGTAAACTGATAGACAGGCAGACATGACCTGGACAGAACATAAAGTGAACTGATAGACAGACAGACATGACCTGGACAGGACATAAAGTGAACTGATGGACAGACAGACATGACCTGGACAGGACATAAAGTGAACTGATAGACAGGCAGACATGACCTGGACAGGACATAAAGTGAACTGATAGACAGGCAGACATGACCTGAACAGGACATAAAGTGAACTGATAGACAGGCAGACATGACCTGGACAGGACATAAAGTGAACTGATAGACAGGCAGACATGACCTGGACAGGACATAAAGTGAGCTGATAGACAGGCAGACATGACCTGGACAGGACATAAAGTGAACTGATAGACAGACAGACATGACCTGGACAGGACATAAAGTGAACTGATAGACAGACAGACATGACCTTGGCAGGACATAAAGTGAACTGATAGACAGACAGACATGCCCTGGACAGGACATAAAGTGAACTGATAGACAGGCAGACATGACCTGGACAGGACATAAAGGGAACTGATAGACAGACAGACATGACCTGGACAGGACATAAAGTGAACTGATAGATAGACAGGCAGACATGACCTGGACAGGACATAAAGTGAACTGATAGACAGGCAGACATGACCTGGACAGGACATAAAGTGAACTGATAGACAGACAGACATGACCTGGACAGGACATAAAGTGAACTAATAGACAGACAGACATGACCTGGACAGGACAAAAGAGAGAACTGATAAACAGGCAGACATGACCTGGACAGGACATAAAGTGAACTGATAGACAGGCAAACTGTCAGACAGACACCGTGATTCTTTTATTAATATGATACTTTACTATGTGAAAAATAAATGAATGGTATAATCAAATAATCAATGGTGAAGAGAGTGAATGAACGAATAATGATTAATAAATGAACAAATGAATGAATGAATAAACCAACCAATAAATGAACAAACAAACCAAAAAACAAATGGACAAACGAATGAATAAATAAATAATTCATCATGTTGTATCATCATGTATTTACATTATTTTGAATATTTTCTTTACTCACCCAGACAATTGCTCACATCCAGTAAGGTCTCCATATATTTGCAACAAATTTTCTTTAAATCTGACATCTGTAGAAGATCTGCTAGTACTACAACATCCTGAACACTTTCCTTATTTACTACAAATATAAACTAGAACTTTAGTCATAAACTGAATCATGAATAACCCTCCCTACTAAAACAAACAATTTAGGTCTGTTCTGAGCCAGTTCTGGAACATTTGGCCTGTTCGTGGCACTGTGTAGGGACATTTCACCTGTTCTGAGCCAGTGCAGGAACATTTAGCCTCTTCTGAGTCAGTGCACGAACATATAAGCTTGTTCTGAGCTAGTGCCGAAACATTTTGTCTGTTCTGATCCAGTGCAGGAACATTACCAGTTTAAACCCTAACCGAGTTTGACCCAAGAATTGAAAGTGGGAAGTGTCTGTACTTTCGCAAAACACTTGGCATTTCGAAATGAAAGTCACAGTTCTTAAAACTTAAAATAAACAAGGTCCTGTGTCATGGCAGGCATGGCACAATAAAGACTTCTGCTGTATAATGCCATCAGCACAACGAATAGGCAAAATTTCTAGACTTTCACCTATACCTCTCGATACATGTATAAGTGAAATATTCTTGACTGGGATGTTGAACCCAATTACTCAACTCAACTCTATTTATACCTGTAATGTTTCCAGTATACATGTAATCTATTATTAATTTCAAAGCTCTGGGTAATGCTTCATTCATAGTAACTACAGACTGTTGTTGTGAAGACTCTTCAAATCCGGCTGTAAACATGGCTCGGAAATAATCACTGTGGATTGCTAAAACAGTTTTATGAGCCTGAATTTCTTCTCCATTGCACTAAAATAGATTAAAACAAACATACTAAACACAGCTTTAATAAAATATGATCATATTCCACAGTATAAAATCTTTATGCAAATTTTGACAATGAAACTGAAAAATTTCATGAGAAAAAAATGAATAAAAAAAATTATTTATTGTTCTAAGAAGTAACACATAGTAAAAGATGACTGAATAGATAAGATGATGTTTTATCAGTCTACAGTGATCCCAGTCATGGCTATATAACTCACATTAAGACAGGCAGCTCTGGAATAGTAAAAAACTAAAGTACTTTTAGAAAATTCCAAACTTATAGCAAGGGAATCGACCTAACTTTTTAAACAGAGATCTACCATAAAAGGGAGTCAAAGATAAGTGGTAGGAGGTACTGTAATTCACAAGCTACTGCTCAAAGATAAGTGAGTGATAGGGGGTACTGTAATCTACAAGTTTTAAGCTGTAAGGTAAATTTATAAACCAAGGCATTGGTGTCTAAATGATTTAAAGAAAGCACTTGTAAATGGTCCACAGTATCCCAATAATACCACTCTAGCTGATTTTATTGTGATAAAGTTTGTTATATATCTTACTTAAGGTAAGTGATTTTCTCTGAGCTAGTTTCCTCCGCCATCTAACCTCCATAATCTATCAAACAAGATTTGTCTGAAGGACAGTGTAGCTCACCTGTAACCTAATCTATCAAACAAGATTTGTCTGAAGGACAGTGTAGCTCACCTGTAACCTAATCTATCAAACAAGATTTGTCTGAAGGACGGTGTAGCTCACCTGTAACCTAATCTATCAAACAAGATTTGTCTGAAGGACAGTGTAGCTCACCTGTAACCTAATCTATCAAACAAGATTTGTCTGAAGGATAGTGTAGCTCACCTGTAACCTAATCTATCAAACAAGATTTGTCTGAAGGACAGTGTAGCTCACCTGTAACCTAATCTATCAAACAAGATTTGTCTGAAGGACAGTGTAGCTCACCTGTAACCTAATCTATCAAACAGGATTTGTCTGAAGGACAGTGTAGCTCACCTGTAACCTAATCTATCAAACAAGATTTGTCTGACGGACAGTGTAGCTCACCTGTAACCTAAGATATCAAACAAGATTTGTCTGACGGACAGTGTAGCTCACCTGTAACATAATCTATCAAACAAGATTTGTCTGAAGGACAGTGTAGCTCACCTGTAACCTAATCTATCAAACAGGATTTGTCTGAAGGACAGTGTAGCTCACCTGTAACCTAATCTATCAAACAAGATTTGTCTGAAGGACAGTGTAGCTCACCTGTAACCTAATCTATCAAACAAGATTTGTCTAAATGACAGTGTAGCTCACCTGTAACCTAATCTATCAAACAAGATTTGTCTGAATGACAGTGTAGCTCACCTGTAACCTAATCTATCAAACAAGATTTGTCTGAAGGACGGTGTAGCTCACCTGTAACCTAATCTATCAAACAAGATTTGTCTGAAGGACAGTGTAGCTCACCTGTAACCTAATCTATCAAACAGGATTTGTCTGAAGGACAGGGTAGCTCACCTGTAACCTAATCTATCAAACAAGATTTGTCTGAAGGACAGTGTAGCTCACCTGTAACCTAATCTATCAAACAAGATTTGTCTGAAGGACAGTGTAGCTCACCTGTAACCTAATCTATCAAACAAGATTTGTCTGAAGGACAGTGAAGCTCACCTGTAACCTAATCTATCAAACAAGATTTGTCTGAAGGACAGTGTAGCTCACCTGTAACCTTATCTATCAAACAATATTTGTCTGAAGGACAGTGTAGCTCACCTGTAACCTAAGATATCAAACAAGATTTGTCTGAAGGACATTGTAGCTCACCTGTAACCTAATCTATCAAACAAGATTTGTCTGAATGACAGTGTAGCTCACCTGTAACCCAATCTATCAAACAAGATTTGTCTGAAGGACAGTGTAGCTCACCTGTAACCTAATCTATCAAACAAGATTTGTCTGAAGGACAGTGTAGCTCACTTGTAATATAGTCTTTAAAAGAGCTGTCTGAAGTACAGTGTAGCTCACCTGTGACATAGTTCATCAAACAGGAGCTATATGACACAGTGGGATCTTAATCACCCATTAATAAAGAGCTGTTAGAAGAATATTGATCACCTGTAACATGGTGAATGAATCACGAATTGCCAGAAGAACAGTGTAGCTCACTTTATTTCAGGTCTATTAAAAAAAATGATTCTAAGGCTAACAATGAGGCCAGTGAAGTGAGTACAGTATAACTCTCAGTATTACAAATTAAACAATATTAATATATACCTGCAGTAAAATCTTGTTGTAATTCCCCTCACTATATTTAGGGTCAAAATTATTTTAGTTTTTAATTTCCTGTTTTATCAATCTTTACAGATTTATTGCCAAACCATTTTATAAAACAAAAATTAGACCAAACAGAAGGTAGCATTAAAACAAAGTTTTGTTGATCAACTAACTTTGATAACAATATCACACAGGTGTTTATGGTGCCAAAGGTCACATATTCCCTTGATTAATCTTGTTCCAGCATGCTTGTTACTTATCTTAAGTCCATTTTCTACATCTTTTAATAGGAAATTATCACTGTAATAAAACATAAGACAAACAATAAGATACATTACAAATCAGTGTGTTAATGGAATTTTACCTATTACCACCATCAAATTTTCTCTTTGTTCTTTGTTCAAATTTTGAACATATGTACTTATATGCTAGAGGGCATCATTAGTGTGCATGATCAGTACACAGCAGATCATTTATACTGCTTAATACAACAAGTTTGTGTTTAGATTATTTCCAAAGAATTATACAACAATGTCTTGTCTAAAAACGGAAAAGTTCCTGTTGTGATGTAAAACCAACCAACCTATAAATTCAATCTATCGTTTATTACTTCACTGTACATTATATTCTATAATTGAAATATTACTAATAAATTTACAAATTTTCCTAATGGCAAACTGTGTTTATTAAACAAGTTCAATAAATTATTATGATTCAGTATAATGGCAAATAAATGTTCATTTATTAGAATTCAAACTAGTATGTATGCATATAAGTAACAAAGTAAAGATGTGTTAAAAATGAAACAAAATATCTGATTTCTAGGAACAAAGTATACTAACTACTTTTACTTTAAATGACAGAAAATAATAGTAAGTTAAATTTATCATTATTTTATTGCAGAGAACTATGGTACTCCAAACCATGCAAGCTGTATCATGCCATTGCTCAAATGGTTTTTTAAATCATTTCTTATAATGATCGATAGAACAGTACCATTTATAGTGTGAAGGGACCTTATATGGCTTGATCTGAATTAAATCGAAAAACAAAACATGTAGAATAGGTTTGTTTGATTGAAAGTGTATGCTAGAAATTTCTCATCCAAAACTTCTCTAGTTCCATGAACTAAATGTCACTAAACATGCATTCATATTGGTTCTTCAAGGCAATCCATAGAATATAATCATTACAAAGTGGGTTGGTAACTTAAAATGGTTTATAAAGTGTCAATAAAATCAATATCGGGCAAGGCTTTTGCCATGAGTTCAGATGTAACTTATATTATTATTAGATGTGTAACTAATATTATTTTTATAGTAAGCCAGGTTTTTAGCTGGAAATACAAATCCTTTCAACTGAATGTTTTCCAAATAAAATTGTTTGCTGTTACATATTGGTGGGATTTCAATTAAGTTGTGCAAACAATAAAAACAGTTAGTAAACAAGACCTTATTATCTTAATTAATATAAAGATATATTCATTTTCAATCAATGCTCTGATCATATTTATCAAGGATATTCTACTTATTACAGTACATGACCAAAATATATCCTCGAAGTATTGACATGAACATGAAATAAATTTGATATAATTTGTGGCCACAAACTTATAGCAACAACTGCTCCTAAATATACTCGTGGTCAAAATAAAAAATTTATTCAATAAATCATTAACAGTATTGACCCTTTAAGTCAATGTTGAAATGTCAGTTGAAGTGGCTTGGCATCTGCAACTGTTAATGCTCTAATTAGTAAGTGTTCCTTCCAAAATCGAGTGACTAGAAAAACCATTCAAGAAGTTTCTCATTTTATGTCATGCAACCAATAGTGACAGGGACAGCAAAAGTACCAGAACAAATATTTATTATATTAGAATGCACAAATACAAGTCAAAGTCTTTAATATAGTGTCGGATATTCTGAGTTAAAACTCAATGACTCCAATCATTGCATGTCATAGATATGATCAAGAAACTACAAAGGAAGCCTCTAATGGAATGTAGAGGAAAACAATGACTCATACTTATGTGATTGTAAATAACCTGATAGAAATTCCTGGCAAAACTGACACATCACGAAAAGCAGAGGAAAAACTAGATAATCAACATCTAATAAGATAAAAGTTTATAGCTGCAACAGAAATTTTCAAGAATTTATTTACACCTTGGACTATAATAGATTGGTACAATCGTAGTAAAAGTATAGGACAGCAACATCAAGGAGAACTCTGTGGGCAAAGAGTATCCTTATGTGGCTAGTATCAATGAATGCACAACAACCCCCGGGCACTACATTCAGTAGTGACGTTCGACCCAGTATTCTATAGATACAGATATGTCATGTCATCGGTGTAAATGGTTCTAATCGGCTGTTATACTAGCACATTCTTACTTTTTGCATATGGCATTAGATAAGTTGGAATTGCAGTCGTGTTTTACATTAAAATCGTTAAAAAGTTGTGCAAAAAGAATGTGTATTTTATCTAAATATTTTATATAAAATGTTGTATTAATTTTTTGAAATAAATTCTACAAAATACCAGATTTACCTTTTCTTGTTCATAATTTGTTCTTGGATTACGTTATGTGTTCCATATTTTACCTCCAATTTTAAAGAACACAGATGTCTATTCGGAAGTTCAAACAAAACCGAAAGTAGAAGTAGGACGATCGATTGTCAAGGGAAGTAATTGACTGGTGCTGATGGATAAAACCCAAGACATATCAAATAAATAATCATGGCTTCTGAAAGCACGTTGTTTTCATATGCTGTTGGTAAAGTTTTGAACAGCTGGACTGTTTTACAGGTAATAATACACTTTTGTCAACCCCCCGTTTTGCGAAATTTATAAAAAAGTAATTTAGTCATGTAATAAGGTGTTCACACCGAATTATGAACTTGTTCAAACCTTATGATACATCATTACATGTATGTATTCGGTCTCCACATATTTAGATTGCCAACAATTTGTACAATACGATGTTTTAACTTAACATATCCATATAAAAAACAATCAAAAGTCATGATTTTCAGGACTATATTTTAACTGTGTTTGACACAATATAGATATGGCAAATTTGCCATTGAATTACAGAGAGAAGTTGAGTGGTGAAAGGTAAAATTAACAAAGTGATTATTTACATGTGCGGTAAAATAACTAATGTAGTAGGCTGGCATTATTTACACATACACATGCGCAGAATGATAACATAACACGTATACAGACTAAGGTTTGTGTTCAATGAAGTTATATCCGACATATGGTCCCACAATCTACAAATGTGATCAAGTGAAGTATATCGGCTGTCAAACTAATGAAACCATTAAAGATAAATTGATTATTAACTTAAAAAGTTTGGTAACGACAACATGTTGCAGCTGATAATCCGACTTATAATATAGAATTATTTTAATCAAATCAAATATTCAAGCAATTCTTATTTTAATTCCTATTTCCTATAAAAAAAATAATAATTCAATTGGTAAAATAAAAAGTTAAAATTTTAAAATAAATATTAGATGTGTATAAGGGTGAGAAAAATAAAAAAAAAAGGTCAATGAATAGTGTTCAATGTATTCACCTAATTAATGCAAATATGCAAATTTTCGCTTTGATTACTATTCTGGTAAGGGAAGTGGAAGGTATGGTTATGGAGAGAATGTGTTTGGACTAATGTTGATGTTACTAGGAGAGAAGCATGACAAGAATTAGGGTTTTTTAGTCGAGTTATGTGGAAAGAGTTGACATGTGGTGCAAGGGTGATTATAAGGTGCCAATGAATGTTCGTTGTTTCGGTATGAAAGCGAATTGCACAGATAGTAAAATTGTTTTGTCAGTTATTTTGTTATCAGCTCCATTTAATTTTCATTCAGTCAGATGGTAACGAAGTTTCTTCAACTTGCTGACCGTCAATATAATAAGAAATATTTTTGTGTTAGTGGATAATTTGGACATTAATGTTAAATAAATACTAGTATTAAGTGAAGGGACAATATTTAATATTGCATTAGATTTCATGAAAGATTTCTTGTCTTTTTCGCACTACATTTGGCCATAATGAATTTTATGAAAAATTAAAATCAGTAAAAAGATATATCAACATTAGAGAGTAATATCTTGGTTACAAACAACCTTTAACAATTAGACTGTTGCCTAGTCTCTGCTCAAATCTCTATTCAAATTCCAAGTTTCCAGACAGAAATGTGAAAATAAACATATAAAAATTCATCATAAATTGGTATAGTGAAAATCTGGTAGCTTAGATTGGGATTTATTTGCAAATGCAATCAGCCATAATATCTGTTTAGGAAATGAGAGTACAGTTGGTTAAATGTTTAGAACAAAAAGAATTTACCCCATTTCCTCATTTCATAAAGCAAAATCGGCATAACATTACAAAACATGGTCGGCAAAAAAAATTAAAAAAGAAAAAAAAAAAAAAGAAATATTTTGTTATAGCAGAAATATGTATGATCAGATGACTGATGAAATGGTAGAATGCACTAATTGTGGTGAATGGTTTCGTGTCTCTTGTGTCAAGTTCTGGACCATTTGAGTCTTTAGCAAAGTCTGATTCAACATATTTTTGCAGTGACTTTTGTAAAACTTAACAACAAATGAAATGGTTTTTTGAAAACTACTCTTGTCAAAAGATTTCAAAATAAATTGTAAATAAGTAAATATTGGTTAAGTGATTTTTAAAATAATTCTTTTAGAAATTAATTTATAGGGACTGGTAGACTGATTAATTTTCTGAGGTGATCAGTTGTGACTTTTTTGTGAGATCCACATTCCATGTTAACTTCAGAGATATTAATTGTCCATAAAGATTTTTTTTCATATATTAACTTATTAACACAAAATGCAACTAAAATTTCTGTTTAATCAAAATCATTGGGAAGAATTCGCCTCACCATAAGATCTGGAAACATGATAAGTTATTATATGCAATATTATATATAGTAAATATTTATTATTACATAAATTTAATTAATTATGAACAATATAGTGTTTTGAATAATTAAATTAATTAGATATATAACAATGACATATTTGTAACTATTCATGGCGAAGTGTTCTCTATAATAATGGTATTAAATAGCCCGATATACTTCATTGAATACAAACCTTGTCTGTATGTGGCTGATATCAGTTGTCGTATTGTGCATGGGTACGTGTTAATAATGCTAGCCTACTACATGCATTATTCTAACGTGCGTGCAAATAATGCGACCAAAATTAAATTGTAGCATTTTATTTCTGGGCTCATTTTCAGAATTGTCCTCAAAACCTTTAACTTAATTAATCACAGCTGATTACAGTTGGCAAGTGTTAGTGTTGTAACAGGAGGGAGGAAACGCCTGAAAAAATTCGCTTCCTCGCCAAGTCCTCAGGCTGAAGACTGAACCTGACCCTTCAGGGTTCTAAGCAAGAGCTGTAACACAAAGCTAAAAGATCTGGACCAGTAAATCATTGGCTAGATTGCTATTTATCTCTGATTACTATACATTAGTAATGGTGTTCTGATTAATTGAGAAAATCTTAGATTAGTTGATTGTCCCAAACAATTGACAATTAGTTGTGAAATTAAAAAAAAAACTGTATTGATTATAAATGTTTAATTAAAAATTGACCCATTTATCTTTTCTATTCTGCTTCTTAAAACTATAAATGCTAATATGCGCGAAGCTTAGTAATGTATATTTAAAACATGGCGACCCACATAAAATATTTGCGCTGGTAGCTGATACAAACTGGATTTATAATTTGGATATTTTACTAACTTGGTTGAATAAACATAGTTGATCGTTTCATTTAATGTTTCTGGTAAGGCAATATATAATGAGATCGTTCAGACATCTTTAAATCCTGTGATTATAAGAAATTTATAACCTGCAGTGTAGGTCAATGTAATTTCCACTGATTTTATATAGGATGGCATCATGGCTCTGAAACAGGCAACATCAGTATTATAAAAAAGCCGTTCAGAGCCATGTATTTCAGGTCTAGCTAATAATTGTACAAGGGGAAGCAACTCAATTAACTGATCATTAAATGATGGCAGCTCTATAGTGTGATGCCATGACATGACATTAAAAAAATAAGATTAACTTGAGGTATTATCTGAATTGTAATTTTTAGTTTATAATGTCCCTTACCCATTGTAATGATAATTTGTTGATTTTCCTGAAACTAATCATTGATTATAAAAGTCTTACATTTTCTAATCACCCATGGATATTCAATGCTGTTTTGTATGACTATCTTGCATTTAAAATATTTAAAGATTAATTTTGTTTCTGTTTACAGTTAGCAGTAAGTCATGGTTTTGGAGGATCTGAAAGTCGAGAAAAGGCAGAATGGATGCCATTAGCTGTTGAACAGTGGTTTCAAGAAAATAGTATGTAGTTGTTTTTTATAAGCCCTTCACTTGACAGGAGATATTATGGTTATACCATTCATCTGTCCATCTGTCTGTCTTTCTGTGTCCATCTTTACATTACTTTTTACATACCTGTCAAGTCACACACAATGTGTGTGTGTCACACACATTTTTTTAAGTAAATCACATTCACATGCTAAGGTTTCAAAAACACACATTTTCAAACTATGTAGACAATAAAAACTGATGATAAAGATCTAAGTTTGAATACAATTTCAGCAGCCAGAGTTAAACTTGTAGATCAAGGAACGACATACTGATCAAGTATTATTTTGATTCATAATTGCTGATTGAGCAAATATTTTGTTGTTTTGATGTTGTGATCTATTACAGCTAATAAAATCTCTCAAATTGCAACAGAGTGCACATTTTAACCATTATTTAACTATTAGTTATGTCATGGTGCAGCATGTGTCCATATGCCCATGTGTGCATGTGTGTGTGTGTGGGTGGGGGGGGGACCCACTTTTTAGCTCAATCGACTGAAAGGTCATATGAGCTTATGGTATGGTGTGGGGTGTGTATGTGCGTAAGTGCATGTGTACGTGCGTCGGTTAACACCTATTTTTGACTTTTCCAAAACTGCTGGACAGATTTCAATGCTACTTGGTCAGAAGAAAAAAGAGGCCATTGCAATTCAGATTGTTCATGGTGTTGCCATGGCTACCAAAACTAGGTCAAGGTGACCTAGGTGTAAAAATTTTTTTAAAAAATCTTCTTCTCCAAAACCGATGATTGGAGGAAAAATCTGATGTGCTAATTGGATTTTCTAGGCATCTTAAGTCTAAAGTTTGTTCATTTGGTGAAATTTGGTCGAAAAATGGGTTACACGTTTTTGCGATTAATTTTAAAAATTTCGTAAAATGGCTTAAAATTGTTATAACTTTGCTATTTGAACAGATATTGACATGGGGTTTTCAATTTTGACTTTTTCTTGAAATAACCTTCAAAATGGGGTCAAGATCAAAGTTCAAGGTCATGACCTAGTTTGTAATTTTGCAGTTTTATGCTATTTCTTCAAAATTTTAAGAGATATATAATATCAAACATTGTTAAAATAGTTCAGCATGTCAAAACTTAAAAAGGTACAAAGTTTCGTAACTATATGATAATGCATGTAGGAGTTGTTGCCCATGAAATGTTATTTTTTGCTTATAAAAACTAAAATTGTTCATTATCTTGGAAACTATTAACTTTTTGTTGTTAGAATATTGCTGGAATTGACGTTGCGATCATTCTTATGTATGATTCAAGGCCTTACGTTCAAAGGTCAAAGTCATAGATGCACATGAAGACTCAAATTGTGCATTATCTTGGAAACTATTAACTTTTTGTTATGGCATGTATATTGGAATATTGTAGGTATTGATATGGCGATCATTCTTATGTATGATTCAACGTCTTATGTTCAAAGGTCAAGGTCATAGATGCACAAGAAGACTCAAACTGTTAATCATCTTGAAAACTATTAACTTTTTGCATAGGTGTATATATTAGAATACTGTAGGTATTGACATGACGATCATTTTGATATATGGCTCATGGTCATACATTAAAAGGTCAAGGTCATAGGTTCATAAAAAGACTGAAATTATTAATTATCTTGGAAACTATTAACTTTTTGTATAGGCATGTATATTAGAATATAGTACGAATTGATATGGTGATCATTCTTATGTATGATTTAAGGTCTTACATTCAAAGGTCAAGGTCATAGATGTACAAGAAGACTCAAACTGATAATTATCTTGAAAACTATTAACTTTTTGCATAGGCATATCATGACGATCATTTTCATATAGGCTAAAGGTCATATGTTTAAAGGTCAAGGTTATAGGTGCATAAAAAACTGAAATTGTTTATTATCTTGGAAACTATTAACTTTTGTTTTTGGCATGTATATTGGAATATTGTAGGAATTGATATAGCCATCATTCTGATATAAGAATTAAGATTGTAAATTTAAAGGTCAAGGTCATAAATGCATAAGAAGTCTCAAATTGTTTATTATTTTTAAAAATATTAACTTTTTTGTATAGGCATATATATTAGAATATTTTATGTATTTTGCAAATGATTTTGGCCACATCCTCTGGGGAGGATTAAGGCCCATGGGCCTCTTGTTTGACTGTCTCAGAAACTACCTTGCCGAAATTGATCAAATTTCACAGGAAGGGTTATTGATAGGGGGCTTTTTGAAATTCTGCACTTTAAGTTGATGTAGCTGTAGAAAGTAGGTCACTATGACCTACATTTGAAGAAACTTTAATTCTTCTCTGAAACAGAAAGAGATACACAAAAACTGATTTGATTTTCTACTTCTCCAGTGTCTTAAGCATAAATTTTGTACAAGTCATGACATTTGGCCAGAAAAAAGGGTACATGTGTTTTGCATTTAATTTTAAAAGTATTGTTGAATGGTTTCAAATGGTTATCAGGGCTCACACGCTGGATTCAAAAATTTCTGTCGCAAATGTGACCGAGCAAAGCGAGGGAAACCACCAAGGAGGGTCTGGGGGCATGCTCCCCTGGAAAATTTTCAAAATATTGATGTTAAATTATGAATTTTCCAGCAATCTGAATTCTTTATTCATGTTTTTTACCTTCTGAGGATTCATTTCTTCATTTCTGATGTTTACTTATGACTAGAAAAGCAGCTCAAGTTCTAAGATGATAATATTATGGTGGTTAAAAGTCTGATAATTCTAAGTATGGTTAGAGTAAGCCATTAATCAAATGACATAATTGCTTTTTTTCACTTTTACCAGACAGAAGGCTTATCCTGATCATACCACAAAAAACATTCCAACTTTCATACTGACACAATTATCTTTTAACACTCCTCCCCCAGCACACACACACACACACACACACACACACACACACACACACCATTATAAAAACACATGAAACCCTTGTACCTACAAAAAAATCACAAAAAATCAACATTGTGTCAAAAAATTTTGGCATCATTATGAAAGTTCTACTTTTTTGAAGCATTAAGTCACTATCTGCTAAATTTCAAATTTTACTTATGCAGCACTGAGTCTTAAGTCACTACGTCATAGCACTAATTATATGTACAAAAATTGAGGTCAAACACATTTCAGTACACATCACTGAAGAATTCTCCTTGGTTTCATACTGGCCCAAACATCATATGCTTTATCATAGTTAAATTCTGAGCATGGAGGTCCCTCAATAAAAATTCTCATCAGATTGTCTAATGATGCATGTTTTATGCTGTTTCTCAAGTCTGTCTTAATGAGGTTCTGCTTGGAAAAATCCCTCTCACAATCAACCGTTGATACAGGAAGAACCAGCAACCTTTTTGCTAACAAACCAAGTGATGGATAATTGCAGATCTGTTTAACAGCTACCTGAGCTACATCTTTAATTGAACTTACAGTCTTAGAACCACTCATATTTCTGATATACTCATGGAATCCTAAAATCTCATTATCTAAGTCAGCCTTTTTAATTGACACTGATTGTAGATAAGTGGTTATAGTATCAATGTCATCAGAAGACAATCCAGAGTCGCTGGCAATAACTAAAGAATCAAATAAACCTGACACAACTGTCATAACTAATGCATTGCCTTTATCAGAAAACCTATCCCTAAGATTCTCAACCACTCCTGTGACAAACTGCTCACACACAGATACAGCCTCCTGCCTCTGCTTAGCACTATCCCTGATAGTGTGCCCTGCAAACTCAAATGTACAAAGTCCAGAATCATCAATTGAGGGCTCAGAAGGAAACTTTGCAACACAGAGCCAGACTTACAATCCCTTAACATCTCCAAAGTAGCAACTGTTGAGTGCATCACTGGATTTACCTCTGTAAAATTAATGTCAGTTTTCTGATACATCTTGCATAAAATGCATAGTTGCTTTAACACATCCGAAAGAAAATGGGCACAGTATAGAAACTTGTAGGTTGACACAGGTTTATGTAAACTAAGAGCCCTACCAGACTTTTCCTCCATGAATACAGACAAAAGTGCAGGGTAATTAACTACAATGGCATGCACTGATCCCTCAAAACTAAGCCAGTGAGTGTGAAATACCTTCTTAAACTTGGTAGCATGAGAATTAAGAACTGCCTGAATAGCCTCCAACTTTGCCAGGTTTTTGGGAGAATTGTGAATATATATATATATCGAATTCAAAACCTCCTGAAACTGAACAAGATATGGTACCCTATCTGCTACACCACCACAGCTAAGAGCTAATCTATGAGCTATACAGTGTGTAGATAAAATACTTGGATTGAGTGACTTTAACTGTGTAACTACCCCTGCCTTACAACCTACCATTACACTAGCCCCATCAGTAGATATGCCAACCATGTCCTTAAACTGTAAACCCTTACTACCTAAAGCTTTAAGAAGTTCAGCTACAATACAATCTGCATTAGCTGGAGATAGCTGCCTGATACTTAAGAAAGATGTTTTTGGTTCAACCCTGCCTAACTCCTCAACCAAATATCTAATATAGACAACCATATTTTGATGTACAGAGATATCAGAACTCTCATCAATCATGTACAATAGTCAATTTATAACTTATAATTTGACCATTTCAACAGATATTGACATGGGGTTTGCAGTTTAATCATTTTCTTGAAATGACTTTCTAAACTGGGTCAAGGTCAAAGATCATGACCTAGTTTGTTACTGTTGCAGTTTTAGGCTATTTTCTTGAAAACTGTCGGAAATAGTTTAAAACAATACACTGCAAAAAAAAATTCAACATGACTACAAGCTATTGAACAATGCATATACAGAAGCAAAGCATAACTGTTAACAAACTTTCATTTTTTATCATGTTAAAAATAGCCTTAACTTTGGGACAGACTATATAAATTATGATGCATGTACTTACTTCATTAAATCTATTTCTGTCACTTTTAGAGGACACTAAGATGTCACATCAAGTATATTCTCTAGACACACGACTGATTGTTTGAAATATAAAAATAATACAATATTTTCTTGGCTTTGTTTTATTAATGTTATATAGGCATGGAACTAATAGAATCATAAGCATGCTTATTATTGAAGGGTTTTTTTGGACCAGTAAATTTTGGTTCCAGACAAGTGAAAATTTCATGTTTGCTTGTTCTAGGACAAGTGAAAAAAAGTATTTCCACACATTGTATACTTCACATACATTGTGCACTAAACACCTTCTACAGTTTTTATATGCCCATCATTTGACAGGATGTATGGTATACAATCAATCTGTTTATCTCTCTGTTAGCTTTTTGGTTGTGCTTCAAAGTACTTTTATAGTTTTTGAGCGAATGTTCCCATGGCCAAATAATGCTCCACTTGGCGGTGCTCTGTTGATAATGGCTTTAAAGGTCAAGGTCATAACTGCTTAAGCATACTGAAATGTTTTTGTTTTTTTTTTAAATAATTTGTCCAAAAATTTTATTTAAAAAAATTATGAAACAACATATTACTTTGATCTTTTATGTAACTTATGTCATATATTGCTGTTATATCTCATAATAAAATGAATTAAATCTTTCATGTGATTTTGACTATGATATGTTTCTAAAGTTGGAACAAAAATTGTATTTTATAGGGTTCTTAAATATCTCAAAAAGGATCTGTACTTATGATCAAACAATATCTATTTTCTTGAACAACTTAAATAGTTATGAAGCTTGCACATGTTACACAAGGCTTAATTTATTCAGCTGTTAAAATTGCTGATGTAAACATTTAGTTTTAAATTGTTTTGTGTTTTGAGACATATTAACACATCTCTTGACAATATTGTAGAAAACATAGAAGCTTATGAAGTTGAAGACTTTTTAGCAGATGTACTGAGTGCAGAGTTTGACACAGTAGCTGATGATGGAAGTCTTCCACAGGTATAATGAAGGTTCATCACATCAGTTCTTAATCAGGCTCCCATGGCATGAAGTGACTGCAATGTACTGTCCATTGCTCTTTTTAACCCCCCCCCCACCCCCCCCCCCCCCCCTCAAACCCCCTAATCTCACTCTATCACCCCCACAACGTTATTGCTAGTCA
Source organism: Tegillarca granosa (assembly GCA_029721355.1). Lineage (NCBI taxonomy): Eukaryota > Metazoa > Mollusca > Bivalvia > Arcoida > Arcidae > Tegillarca > Tegillarca granosa. The sequence continues at coordinate 2,748,671 of CM056599.1, forward strand.
TTCATTTACTTAGCCCAAAATTAATGAAAGTAAACTGAAACAGAGATTCTGTTACCTGTTATATCAGATAAACAAATGGTAGTAATGTTATTTGATGTGATTTATAATCAAGCGTGTAATCGTTGTAAAACAATTGTTAGTTAAAAATCTAATCTCTATAAATTAATATCATTAATATAATAATGGAGTGGGAAAAAAACTTTTTCTATTATATTAAGATGGTCAGTTAGAGAAAACTGTTGGATAAAAAACAATGACCCTTAGTAAGTGAGAGTATTTTTCTCAATAGGACCTGACCTGTCAGAGTGGTATTCTAACCTTTACTTTAATTCTAAACTAACTGACTACAGTCTATAAAAAGACATATGGTTCTAGAGGTCTTGACCTGTCAGAGTGGTATTCTAACCTTTACTTTAATTCTAAACTAACTGACTACAGTCTATAAAAAGACATATGGTTCTAGAGGTCTTGACCTGTCAGAGTGGTATTCTAACCTTTACTTTAATTCTAAACTAACTGACTACAGTCTATAAAAAGACATATGGTTCTAGAGGTCTTGACCTGTCAGAGTGGTATTCTAACCTTTACTTTAATTCTAAACTAACTGACTACAGTCTATAAAAAGACATATGGTTCTAGAGGTCTTGACCTGTCAGAGTGGTATTCTAACCTTTACTTTAATTCTAAACTAACTGACTACAGTCTATAAAAAGACATATGGTTCTAGAGGTCTTGACCTGTCAGAGTGGTATTCTAACCTTTACTTTAATTCTAAACTAACTGACTACAGTCTATAAAAAGACATATGGTTCTAGAGGTCTTGACCTGTCAGAGTGGTATTCTAACCTTTACTTTAATTCTAAACTAACTGACTACAGTCTATAAAAAGACATATGGTTCTAGAGGTCTTGACCTGTCAGAGTGGTATTCTAACCTTTACTTTAATTCTAACTAACTGACTACAGTCTATAAAAAGACATATGGTTCTAGAGGTCTTGACCTGTCAGAGTGGTATTCTAACCTTTACTTTAATTCTAAACTAACTGACTACAGTCTATAAAAAGACATATGGTTCTAGAGGTCTTGACCTGTCAGAGTGGTATTCTAACCTTTACTTTAATTCTAAACTACCTGACTACAGTCTATAAAAAGACATATGGTTCTAGAGGTCTTGACCTGTCAGAGTGGTATTCTAACCTTTACTTTAATTCTAAACTAACTGACTACAGTCTATAAAAAGACATATGGTTCTAGAGGTCTTGACCTGTCAGAGTGGTATTCTAACCTTTACTTTAATTCTAAACTAACTGACTACATTCTATAAAAAGACATATGGTTCTAGAGGTCTTGACCTGTCAGAGTGGTATTCTAACCTTTACTTTAATTCTAAACTAACTGACTACAGTCTATAAAAAGACATATGGTTCTAGAGGTCTTGACCTGTCAGAGTGGTATTCTAACCTTTACTTTAATTCTAAACTAACTGACTACAGTCTATAAAAAGACATATGGTTCTAGAGGTCTTGACCTGTCAGAGTGGTATTCTAACCTTTACTTTAATTCTAAACTAACTGACTACAGTCTATAAAAAGACATATGGTTCTAGAGGTCTTGACCTGTCAGAGTGGTATTCTAACCTTTACTTTAATTCTAAACTAACTGACTACAGTCTATAAAAAGACATATGGTTCTAGAGGTCTTGACCTGTCAGAGTGGTATTCTAACCTTTACTTTAATTCTAACTAACTGACTACAGTCTATAAAAAGACATATGGTTCTAGAGGTCTTGACCTGTCAGAGTGGTATTCTAACCTTTACTTTAATTCTAAACTAACTGACTACAGTCTATAAAAAGACATATGGTTCTAGAGGTCTTGACCTGTCAGAGTGGTATTCTAACCTTTACTTTAATTCTAAACTAACTGACTACAGTCTATAAAAAGACATATGGTTCTAGAGGTCTTGACCTGTCAGAGTGGTATTCTAACCTTTACTTTAATTCTAAACTAACTGACTACAGTCTATAAAAAGACATATGGTTCTAGAGGTCTTGACCTGTCAGAGTGGTATTCTAACCTTTACTTTAATTCTAAACTACCTGACCTACAGTCTATAAAAAGACATATGGTTCTAGAGGTCTTGACCTGTCAGAGTGGTATTCTAACCTTTACTTTAATTCTAACTAACTGACTACAGTCTATAAAAAGACATATGGTTCTAGAGGTCTTGACCTGTCAGAGTGGTATTCTAACCTTTACTTTAATTCTAAACTAACCTGACTACAGTCTATAAAAAGACATATGGTTCTAGAGGTCTTGACCTGTCAGAGTGGTATTCTAACCTTTACTTTAATTCTAAACTAACTGACTACAGTCTATAAAAAGACATATGGTTCTAGAGGTCTTGACCTGTCAGAGTGGTATTCTAACCTTTACTTTAATTCTAAACTAACTGACTACAGTCTATAAAAAGACATATGGTTCTAGAGGTCTTGACCTGTCAGAGTGGTATTCTAACCTTTACTTTAATTCTAAACTAACTGACTACAGTCTATAAAAAGACATATGGTTCTAGAGGTCTTGACCTGTCAGAGTGGTATTCTAACCTTTACTTTAATTCTAACTACCTGACTACAGTCTATAAAAAGACATATGGTTCTAGAGGTCTTGACCTGTCAGAGTGGTATTCTAACCTTTACTTTAATTCTAACTACCTGACTACAGTCTATAAAAAGACATATGGTTCTAGAGGTCTTGACCTGTCAGAGTGGTATTCTAACCTTTACTTTAATTCTTAACTACCTGACTACAGTCTATAAAAAGACATATGGTTCTAGAGGTCTTGACCTGTCAGAGTGGTATTCTAACCTTTACTTTAATTCTTAAACTAACTGACTACAGTCTATAAAAAGACATATGGTTCTAGAGGTCTTGACCTGTCAGAGTGGTATTCTAACCTTTACTTTAATTCTTAACTACCTGACTACATTCTATAAAAGACATATGGTTCTAGAGGTCTTGACCTGTCAGAGTGGTATTCTAACCTTTACTTTAATTCTTAACTACCTGACTACAGTCTATAAAAAGACATATGGTTCTAGAGGTCTTGACCTGTCAGAGTGGTATTCTAACCTTTACTTTAATTCTAAACTACCTGACTACATTCTATAAAAAGACATATGGTTCTAGAGGTCTTGACCTGTCAGAGTGGTATTCTAACCTTTACTTTAATTCTTAACTACCTGACTACATTCTATAAAAAGACATATGGTTCTAGAGGTCTTGACCTGTCAGAGTGGTATTCTAACCTTTACTTTAATTCTTAACTACCTGACTACAGTTCTATAAAAAGACATATGGTTCTAGAGGTCTTTAAAAATGTATGTTGTTATCTTAATTATTATAAAGCTCACCTGCTCATCAGGGACACATTAGTTTTACATGTGGTTTAAATTGAAAAATATTATTTAAAAAAAAAAACGATTCAAACTTAACAAGAGGCCCAAGATGGCCCTAATTTGCTCACCTGAGTTTAAATGTAACTGGTATGTCTTGAAAGTACCTGGTAAGTCATAACATGTTGCCTCAATAGAAGTGGTTTTCAGAGAACATTATTTGTATTGTTTTGGTTTTTAGCTATGTAGGTCACTGTGACCTACTTTTGGTAGCCAAAGCATCCAGAAAAACAAATGTGAATGGCAATGGTCTATAGATGTTATTGACTAATATGAATGAAATCGGACCAGTAGTGTCTGAGAAGAAGTCTTTTGATGGATGGATGAATGGGTGGATGGCAGAGTGCCTATCCATAACAAAAGCTCACATGAGCAGTTTTCAGATCTAGATTTAAGACTTTACAGATTTGACACATTAATTAAAATATTTTTGAAAAATTGTAAAAGTCAACTGCAAATTATTTAAAAAAAAATTGTTCAATTAGTTTAAATTATGTCACATAATAGTGATTTTGTAAAACAAAAAAAAAATATTTCAAGGTTTTAGCTTTATCTACTTATCAGTGTCACATGTATTACAAAAATAATAATTACACTAAAAAGTAAAAATTCATAAAATTTCTTCCATGCACCATTGTAAGTCATAAGATTCAGAAATTAAAGAAAAAAGAGAAAAAAAGTGGCCTCACTGGGATTCGAACTCTCGACCCTTGGGGTTGCTAGAATTGAAAATGAAAAAGGTCAAAAAAGTGATTTGTATTTTACAGAATTTCATGAAAATTGTCAAACATATGTTTTTTCACATAAGAAAATGATGTTTGGTAAAAGAATTCACCTAAATTTATTCATTTTTGTAATTTTTGTAAAAAAAGTACTATTTACAATGTATAAAAAATAAACGCAAAACATGTAACCAATTTTTCACAAAAATTATTGAAATTCACAAACTTGGTATATAAGTTGCTTTAGATGCCAAATACCACATCAGATTTTATCTCAGGGAAGTGGTTTTGGAGAAGAAGATTTTTTTAGTTTTAAACTATGTAGGTCAATGTCACCTACATTTGGTAGCTATGGCAACCAAAAACACAAGTCTGAAAGGCAATGTTCTATAGATGCTTTTGACCAAGTTTGAACAAAATGTGACCAGAAGTTTCTGAGAAGAAGTCGTTTGAAGCAATTGTTGATGGATGGACGGACAGACGAGGCGACGGACAATGGAGGGTCTGCCTCTATTGATACCAATAGCTCACTTGAGCACTTTGTGCTCAGGTGAGCTAAAAAAGCTGATTAAAAATATAAGAATCGGCTTTTTTGGAGTGAATAATTATAAATATAAAATGCCAGCAAGCAAATAATAAATCAACAACAATAACAAAATGTATGTCAATATATCATAAATATATCATCTACAAGGTTTTCTAAAACTTTCAATCGTTATCTGCCTTACTACCGAGATTGTAAGTGTGTACATTGTACAGAGACAAAATAAACACCTTTCAAAGCATTAAAATTTCTCGTAATGACATGATTTTTTCTCTTAATAACATAAATTTTTCTCCTAATAACATGAATTTTTCTCGTAGTAACGTAAATTTGAATATTTTTTATTCTTTTAAACTGGCACAATTCCGCTTTCATTGTTAATAACCTCCTCTGATTTCTATATACAAGAACTGATTTGATTGATAACAACTGTTTTTCGGGTTACCAACAACAACATGATCACGGCATTACACTTGGTTTTTGTATCTGTTATATGTCAATATATTTTAAGTTACCAGTGATGGGATTTTTGGAAGATATTATAAGCTGTATTTATGAACATTTATCTATATATGCGACATTGTCATGCATTGATTTATAATTTATAATTAAAACGACAGATATCATGATTTACCAAACGGAATTCAGTTTAACTGTTTATTGACGTTTTGTTGCACTGCCAATGACTGGGCACTTATGGAAAGATAAAAAGCAGTACGTTAACACCATATTTTCAAATAAAAAACTTCATGTTTATTTCTTTACCTTTCTGATGTGTGTTTATTAAAAACAGAAAAAGAAAACTGTTGAGGTTGGGGTGGGGTGGCTTTGCTGATAGTTGGGAGGGGGGTTGATGTACCCTTTGCCTACCACTGATTGACCCCTCCGGCGTTTGTGAAGCCCTGATTTTAAATATTATTTTCAGATTGCAGCAATGATCTGTAATATTTACAAGTTATGTAGGGAGGGAAAACAGGAAGAAGTGCAAGAAAAACTCCAAAAGTTACCCAAGGCAGCATTAAATAATTGTGCTAGAGCCAACAGTGATGAAGAACTGGAGGTTTGTGAACAATAAAATGGGTTTGATCAACTTGATATTCTGATCAATTTTTTACTTGGAATAGACTTATTAGCCTATTAGGAGTAATATTCACAGGTAATTTTTGTTCTTCATCTGCTGCCAAACTTAGCCTGTTGATGTTGATGGCTGATTTATTTTGAGTGTCTTTACTTTCCATTGATACTAAAAACAAAAACACCTTGTTTTATTGTATGCTTAAAACAGATCTTTTGAATAAAGAAGTAGATGTTTGGTTGCTATAGAGGATGCTTTTTACTACAAGTTATATTAGCAGACTTGAGTAGAAAAAGTTAGAGTACCGATGCTAATCTGGCACAATTCTGTGATACCTTCAATTTTGTTGTATGTCCATTGTCCACTCATATATCTCTTTTTGTTTTCCCGTAGTTTATAGATGATAACTTGAGAACAGATCAAAATTTTCTTTTAAACTTTGCACAGTCGTTAAGTTCTTAAAATAGAATTATTGAAGTCTTTGTTACCTAATACTACATTAAAAATCAGAATAGAGGTACATAGATTTGTTGTTCAAGAGCATGGTCAAACATCATGAAATGTCCTATATGATCCCCTGTTTGGTACTTGTAGGATTCCCTTGTCAAAAGTCGGTGGTTTTCTCTGGGCACTCCAGTTTCCTCCACCATTCCAGAACTGACCTCTCGAGATGAGTAAAAGAATCTTGACTGGGTTGTAAAACACCTTTACTCCACTCCACTTATGTTGCAGGATGAAGAACAAGATGTCATGGATGATTCAGGAAAAACAAATCAACCACATTCCTCTCTACAACACCCACAACATCAGGACAGTGGCACACAGCCTAGTGGAGCATGTAATACTCAAACTAATACAAACAGCAACACAGATGGAAATCAGAATACAGGTTTAAACATTTATGTACTGTGAAATCATCAATTTGTGGCCCAATTTTCGTTGCCTTCGTAGACACCTCGACCCACAAATTTACATGTCTATGGAATAGTTTAATATATGTTTATAACAACTTACCTTTTAGTTGACATGAGTAAAATAAGAATAGTAATCTGGTAACACTGATCACATAAGACAATGTTTTTTAAAAATGCAGTTCACTTTATTAACTAGTCATAACCAGGAATTCATTCTGCCATGAAATGATTTTTTTCATAGAACCACAAAAATTGGACACCACAAAATTTATTGTGTCGCCTGACTAGGCGACATATAGGGATTACTTTCGTCGTCGTCGACATCTGCGGCGTCCGGATTTCCTTGTCCGAAGCATAACATTGGTGTTGTACATTCAAATGACTCCAAACTTGGTGTGCGTGTTTCTGGCACTGAAGTGCAGTGCACAAGAACCGCAACTCTATCTTTTTCCGTTTTTGAATTATTTCCCTTTGATTGATTTTTATAGAGCATTTCTTGTCTGGAGCATAACTTTGGTGTAGTATGTTCAAATGACTCCAAACTTGGTGTACGTGTTTCTGGCAATGACTCTAAGTGCAGTGCACAAGAACCACAACCCTATCTTGTTCCGTTTTTGAATTATTTCCCTTTGATTGATTTTTATGCAGTGTCAGGCGACACATCTGTTTCAAAGAAACATATCTAGTGATTTCACAGTATTTCCTCTACCACATTTTTCCCATTTATTGACGTAAACTAAGTCATTATTTGTACACAGGTTAAAACATTTATTTCCTCTACCAAATGTTTTACCATTAATTGATGTAAACAAAGCTATTATATATTTCTCTATATTAAAAATAACGAACTTGGTGATTTTTTTCCCACAGACTTTGCCCACTTTTTTATTGTACATGTCACGTTCACCTCTTCAGATTTGCATGTTTATGAACATGCAGGTACTTTCAATAATTTTAGAAAGAAATAAATGAAATTTTATTTTTCAGGATGCATGTGTTTAATTGATTGTGTTTCATTGTTGTTAAAACTTGTGAAAGTTTTTAACTTAATTGTTGACATGCTCACAGAGTTTAAACTTGTCATGCCATTTAAAGTCTCATAAAATTAGTCTTGTTATACCTCTAGTCTAAAAGGTGATAATAATTACATGTACAAGCTCCAAAGTTAAGTGTATTTATTTATTTATTTATTTATTTATTTATTTATTTATTTATTTATTTATTTAGTATTTTGTGGACCAATGTTCATGGTAAAATTTATGCTGAAGCAATGTTGAAGTTTTTTTAATGAACATGATATCCATCAAGCAAGCAATTTTGTTGGTCTAACTCAACGTTACCTGAAATTAAATCCATGAAGTTTTAGTTTTTGGCTAATTTATTTTTGCAATAAACAAGAAGTTTAGAAAGCAAACTGATATTCTTATCATTATATCCCTTGATAATACTTAATTTTTACCTTAGTTGCCTATAGCTTATGGTATAGTGTTATAGTATAATGAAGACACTGAAACCACAACATAGTTTTTCTGACCACTATTGTTAGCTGATATTTTCTCTTTTCTAGAAAGTATGGATGTTGAGGATGATGATGGCTGGCAGGTTGTACGTAAAGGAAAAAAAAGGTGACAGAACAAACATTACTGCCCTACAAGCATCATTTTAATCATTTCATGGCTGAGTTGTGCAATAAAGTAAAACCATAGAATTAGTTCAGTGTCACAGTCTATTCAGTCTGTAACTGTTGTCTGGTAATAAAATGTTGTGGCTTTTGTGTTAGCTTAAGGTTGAAATTTGTCAGCATAAAGTTTAAACTGGAGAAAAAACTTATGTTAGCCATATAACAAAGAACAGTAATCATCGTAAGCATGTTCTACAGCTTGTGAATATTATGGTGTGAAAAGCTGGGTTTTTGACCTCAGAGTAAAAATTATGGAAAATATCTCAAGATAGCTTATGAAAATGTAAACTTACTTGTTCATCTCAAGATAGCTTGTGAAAATGTGAACTTATTTGTGCATGTAGATAAACTAGTAAGAAAATGAAGTGTTGTCAGTTGCCATAGTAACAGATGATGAAATGTTGTCATAGTATATAGAAAATGAAAAAAAGTGTGTTTACAGACAGCTATCATAGTTAGCAGAATTCAGAGCCAGAAAAAATAGTCTTTCCAGACATCTGTCATGGTAAACTGTTCTTTGTCTTGTCAAAAGACCCTAAAAGTGACAAGAGTCTGTCAAGACATCTGACATGGTAACCAGATCAATGTTTTGTCAGAAGAACCGGAAAATTCAGACATCTGCCATGGTTACCATTTCTATGTAATGTTAGTGGAACTAGAAAAACTGAGTTTTTCCCGACATCTGCCATGGTAACCAGATTTATGTGTTGGCAGAGGAATCAAAAGAAATGACACTGAGTCCTCCGGACATCTGCCATGGTACCATTTCTACGTATTGTCAGTGGAACCAGAAAAAGTGAGTTTTTCCAGACATCTGCCATGGTAACCAGATCTATGTGTTGGCAGAGGAATCAGAAACAAAAAAAAAACTTTAAGGCAAACTGCCATGGTAAAATAAAATCTGATATAGTTTATAATAGGAACCGAGGTGTTTTAAAGCAGTTGAAATAGCAATAATGACTATGTTTGTCTTTTGTCATTGTTATAAAAAAAGGAGTGTTATACTGATAAGATGGTGTACATGATACAGGTATGCTTCAAAATAATTGTCTGGTAGATGATATACTTATCATTGTAGAAAATTGAGCTCTAAGAATAAAGTGTTGTTAAATAGATAACTGTGCACAACATACATTTATGTTTCTCGAGAGTGTTGTCAGATAGGGGACAGAACATAGGAGTGTTGTCAGAAAGGGAACAGAACAAAGGAGTGCTGTCAGATGGGTAGAAAACATAGGTGTGTTTTCAGATGGTACAAACATAGGGTGTTGTCAGATAGGGAACAGAACATAAGAGTGTTGTCAGATGGTACAGAATATAGAGTGGTGTCAAATGGAGAACAGAACATGGGAGTGCTGTCAGATAGGGAACAGAACATAGGAGTGTTGTCAGAAAGGGAACAGAACATAGGAGTGCTGTCAGATGGGTAGAAAACATAGGTGTGTTTTCAGATGGTACAAACATAGGGTGTTGTCAGATAGGGAACAGAACATAAGAGTGTTGTCAGATAGGGAACAGAAAATAGGAGTGTTGTCAGATAGGGAACAGAACATAGGAGTGCTGTCAGATAGGGAACAGAACATAGGAGTGTTGTCAGATAGGGAACAGAAAATAGAATGTTCTAGCATTGATATCTTACAAAAGATAGAATACACTTTGACTAAATGCTCTTATAGATGAAAAAAAAAATGAAATACTTTTCGAGAATTTTCTCATTGTTTCTATTTAAAGTTATCAATGCAGGAAACACTTATTTTAAGATGTGTATTTCAAGTTTAAAAAGAAAAGTTCCCTAGCTGCTGTTAACATAGAAAGAGAAACCTAGAGGGGCTTTTTTTATTGCACGTGATATCAGTTTTTTATCATTTCATAACTTAAAATATTGTTTAACAATAATATAAAATATTGTTTAGCAATGATAAAAAATTTTATGACAGCTCTGTATTAATAAGTTGTATTGTGATTTTTAGCGATAAATACATTCTCAGAATAAAACATGGATTTAAAACTTATACAGGTAAAACATTTATATTACCTTATTTAGTATGTACAGGATATGATGCTGTTAGCAGTACCAGATAGCATTCCAGATAGCTTTCCAGCATTTTTTTCAGAAAAAAAGCATTTTAAAACATGGTATCACAATTGATACTATTCCCCTGGCAATGGAGTATTATATTATATTGTTTTTCAAAGATATTTGACTATATTTAGCTGATAATTTGCATATTGTGCCAATAACTGACAAACAAAAAGTTACTAAAAAAAATCTATTGAATATATACTAAATGTCCAGGGTTTTACTTTGTATACTGGTATACCATGTTTGAACCAAACTGATGGACAAATAAGTATGTAATGGACATTTTAATCTAGTCAATCTTTGAAAAAATAGGGTCAAACCTCAAAGTAATTGCAACAGAAAATATTTTTATGTGATTGTTTTTAGGAATTGTGTTTTTATTCACCATAAAAAATATACCAATTTCAATCCAGTGGAATTTGGGTTTTTTTGCCAATTGATGTTACCAATAGCATTTTCTAAAGAAAAGGGAGATAACTGTATTGTGATCCTAAATTTTACACAAAATTGTTCAAAAACTTTAAGTTTTCTCTGATACTATATGAAGATCAACCTAGAAATTAGATGGAAATTTATACATAGTCTTAAAATTGATAATTTAAGACAATTTAGAATGTAATATGTAAATGGAATGTAAAAAAATTAAATAATTTTGTTGAAAGAATTTATGCTGAAACGCTGATTCAGGGCATGTTGATGAGAAGGAAAAAAGTTTTAATCACCTCAAATATATTTTGTTATACACAGAAATGATAAAATAGGTATTTCTCAGGTTAAAAACATAACTTTTCTATACTTCTACTTCATTACTTTGAGTATCCTATTATTAATTCCTCATCACTATAGAAACATTAGATTCACTTTAAATGAAATCAGAAATGTTGAATATGCATATGGAATCAATTACGATTGATTAATTCCAGGGTCTTTGCTTTACTTTTTGTTAAAACAGCCAAAAAAAAAAAAAAACCACACACAAATGATAATTGGACTAAAACTCCACCTGCTTAACAGGAGTTTTCTCCCTTGTCTATAGAAATCCCCCCATAAGAAATTAAAACTTCTCAAAAACTTCTTCCCCCTCGTCAGATTTTGGTAGACTTTTTACTATAAACATTTCATGTATTTGACAGCATATTTGTAACAAAATTTGTTCTGTTGCAATTAGTTTGAGGTCAAACTGTAGATTGACTAGACTATTTTTCTATTAGTAATGGTGGCCATCTTGGATTAACTGATTAAGGATCTGGCTAAAACATGAACTCGTCCGAGATACCTTAAGATATCCCTTGTATAAAGTTTTATAAATTTTTTATGAGAAATAAATTTTTTAGAGGCTCACAATCAAGGTAAAACGTAAGTATGTACGTACAGCGAAATTCTATATACTCTCCTAACTTCTTATCTTAAACAAAAAAGGAAGAACTGTTTTGGGATTTGGAAATTTGATTAAAACAACTATAACATAATTGTCTTACTTTTCAATGACATTACAGATTGATTTTTTTAAATAAAAATTTGATTATAAATCAAATTTTAAAGGCTTAAAGTTTAAAACATTCACTCAAAATTTTCTTGAATGATTTTCGGTCATTGTCAAACTGTTCGTGCTCGGGTCTTTGAACTTGAACCACCTGGACACGCGCTGGTAAATAATAGACAATCGGGTATTCAAGTCATCGACCCAAAGAAAACAAAAGAGTTATTGGTATATATCGAAAACGTGAATAAGTTCCAGATGTTGGTTGCCTTTTGTCCGAGTGTTGGCCTTTGATGTTAAATATTTTAAAACTACCTTGCTACCACTCAATTTTAAAGAGTCCATCGACTTTTTTGATCAAAATAAAAGGATGCGTCTCAATAAGCCGAGTGATCTGCTTATGGGGAAAATGCCAAGAAACAAGTTTGCACCTCTGGGCGACTAGTACGCAATATTGACTCGAGGCCACGGTCAAATAAATCTTTACTTAACGTGCCTTTTTTCGTTTTCAAAATTATGAAATGCGTTCTTATAGAAGTATTATGTTGTTAATATTTATCGTTTCTACCTAGATTTGAATGGATTTTAAGAAGTGAGGCTGTTGAAGCAGGACGGAATAAAGTCATTTCAAAATTGTTGCTAGGCAAAGAAAACCGAATGTCATTGGTCACTTTTTCACTGTTAATACCGGTAATTGTGAAGAGTAGAAGCCGGATGCCTCGACTTATTGAGAATCGACCTTTATAATTAACGCAAAAGTTTAAGGTAACTGGACACAACTTACATTTCACTGACCAGAATAACAATTTTTTGATAAGAACTACAACTTTTTATAGATTTTTTAATTTGAGTAAAGGTTTTATGCTCGTGACTAGAATTTATTGTCAAAAATTTTTTTTTTATCTTCCTACTATTACCACTTGATTACTTTTTCTATCATTTGTAAGATTTGTTTGAAGTAACAATGTTTATACCCAAGTTAAGATTATTTCAATATATGGTCGAAGAACCCGAAATGCCAGAAGAAAATCCACCGATCTTCGACAAGCGAGCCGACAAACTTTCTCCCGACAGACTCTGGTAGAGTGATATGCAAACCAAGAAAGGAATAGACAATTTTTGCAACACAAAACCTCCATTCTATTTATAGTTTCCAATATAAATATAGGAGAAAAAATAAAATTGTACCTACATTGTGTACCTGATGAACTGATGTTTATTTGACATAGCTTCGTTCAAGATTGAATAAGTAACTGTTAGTTTTTCGATATCCGATATTTTTCGTCTAATTTATATAAAATCCAATTAAATTATAAATAATAATCATTCTTTTCTTGTAATGTGTTAGTATGATTTCAGATTTAAAACGCATGATCCAATAGCAGCAAACATGCAATAACGTAGTACATGTATATATATTCATGTAGGCGAAAAATACACAATTAAGGCCAAAAAAGCTTACATTCTGTCAATAAACGTATAATTTTGTAACCTTCGATTTTTCAGGGACATTTCTTTAAGATGGTATAAAAATACCGTAGTCTGATATGTGGCTTTTTATGCATTCCGAAAGTAACAGTTAATTTACTAACAGTGACGCTGCGAGGTTGAATAAAAACGTACTTAGGGTATCTCAATCTTCAAGTACCTAGCATTCAGAATAACTAAATAAATGGTTTACAATGATCTTGATCAAAATAAAGACCATAAATAATGATATATATTTTTTCCACGAAGTGCAGTTCTCTTTTTTAAATCTAGAAGACCCTTCCTGTGGTTGTTGGCACCGATAGCACATCCAACCCTCTCAAAAATAACGAAACAAAATTACTTGTCACTTTTTTCTAGGAAAATAGCACTTATGTTCATAAATCGAAGTTGTTCATTAAGTTCTTTTCGAAATAAATCTGAAAAAACGTAATATATGTTTGAAAAAGAATTCGGTTCTGGTTTCTTTACTTATAATTCAAGTCATTTCTATCCTGTTCAAATTCAGACGATTGGTTAAACGTTGCCATTTTCTGTTTCAATTTTCAACAGACTTGAAATCTTTAAGAAAAAAAAAACAACAACCGGATATTCTCATCTATTTATACCAAGATCATCACATAATTCTGATCTATTTATACCAAGATTCTCACCTAATTCTGATCTATTTATACCAAAATCATCACCTAATTCTGATCTATTTATACCAAAATCATCACCTAATTCTGATCTATTTATACCAAGATCACATAATTCTGATCTATTTATACCAAAATCATCACATACCTTCAGCAGTTTTCTCTTTGAAGCCTCGATATTGTGCTCCTTCACATATATGTTCGCACAAATAATCAAATTCATATTCATTTTCGCCCAAAATTGAATCCTCAACTATTCTTATAAATTGTATTTCGTTATGATGAGCAGTGGCGTAGCTACAGACAAATGAATGTGCATGCTTTACTAATATTAAAGTTGATTATCAAGTATCCAAGTATCTGAATTGAGGGGACGAAGTCCCCAAATATCTAGGGGGGGTCCGGGGCATGCTCTCCCGGAAAAAAATTATTTCAAGAAGTCACGAGACGCATTTTCCTGATATCTTGAAAGTAAATTTAACATTTGTTTTTATTTCAGAATAGGTCCTATTATTGTTGAAATAAGTGAATCATGTTATTCTAATCTGACAAGAAGCTCATCTTCGTTAAAGAATTTTTCATCACGACATAATTATGATCATCCCATGGATTTTGTTGTTACTAAATGCAATAAAAATAAAAAAAAACAATAATAGTAATAAGAAACGAATAAATTTGAGAATTCCTTTTTATGTAAAACTGACTTTTCAAAATATTTGAACAGGTTGATGTGTTTACAAGTCAGACATACGGTCCAGATACCAATCAAATTTAAATAAACTGGGCATTTCTAGACTAAGCTGCAGCAAAGCTATCTATGACTTTGTAGATATCTACAGGACAATCCCTGTGAATGTGTAAAATCCCAATAGATGATAACCGATCTGTTGTCATTGTGGATCTAAGAAATGTTTTAATCCTCTTCATGGAACTAAACGAACGTTCAGCAGATGCTGTGGAAACTGGCATTGTCGCAAGAATCTCGAAAATATTAGAAATATTTGGATACAGATCAGAATTGGTTTGTTCCAATACAACACACAACTCAGTTGGTATTTCATGGTCGGGAGCCAATGACCACCTCGCTCTCCACCGCTTTATCTCTTGGTCGTAGGCCTGTCGGTCAGTTAGATCCGCGCTGAACGCATCATAGATAGCAGTTGGTGGTTAAATCGCTGAGATCTTGTAATCGAGAAGGTAACAAGAGTTCTCCTAAGAATCTACCCTCGCTATCAATTAGTCGCGATTGCAATTCGCCAATGAGATGATCTAAAAACACAAAGTACAAGCTCACTTTCCAGTATTGCTTTGGGTCAACCATCTGGTAATTTGCACGATTTTGCTGTCGCCTAACTTGTCTAACACAATGTACACAATAGACTGCATCCTTAGAAATCAAGTATCTCATCCAGCTGTGATCTTTAAGCCAGTTAACATTGAATTTACGTTCTCGATTATAAATTATCCTGTGACGTACAGAATAAAATGACATGTATGTTAGATTTCATTATTATTGACTAGGTGAAATATATTAAATCAAATACAAAATTACCAATCCGTAATCTAAGTGAAAAGATAAAGTAACAAGAGCACCGTCTATCGGAGCATTATACGCCCGTGTCATATCAAGTAGAAGTATTTGCCAGAAGTATAAAGAAAAGGCGTATGGACCGGACGAGGCAAAGTTAAAATAGAAGTTGATCTTTGAACTCAACCTGTGACCTTGACCTTCAATACTCTGACCTAAATTTTATACACGACACACTGCCTTCCCATAATACATGTTTGGTATAAGTTTCATCTTGATATCCTAATCGAGTCAAAAGATATGAACCGGACAAGAAAAATGTTAACGTACGGACGGACGGACAGACAGACGGACAACGCCATACCATAATACATCCCGTTACACAGCCGTATAAAAATGCATAATTAAGAGTAATTGTACACGTGAACCCCAAACAGAAATGGAAGTGAGACCGGGTTTCTCCTGAAGGGTGAGGGTCTCCGACACCCGTGACATGTACTTTGTAAAACATGAAAGTGGGGAAAAACCATGTAGAAACTATATGTGGTGTGCTAAATATCTAAAATAAGTTTAGATACAGATACATCATATCTATTGATAAGACACTGATGGCGCTAAATCCGCTAATGATGTCTTGGGGGAGGGGAGGGGGGCTAAACTACTTTTTTGTAAGCTGGCAGCCAGTACACAGCCGAACAAGAAAATTTCATATTAGTTAGCTCTTGAAAAGTGTTTTTAAGTTGTGACACTATACAATAATCTTTAATTACAAGTATTGAAATATTTAGACAGTATCAAGCGAAGTCGTATTGTTCTGTAACAGGAGGTTCCTTAATATTCCTCAACTTGTGTCGTACTAAAGTTAACTTTAAATTAAATAGCTCAGTGGTTAAGGAAACCTGTTATATTAAGGTTAGGAGTCAAATTATAAACTAATAGAAAAGTACAAACAGTTGTCACAATAGTCAATATACTCTGTATAAGAGACTAGTAGTAACAATGTTAACTGTACATGTTATGTTTTGGTGTCCATTATAACCGACATGATGTAAAACACCAAGCTTGACTATCTCGCGGGACCAGTCACTTATGTGACAAATTAGAACTCCCAAAACCTCTAGTAATTGTGGTATTTAATCTATGGCTATGATCCAAAGTCAGTTTTATATTTCAAAAATATTATTAAGAATACTAAAACTCAAGCTATTACTTGCTGTTTATTTATAACAAAATGTAAATTTGTATAATAATAATACTGAACAGATATATTTAAAATAAACGAAAATTATTTGTAAAAAACAAAAACAAACAGCCAGGAGAATGCACTGGTGATGGTTCCTACTTGAAGATAAAGTAAACCCTACATATTATCAATATTTCCTAAAAATTCACGAAGAAAAGGTGTAGATTTCCATATAAAAAAATACAAATCTTACAAAAAAAATCCCTAATGAAACATGTTTTAAGAACTATAGTTGAATGAAAAGTAACGCCAAAATTATAAGGGACCCCCCCAATTTTAACCTAAACACGTGTTTAATTGACCATCTAAGTCCTACATTCGGACTTATAAAAAGAGAAAGATTTAGACTTACATTCAGTCTAATGTATAGTGGACCGAACGGGTAGAATCACCCCGTTTATATAGGCCGCCACGAGAGGGTGTGTGCCTAAATAACCAATGAAAAACGCGAAAGTAAATAACCAATCAAATTTCAAGATACAAATCCGCGAAGAAAAATAACAAAGATGGTGGCGACGAGAGGTAAATATGAAAGTGAAACTGATAAAAACATAAAATATAAAGAATCTGAAGGTCTAAGATGGCTAAAAATGAAATGTGATACAAACGGAAGTAAGTGAAAAGCGGTAAATACGATGAGAACAGTTGTCAAGTTTGTCTAAAAATACTGCTAATAGAAATAATGTGTAGTGAGAATCCGTAAATATAATAATTATAATAAGAGTTTTTTTTTAAAAAAAAACATCACCGTTACAGTTCAATCGAACTTTGGGGCTCAGATGGAAGAGCTAAAGCGTATTTTTCTCTTTTTTGTTTTTAAAGATTTTACCTGTTCGGGAATTTATATAAATGGGCATTTTCCCAAAGAGCGTCTGTAACAAGCAATTTCTTTTTCATGGCGTCGTCGATATCACTTTCTGTTAACAGTACCTAAATCTGTATATGAAGGGACCATATTGTTCGTTCCCGGTGTTGGCCGCACAACTTTGAGTGTCCAGCGTTGTCGAGATCTGTACTTCTTCCTTGTTTAACTCACTTTCAGATTGTGGTTCGATCTTTTTTAAAAAAGCATCGATTTTTTTCGTCGTCATTGTGTTTATGATTTTTTTGGCATTTACAGGAAGAACCAGTACGTACATAATAAACTGAACCTAAAAAGTAGCAGATCATAAAACGGTTCCGGTGAAAAACTACTTGAAAAGTGTAACAATCGATGTTACTGTTATTGGTATTATTTTGAAGCCTATTTATTCAACCATATTTTCAACATAAAAATGATGTGCATGCTCAAGCATGCAAGCATAATAGCCAGCTACGCCACTGATGAGAAAACTTTTGAATTTGCGTTTCTAACGATTGGTTAGTGAGAGCATCGTTATGAATCGATGCTATGCACATGACTCCCATTATATGACCATCTGGTTGAAGTTGATATGGGAGTACAGGTTTAATCCCTACAGCTAATCAAAAATGCGCATACTACCAAATCTACCCCGTATAGTTGCAAAACCCAATTTCTACTGCAGTAGCCTTGCAATCGGGGATTTATCTCCAATTATTTAGCCCCGTTTTCCGTCATTTTCATTTCAACGTTGAATGCGCCACTTAAAAGTCCGAGTGTCGTAAACCCAATATCAGTGATAAATGCATCGATAAGAATTCCTTTAAACATAATTATATTGACATGGTGTTCTGTACCGCGTATGTGCTCCATCAACACCACTGACTGGCCATGGCTTGTTACTAATGCATATTGAATTGAGGGGTTTCATCTTCATTATTATTATTATCTCGCCTTACCACATGTCATGTGAGCTTAAAACTTGACACAGTTGTGTATTTGCGTGATTGTGTATACGTGCGTGTGTATGTGTGTGTTCTTGCGTGTGTGTATCACATCTTTTTTCTGTTTTTTTTTCTGAAAACTTTTGAACAGATTTCAATGAAATCCGAAGTATTTATGGGCCGGTTCAATTCAGATTCGTCAAAGTGTTGCAAAGGCTATTAAAACTAGGTCAAGGTGACCTAGGGGAATTAATATCTCAATGCCCATCCATTACACGGCAGATTGCAATTGGTTTTTAAAGGTATCACCAACTTACTTCATGACTTTCATTTCTAAATCCCGAGTGCTTGGCGAAAGAACAGATACTACCTATTTTCAAGTCTTGGTCAGACCCGGTCGAGACCCTTTAAGAAAAATTTCACACACACACACACACACACACACACACACACACACACACACACACACACTAAATATTTATGTTCTTTTCTTTGCTACTTTTCATTTGACACTCAGTCCCCCAAAGAAATAATAAAACGTTCCAACAGTTGTCTTTATATATTAATTTTAATTCAATATATGCATAAAATTGAAAAATAAAAAACAAAAAGAAAGATAAAAAACAATGGAATATATAATTGATTTATGATTAGCAGATGAAAGCCCATAAATAAATAAGAATACTAATCATAGATTATTTTGGGATATGTAAATGTGGAAAAAAAAAAAATTGGTGCATTAAATGAAAAATTTGTCTCCCTTATGACAACGCAAGAGAAAGATTTAGTAAATCACGTGATAATGAGTGAGTACACAGAGCTACATAACCTGTTTATCCGAAAAAAGCTTCAAATGAGCATATATTTTCAAATGCAGAACCTGAATAGAGGTGTTGCCACCACAATTTGGTCCCCCAGAAACTAGAGAATTTAAGGAGGGTGTATTCTTTTGTTTTCAAGGAAAAGGTAAGTTAATATACTCTATTCATGAAATATATAGTTTGAAATGAAATGATTCAAAAATATTAATAAACGGAATTCATTAATTTGCTTCAATGTTAAGCAATAGTTATTGTGAAAATAGTTCTCCAGAAAATAATTTCGGCAATATAATGTGTCCTGCATATTTTTGTAAAAATGACAAATTCGAGATATATAACTAAATAGTCTTAAATAAATGGTTTAGATTTAGTTTTCAGTGTGTTACTGTTAACTGTCCTATTATTGATGATATCTATCGTTTTCTCATTTTATTTCAAACTGATCTGAAATCTTTAAGAAAATAGCTGACCGGGTATTCCGATGTATTTATACCAAGATCATCACATACCTTTAGCAGTTTTCTTTTCGCAGCCTCGAGATCGTGCTCCTTAACATAGATAACACCACATAAATAATCTATTTCGGTTTTACTTTTGATAAAAAAAGACTCGTCATAAATACATAGATGCCCTATTTCCTCATTTAAGGAAAGCGTTTCGATTCGTCTTTGTATAGTTGGGGTTTTGAGAGTAAGGCCATGAATTGATGCAACACACATGACTCCCATTATATGACCATATGGTTGAAGTTGATTTGGGAGTACAGGTTTAATCCCACAGCTAATCAAAAATGCGCATACTACCAAATCTATACCGTAAAGCTGCAAAATATAACATCTACTGCAGTAGCCTGGCAATCGGGGATTTATCTCCAATAATTTAGGCCCGATTTCTGTCATTTTCATTTCAACGTTGAATACGCCACTTAAAAGTCCAAGCTTCGTACAACACAGAAATGCCGCCTGAATTAGTTCTTCTTTTTTCTCATTTGGTAAACATGTTGGTAACGACGAGGCTGTCTCAAAAAAAGTATCCTTTCTTGTAGGCCCATTATCAGTGATAAATGCATCGATAAGAATTCCTTTAAACATAATGATATTAACATCGTGTTCTGTACCGCCTATGTGCTCCATTATCACCACTGACCGACCATGACCAATACCAAATTCATATTGTATAGCGGGGTCATTGCCTGCAGTGGAATTGTACAGCTGTTTCAGTTTCTCAAAAATATCCAAACATTGTTCTATGTTGGTCACCATGGTTACACCATATGCCCCACAGCCATATTCAGTTTTCACAATTGCAGGTAATTTAATGCTCTCAATTGCAGATGGTATATCTTTTTTGTTACAAATACGATATGTACGAGATGCAAAAGGAGAAGTGTCGAGTATGTCTGGGTCTTGCCGCAAAAATGTATGGGTTTTATGTTTACTCTTGGTAATTTTAGCCCCCTCTACACCTATTCCAATTAGACCAAGTTTTGTTGATATTAAAGCTGTAAGGACTACATAGTCGTCATTAAAGGTTAAACATCCATCTATTTGGATTCCACTAGATATCAATATATTCAACACTATGTCGGCATTTGATTCGTCTTTAGTATGATCAGAAAGATCTAAATGAATGAAATGAGCTGCATCATTCCTAGCATTGGCATCTTTGTCTGTGTCAGTGTAAATAACCTATAAATAAACATAAATATATTTATCTATCTATAAAGACCACATCAAAGGGACTGAGCAAAAGAGACAAGAGGGGGGTTTATTTAGATATATCAGGTACGAGCAAACATTGTTGATATATAAAACAGTGAAAATATTTAGGATCCGCTAAAATATTAATGCATTTTTATGCTGTACATAAGATAACTTTTTAAATGATTACTTATCTTTAGACACGTGAAAAAACATGTTGCCTCAATAGAAGTGGTTTCAGAGAACATTATTTTTATTGTTTTGGTTTTTAGCTATAAAGGTGACTGTGACCTACTTTTGGTAGCCATAGCAACCAGAAACACAAATGTGAATGGCAATGGTCTATAGATGCTATTGACTAATATGAATGAAATGTGACCAGTAGTGTCTGAGAAGAAGTCTTTTGATGGATGGATGGATGGATGGATGGCAGAGTGCCTATCTATAATAAAAGATCACATGAGCAATTTTCAGATCCAGATTTAAGACTTTACAGATTTGACACATTAATTAAAATATTTTTAAAAAATTGAAAAGGTCAACTGCAAATTATTTAAAAAAAATTTGTTCTATTAGTTTAAATTATGTCACGTAACAGTGATTATGTAAAACAATATATATATATATTTCAAGGTTTTAGCTATATCTAGATATTAGTATCACATGCATTTCAAAAATGATAATTACACTAAAAAGTAAAAATTCATTAAATATCTTCCATGCACCATTGTAAGTCATAAAATTCAGAAATAAAAAACAAATAATAAAAATAAAAAATTTTAAAAAAGTGGCCTCACTGGGATTTGATCCCTCGACCTTTGGGGTTGCTAGAATTAAATATGAAAAAGACTGAACAAAAGCGACTTGAATTTTACAGAATTTCGTGAAAATTGTCAAACATATGATTCTTCACATAAGAAAATGAAGTTTTAAGAGAGAATTCGCCTAAATTTATTCATTATTGTAATTTTGGTAAAAAAAAGTACCATTTACAATGTATAAAAAAAAAACGCAAAAACGCGTTACCTAATTTTTCAAAAAAATTATTGAAATTCACAAACTTGGTATATAAGATGCTTTAGATGCCAAATATCGCATCAGATTTTATCTCAGTGAAGTGGTTTTGAAGAAGAAGATTTTTTAGGTTTTAAACTATGTATGTAAATGTGACCTACATTTGGTAGCTATGGCAACTAAAAATATAAATCTGAAAGGCAATGTTCTGTAGATGCTTTTGACCAAGTTTGAACAAAATGTGACCAGATGTTTCTGAGAAGAAGTCGTTTGCACAGCATTCCTTAGCTGGATTTGTCTTTATTTTCGGTCTTAGTGTCACTGATGAGGAATGAATTTTCGAAATGTGCACATCTGGCACATCAAAATTTAACTGGTATTTGTATTATATATTTGAAGTAATTGTTGACGGACAGACGGACGACGGATGACAGAGGGTCTGCCTCTACTGATACCAAAAGCTCACATGAGGACTTTGTGCTCAGGTGAGCTAAAAAAAGCTGAGTTTGTAGAAAAGTTCGGGAACCGTTTCGGGTTAAACAGGCGAGATTATTTAGAAAATTGAACTTTGTGTAGAATGTCATTATGAAAGACTTCATATTGTTTGCTAAAAACAGGTGGTCTTTATATAGCGGTGGACGCTTTAGAAGGTGTGTATGTGTGCGTGCGTTTCGTTTTTTAACTAATTATAAATGCCATATCAACTTTTTGTTTGAAAAATTGGGCCAATTATAATTCTTTCTTAGGGAGTTTCTTTGTTTCAGGTGTCAGTCATCAATACAGGTAGATAACTCACCTATACATCAATCTATCATATTGTTTTCTGTCTTGTTTTACTTGCTTGTTCAAAATTTAACTGGTATTTGTATTATATATTTATTGTTTTATTCGTTTGTTGTTGGTATTGATTACATTCGTTATTGACGTCTCATTAAATAGAAGAAAGTATCATTCCGTTACTGTTTGGTAATATATTGTCCAGATATATATATATATATATATATATATATATATATATATATATATATATATATATATATATATATATATATATATATATACTAACGGAAATGAACTATTTGGACTGATTATTGATCAAATTTATTGTGGATTTTATGTTTGTGTAGATCGATATAGCTTCTCATTGATGAAATGTGACTAAAAAACATTTTTTTCTTTGATCGTTAAAGCTCCAATTTTCCAATTTTGAGATTTTTTTTTCTTTTTTTCTTTTGGTTTTTCTGCAAAATTATATTTTTAAAAAATAGATAACTTCTAATCACGATCCTTGAGATTTAGCGGGTACCGCTGCTGGTGGAGTAAAACTCCCAGAAGGTATCCATCACTCAGTAGGCAGTACTTTGTGCTGTCAGAAAACATACCATATAGCAAAATTTTGAGTCGTCTTAATTTTTGAAATTTATTTGAAACTAAGGTTTATTTCCCTCGTGCAAAGCATTCCTTAGCTGGATTTGGATTTATATAATTTTGGAACTTTAGATTTATAATTCTCAACGGTTTGGCTTATGTTTTTTATCTTTCAAACTTTTCGGTCTTAGTGTCACTGATGAGGAATGATTTTCCGAAAATGTGCACATATGGCAAATCAAAATTTAGCAGGTATTTGTTATATATTTCTAACATTTCATCCCTTTAGCTGTAAATAAACGGAACCCTCTAATGTTTATCGGTGATTAAATTATGAGCTTGGAGCATGCGCATGGATGTACGGAAACCCCAATTAATCGAAAGTGAAACCTGACAAATTGTATTAATTGTCCGTCATTAATATCCAGATGTATTCGCAATTGTGTTATGGATCCCTTACTAAGGCACAAATGAAAAATTCAATAGATTCTATGTTTAATTTATCGTATTTCACCGTTTTGTTAGTTGTTTTTAAATGACCCGTTTTTTTTATGACGTAAGCATGTTATAATATAACATCCCACAAGCTACATTTCGCTGGGAAATTATTGTTGTTTCTGTATTTATTCGAGCTTTTATCGTTGAACCAAATGTAACCAAATGAACCAAATGTAACATTGTTCATTAGGAACACCATAATTAGATTAGCACCGTTTTAATTTTTTTTCGTTGGAAAACTTAATGCAGCTTTAATACTGTATACGTAGAAAAATTTGCTGGTATAAACTTTCGCAGTTTTGGTATGGAGAGCATTTTCGCTGGTATAAACGTTCGCGGTCACGCGGTGCTTTAACACTAGCATCTTGCATGGATATAAAATTTCACAGTGGATTTATTTTCGCGGTTGATCAGCGACCGCCAAAAAAGCGAACATTAATACATAGCAAATATTTCTACGTATATAGTATGCGAAAACTATATATGACATGGATATGCATAATATTCAACAATAATAGCAACTAAACATTATCACAGACCGTTTTTGGGACCGTTAGTATTTGACCGTTTGTGTAATGAAAATTTATTTTAGCGGTTGAATTCTTCCGCCAATTGCGCTAAAATAAAACTGCCGCTAAATTTTCTTTTATATATATATGTGTGTGTGTGTGTGTGTGTGTGTGTGTTTCAAAAACAATAAATTAATAAATAAAAATATACAACTTTAATTTTGATTGTGCCGTAATGCAAATTTTGGATCTCATTCATCAACACAAGGGACCGTTAAAGTTGATACATACAAAAAACATAAGCAAAAAGGTTGAAATAATTAGTTTCTAAAATTGTGTGAATCTAAACCCAATTTAGGAATGCTTTGCATGAGAAAACAAACTTATTTTAATCATGTTTTAAAAATTAGGGAGGCTAAAAATGTTTTACATAGCACATTTTCTGTCAGCAAAAAGTAGTGACTACTGATTTGATACCCACAGAGAGTTTATTTCATCAACAGCTCAGGGTTTAATATACAGAATTGATAGCAAGTTTGCTGAATTTCATTTCTTGTTATTCATTTTGCCTTTTAATTTAACGTTTATTGAAACACATATTTTCGTGTTTGATGTTTCAACTATTTGTTACCCTTTGTGCTGTCAGAAAATATACCATTTAGCAAAATTTTCAGTCGACTTAAATTTGAAATTCATTTAAAACTAAGGTTTGTTCCCTAACGCACAGCATTCCTTAGCTGGATTTGAATTTATATAATTTTGAAACTCTAGATTCATTATTTTCAACTGTTTGGCTTATATTTTTTTATGTATCAAACTTTTCGGTCGTAGTGTCACTGATTCCGAAATGTGCACATCTGGCACATCAAACTTTAACTGGTATTTGTATTATATATTTTCTACCCCTGAGCGGGTACCGCTGGTGGTGGAGTAAAACTCCCCGAGGGTATCCATAACTCAGTAGGCAGTACTTTTTGCTGTCAGAAAATGTATCGTTTAGCAAAATTTTCATTCAACTAAAATTTGAAATTAATTTAAAATTAAGGTTTGTTCCCTCATGCACAGCATTCCTTAGCTGGATTTGGATTTATACAATTTTAAAACTTTAGATTCATTATTTTCAACTGTTTGGCTTATATTTTTATGTATCAAACTTTTCGGTCTTAGTGTCACTGATGAGGAATTAATTTCCGAAATGTGCACATCTGGCACATCGAAATTTAACTGGTATTTGTAATATATATTTACTTAACTTGCCTTAATACCATGTTCTCTTGCCACATCCCAGACATATCGTTTTACGTTTGGCGACCGCTCCTACAATCAGAACATTTTTCCCACGTAAAGTCTGATATGCAGTTCTTTGATAGTCCATTTCTAAACAAATAGCATGATTTGTAATTTAACTACAAGAGACAATATACGATTGTATTGGATGTATTTATATCTTATTTTTATCAAGATCTATTATAATCACTATTTAGAAGATGTACAGTTGAGATACATGTTCTTTGATTTTACAAGTGTTGCATAGATATTTAAAGCGCAATTTTTATTCCAAAGTATTTTTATTTCGCACATTAAAGTTTTTTACCAATATCTTCTGTTCCATCAATTTATACCAAAGAGATCTCAGTAATAAATGATAAATTATTACCATAGACAATATTGTTTATGTTTTGACATTTGAACATTAAACAAAACCCATGAACTAGATGAAAGGGTTTTTTAAAAGCGCACTTTTACTGATCTAAGCATCTCCCTTGGTCGATAAAAAAGTTTTTTTTTTTTTTTTTTTTTTTTTTTTTTTTTTTTTTTTTTTATTCTATAGAAATCACAATCCTTCACACAATATGTGTGAGTAAATTTGTTATAATACAGAAGTATATAAGATAGTAAATACGTAATTAATTAATAAATCATTATACATATTTACAGTACATATCTGTCTAAAGTTCAACACTGAGGAAACAAAAAAGAATTGATGACCAGCTGTCGAAAAGCCGATGTATGAATAGTTAGTGACCGAAAAGCTGCTGATATCTATACTGCAACATATCCCGATATATTTAACGAGAGTAGGTGATTAGTTTTCGATTCGAAATCAATTCGTTAGCTCAGTGTTAAACTTTCGACAGGCCAGTACTGTAACAAATAACTACATTCTATAGATAAAAAAGTTTTTGCGGCCGCTATCACAATTCTGTTGATAAGTATGAAGTCAGTGTAAAAACTCACAAAACTCCCATAGCGTAACTATGATTCCTACTTGGACAGTGCTAGTGCTAGAAAGTTAGTCAGTTTGCTAGCCGAATGGCATTGGTTTTGATGGAAGTTCACGTGTATAACATATTTTTCCAGTTTGCAAAGCTTTTACTTTGTTTTTGGGATTGTGATATGGACAAGAATTGGTATGTTTTTTTTATTTCTTCAGCATCCTAGATCTTTATAAAAAAAATCTATTTTGACTTTTTTGAAAACAATTTTTAAACTTCATGCCACTCTTTGGAACAAAATTTACGCTTTCGACTTACCATTTTTAATTACTCCCTTTAAAGCAAGGTAGTTTGTGACCAAATCCAAAACATATACCCATAAAAAAAATATTTATATTTTTATATTTTCTGGATATGTTTAATATTGTAATTTTAAAAGCTTCTTTTCAAAATTATAAAAAATGATTTTGTTTAGGAAAACAAGCACATTTTTTAAAAAAGATACGATATTAGTGGTAAATTGAGCAAAACACCTGAACTTGTTTTGTTGCATTACGACACGTCTCCATTCATGTGATCATTAAAGTTTATATTTCCTTTAACTTTGGATAATCAATCAAACATTATACCATCTGTTTCATAAAATCTTTAGTAAATTTCCACGAATTTTAAATATATCAAAGAGATCTCAGTCATAAATAATAACACAGATTAATTATTACCATAAATATTATTGTTTATGTGCTTACATTTGAACATTAAACATAAACCCATGACCTAGATGACAGAGTGTTCAAAAGCTCGCCTTACTGCATTTCCAACGGTCTTGAAAAAGATTTATGGCCGTCATTTCAATTCTGTTAATAAGTATGAAGTCATTGTATCGAAATTTGTACTGGATATATTTCATTATTAATAGTTCCGTGTTTCTTTCATTCTCAAATTTGATTTTGCACGAAAAGGGTGTAGCTAGATAGACGGAAGGTGATAAGTATGAAGTCACTGTAAAAGTCACAAAACTCCCATAGCCTATGTTTGACTCCTACTTGGACAGATACTATCGTTAGAAAGTTGGTCAGATCGTTTGTCATTCACCATCCTAGATCTTTATAAAAAATCTATTTTGACTTTTGGTTTAACAATTATTAAACTTCATGTCACCCCTTGGGACAAAATTTACACGTTTCGACCTATGATTTTTAATTATTCCCCTTAAATCAAGGTAGTTTATGACCAATTCAAAACATACATGTATACCAATATAAAATATTTATATATTATATTTTCTGGACATGTTTAATATTGTTATTTAAAGCTTCTTTTCAAAATTATCAAATTGTATTTTAAGAAACAAAAGCACATTTTTTTTAAAAAAAAAATACGATTTAAGTGGTAAATTGAGCAAAACATTTGAACTTGTTGCATTACGACAGGTCTCCATTCATGGGTTCATTAAAGTTTATATGTGACCGTGACTTGGAAGATGGGTCAAGATGCGCAAAAAACACATTTTCATATTTTTGCTTTTTTCGAAAGCATTTTGACAAAGTAACAAATCCTTAAAATTTGAGATGAATATTTCCACTATTTCTAAAGTTATGAACGATCAAATATTCTATGATTTTACCCCAAAAAATATCGATATATATATATATATATATATATATATATATATATATATATATATATATATATATATATATATATATATATATATATATATAGCCTAAATACACTTGTAGCTGTTAATGATACTAGTTTCTGTAAAGGTGAAAAATACTTTTTTATTGTTACAAAAACTATGATATAGATTATGTTTTGTGTGGGGCAATAATTGCATCTCGATTTACTAGTTGTGAAATCCTTGCTGAAGGTGATTTTAGTCTTACTTCAGATGATCTTCCAATATTGGCAACAGTAGGTACAGCGTTTCAATACCACAAACTTATTCAGCATAGCATAAGGCCACGGATCCGCACAGGAAAGATTATAGTCATACTGTAAATGAGCGTTTAACCCAACTTACATACTCTTGATGTAATAGATGTGAATAAATTAAATAATACAATAGTTGAACTATTGAATAATGCAGCGATGCAAAAAATACCAAAAACGTGTTACAACCCCCACACCAAACCGTATTGGACTTCCCAAATATAAGCTGCTCATCGAGAAGAACGTTATAAACGTAAACTGTAGATCATTGACGGTAAACCTAGAGGTTTTCAATATTATTCATACTCTGAATACAAGAAAGCTACAAGAAAATTCCGAAATGCGGCGGCTGAACAATATTACACAAGTGTATATGACAACATTTATGTAGCGGCTGGTTGCGATATACGTCTTTTTTGGGGATTGATTAAAAACCTTAAATCGCGCGACACAAGACTTAATCCCAACATAAAATATAAAGGAAAAGTTTATAATGACCCTCAAAGTGTTGCTGAGGTATTTGCTGACTATTATAAAGATAAAACAAACATACCAGTCCTTGTCCATATCACAATCCAAATCCAAAGACTTATACTCACCGCTTGATGATCTTAACTTCGATAAAACCTACGAATAAGATATTTTAAAAGAATATAAAGATTATGTTAGTTTAAACAGTATTTATTTTGTTAAGCAATTATACAAAACAAGTTTACATTACACAAGTAAGGGATTCCAGAACAAGAGTAAGACTCTAATGATTATGTTAACAACATATTGGACTGTTTAAATTTTCCCGGTGATAAAAAATTGAAGAAGACGAAGTTATTTTGTCTATAAAATCTCTCAAACTTAGAAAAGCACCCGGTTGTGGTCTTCTCCAAAGTGAGTATCTCAAGTACGGGGGTAATGTGTTAGTTACTGTCCTAACCAAACTTTTTAATCACATTATAACAACAATAAAAGTACCAATGACATGAAAAAGAGGACTTACAATTCCCATATTTAAGGTGAAAAAAAAAAAGACAAAACATCACCCGACAATTATAGGCCAATATCGCTGTTGCCAACTACTAGTATTGAAAAAGTTTTTGAAAAAGTACTAGTGTCCAGAATTCAAAATTGTGTAAAAAAAATTCCCTAGTCCCCATCAGCACGGATTTCAATGTCATTCTAGTTGCAGTAAACGGTGAACAATCAGAATGGTTTCCCACCCAACAAGGTGTAAAGCAAGGTGGTGTCTTATCTACCTATCTTTATCTTGGTTATACTGATGACCTTCTGTGCAGTGTAACAGTGTAAATATAGCGCTTGTATTAAACGTATTAAAACAGGCAATCCTTCCTTCGCTGATGATTTAGCATGCTTGAGTAGTTCACCAGTTGGTGTTAAGTATATGCTCGATAAAGCATATAACTATGCGTTACAATAGCGATTTAAATATAATGTTGATAAATGCAATGTGCTGATATTTGGCTCCTCCGATAGATCATATTGTACAGTAAATCACCCTTGGACTCTTGGCATTGACATTATACCCGTCAGCAAAACTAGTGTCCATTTGGGTATAGATCTTAATTCTTTTTTTTCGGCAAAACAATCGGACTAGAAATAGATGTGACAAAGGAAGAAAAGCTTACTTTGCAGCAATTGGATTAGATGGTAATAACATGCACCCTTCTGTCAAAACGAATCTATATAAAAATTGTAATACCCATCGTTTGTTATGGTTGCGAATTGTGGTCGAACCTGCAAGCAGTGACTTAAAAATCCTGACTACATTTCAGCATTTTATAGCAAAACATATTTAGAACTTATCACAGAGGACAAGTTCTTTCTGCTGAAATTGTGTGCTTTAATACTCCAACTCATTAACAAAGAAGATATTTCTTAATCGTCTATACTCATTTTACTGTAACAGATCTAATGAAAGACAGCTTGGTTTTGTTTCAGACATTTATACCATACTCTCAAAGTACTCACTACAACATAATTTGGATAACTTTATTTCTACAAAGCAGTTCCCCGATAAAAAAAACTATGGAAAAGTTTAGTTAAAATAAGGTTAATGATTTAGAAACTTTTAATTGGAAAGTTAGAATTGATTCCGATACGGAATTCAGCCGTTTTTTATTTTACAACCAGACATTTCACTAGCTACATTATGGTTAATACCAGGCAACATTGAACTTTTAAGATTAATATCAATACTGTGGACGCTACCCGGTTCTAAAACAATAAAAATTTGTTCTTTGTGCAAAAATAGTTTACTGGCTTATATGTACACATTACATGCAGTGAAGTTAGCCATCTACGTGATAAATTCTGGGACAATGTTACAGATAGGTATGGGGTACATGTCAATGTGGAGTTAAATGACTATGTGATAAACAATTGTACCAACTTCTATTAGGAAATTCCAGTTGACGCCTCCACATATATCCACAGCTGGATATTACAGATTTTATCTTGACATGCTTCAGGTACATAAAATCAATCTCGACAGAATACCTCCGGTTATATGCTCTACTGGAGTAGCCAAAGATCAGTTCATTTCACTATAGAAAAATAACTGTAAATAAAATTTTGTATATATGTATATGTTCTACATACATCACAAAAACAATTCATACTTAATTTGTCACTCATTGTAATAATTAGTTTAGTTAAGATATTTTGATATAAATTTTATTCATAAATCTCTTTAAAAGGGGAAATAAAGATTGAATGAATGAATGGTTACTGTAATATGAAGTGTGAGGTGGAAAAATGCAAAATATCGGAATTTATACGCCATTATAACCTAATATTTTAAAATATATAGATAAAAAATAATTTTCTTCGCTATCAAATGTCTGTACTCAAACTTTTGTCCATAAATTGCATATTTAAACTAAAACAAGAGACCCATGGACCTTAACGCTCACCTGAAGATATGTCAATATTGTTTACAAAGTGCAATAGACAATATATTGAGTACAGAAACTTGAAAAGTTTTCTCAAGTTAAGAACTCCCACAAAACTTAATCAGAAATATATCCACACACATTTCATTTATAAGTAGCTTATATAATATGCATGAAATGACTGTGGTGCAATGAATAACTTAACTGGCATTTGTTTTATATATTTACAAATCATTTAATAAATTTCAGTATATTTATGCAGCTATGTCCTTGACCTTTGAACATATATAACCTCGAACCATATATGATTGTCATGTCAATACCTACAATATTTTAATCTACATGCCTATGCATGAAATTAATAGCTTTCAAGATAATTAATAATTTTGGTATTCCTATGTTGGTAGGACCTTGACCTTTGAACATATAACCTTGAACCATGTATCAAAATGATCGCCATGTTAATACCTACAATATTCTAATATACATGCCTATACAAAAAGTTGATAGTTTTCAAGAAAATTAGCAATTTAAGTCTTCTTCTGCAGGTGTGACCTTGACCTTTCAACATATGACCTTGAACCATATATCAAAATGATCATTGTCGCAATATCTAGAATATTCTAATATACTTGCCTATACAAAAAGTTAATAGTTTTTAAGATAATTAGCAATTTAAGTCTTCTTCTGCAGGTGTGACCTTGACCTTTCAACATATGACCTTGAACCATATATCAAAATGATCATTGTCGCAATATCTAGAATATTCTAATATACTTGCCTATACAAAAAGTTAATAGATTTTAAGATAATTAGCAATTTAAGTCTTCTTCTGCAGCTGTGACCTTGAACTTTCAACATATGACCTTGAACCATGTATCAAAATGATCGCCATGTTAATACCTACAATATTCTAATATACATGCCTATACAAAAAGTTGATAGTTTTCAAGAAAATTAGCAATTTAAGTCTTCTTCTGCAGGTGTGACCTTGACCTTTCAACATATGACCTTGAACCATATATCAAAATGATCATTGTCGCAATATCTAGAATATTCTAATATACTTGCCTATACAAAAAGTTAATAGTTTTTAAGATAATTAGCAATTTAAGTCTTCTTCTTTAGCTGTGACCTTGACCTTTCAACATATGACCTTGAACCGTATATCAAAATGATTCTCATGTCAATACCTACAATATTCTAATATACATGCCTATACAAAAAGTTGATAGTTTTCAAGAAAATTAGCAATTTAAGTCTTCTTCTGCAGGTGTGACCTTGACCTTACAACATATGACCTTGAACCATATATCAAAATGATCATTGTCGCAATATCTAGAATATTCTAATATACTTGCCTATACAAAAAATTAATAGTTTTCAAGATAGTTAGCAATTTAAGTCTTCTTTTGCGGCTGTGACCTTGACCTTTCAACATATGACCTTGAACCATATATCAAAATGATCATCATGTCAATACCTACAATATTCTAATATACAAGCCTATACAGAACATTGATAGCTTTCAAGATATAGTGACATATATATAATTTTTAGCAATTTTCCCACTCAGTGCCTTACAATTTCCCCATTTTGAGCCCCATGGCTACCATTTGTGCAAATCTGAAAATAGGTGACCTAAAGATATTATAAATGAAATAACTAAGGTATATCTCTTGTAGATTCAAGAAGAAGATTTTTAAATTTTTTCACTATTTCCCCCTTTATGGGACCCCAAGGGGACATAACTCCTTCATTTGTGCAAATCTGAAAGGGCTTCACCCAGGCATGATAGTTTTCCAAGTTTCATTAAATTTGGCCCGGTGGTTTTGGAGGAGAAGATTAAAATGTAAAAAGTTTACGCACGATGAAACGGACGACGGTCGAAGATGGATAGCAATAGCTCATCTGCGCTTTCAGCTCTGGTGAGCTAAAAATTGATATTTATGCTTCATTTACCCTTAATTGACCGGTTTTTGAGAGAATACAACATTTTAAAGATACAATTTATCAATGACCAACTATATGATATTGGAAAAAATTGACTTGCAGTTACGAAAATCAATGACCAACTATATACTATTTTTGTATGTGTGATTACTTTCGAATTTACACACAAGTTGATATCAGCCCGAGTGATTTCAAACCCCTAGGAAAGTGATATCACACCCCTGATAAAATTCCGATAATGGATTTTTCGTGTCGCTTCAGCTTGATACTTACTGTTTATGATTAACACGATGAGCATATGTGCAGTACAGTCATGTATCAGTTGTATTTAAATTAATTTTAAATAGAGTTTCGGAATTTGCAAACATACAAACACAACGGAGAAGTACAACTAGTTTACACTGATTGCGCGCGACGGCACTTTATAATATAAACGATGCTAGCTTCAAGCTGAGGCAAGTATGTCAGGACAAAAATCAGACATCAGTTCGAAGCGGAACTGTTCATCCGTACAAAAAATATCAATCAATAACACGTTGTGATCACTATCATCAATAAATATACTTACAGAAGCCAAAAATTAAATCATTGAAGCTGATAGCCAATATGTTCCTGTAGGTAAATTCACCATAGTTCGGACAGATACCAAACATCGGACATTTTCTATCGACGAAACGTTTGCTATTCATTTTCGAAACGCGTCGGTTTTTTAGCATTGAGGATGATGACACTTAAACATTGTTCTGATTAAGATCATCTGTACATGCGGTTGTCTCCCTTTCCACAGTGAACGGTATGTCTTGACCTTAAAAAGTAAGTTGTCGCGAAAATTTAAAATAAACAGGATCAGTATTAGAGTTATCCCACTTTGTTCAATAATGATAGAATGGGTTCAGAAAACGATTTATTTATTCTTTTAGAAGTTTTATTTATCATAATTTTCCTATAAACTTTGAATTTCAGTAAAAAATTGAGTATACAAGGAATTTT
Source organism: Tegillarca granosa (assembly GCA_029721355.1). Classification (NCBI taxonomy): domain Eukaryota; kingdom Metazoa; phylum Mollusca; class Bivalvia; order Arcoida; family Arcidae; genus Tegillarca; species Tegillarca granosa. The sequence continues at coordinate 2,783,216 of CM056599.1, forward strand.
TGAGAGAATGAAGACCTGACCAGTATTTAATATACATACTGAATTAACAATGGTTATACATTGACTTTTCTTTTAATATTAGTTAAAAATTCGAAGATCTATATCATATCTTATAGCTGAGGCATAAAACCTAAATAGGATAAAAATTTCATATTTTTAGAAACAAAATGTGCGTTAGGGTTGCAACACTGGGGTCCGAGGGAATTGGAAATTAATGAAGTATTTTATCTCAAACATGAACCTGATAATAATTATGATAGTAATGCTGTTGCTCTTTGTTTTGCCAAAGAAAAAAGGCAAGCAAAAGCTTTCCTTCAGAGAAGAGATGCCGTTATTATTGCTGAAATATTTATAAATAATATGGTTTATGGAAATTTTTATCTGAAACTTAAAGCTGCAGCTGAAAAATTTCGGAAAAAAGTGGTCCGATGCAAAGGTGCAATGTAGGATTTAAATCTGAGAATAAAAAAGTAGACATGATACGCCAGATGTGTAAGGATAATTCACTAGACTTTACATTATTTTAAAGACTATATTACTATCATTAATGAACTATAATGCTTATAATGTGAATATTAATTTAAAATTAAATATAACAATTAAAATGAATAAAATGAATTTTAAAGGCTTTTGTTCTCTTCCATAGAAATGCCACCAAAAAAGAGGAATGAGTGGTCAAAAATTGTTATGGCTAAAGCTTTATCAGCAGTGAAAATTGAGGGCTTGAGCGTGCGTCTTTCTGTAGCCAATTACGGGTTGCCAAAGTCATCTTTGGGAGATAGGCTATCGGGCAGAGTGAGAGAAGAGGCCATAAATGGAAAGGCTCCGTTGCTATCCCCAAATGATGAGAAACTACTGAAAGAAACTGCAGAACACAGGGCTGATCTAGGCATCGCTTTCTCGAAAATGAATTTTTTCAGGGCGGCAGGGGCGCTAGCAAAAAAGGAGGGATATCCTTCAAAAAAGGAGTTTCATCTGAAAAGTGGTGGACCGTCTTCAAAAAGAGAAAAAATGGTCCCTCTTTAAAAATGCCAGAGGGAACGGCGGAAATTCGCCACAAAAGTATGGTATCTGAACGTACCAAAATATACTTTGGAGTTTTGAAAGGTGTACTAACAGAAAATAATTTATTAGACAAGCCAATGTTCATCTGGAATATGGACGAGACTTTAGCATCATTGTCCCCTGGTTCCACCAAGGTTTTGGCTAGGTACTTACCTCACTGCATATTTTAATGTATCAATATAGGCATATAGAAATTCAATAGAGCACAATAAAAAAATGGCAAATGAAATAAAACTGAAATTCAATAAAATGTATTTGACAATTAATAATAGTCTGTGGGCTTGGTGGACCCACCATGCGCCTTGGTTCCCCTGACACCACGTTTTTGTGGTATCTAAACTTGGCTTAAGGTATCTAATAATGCATTCAAGAAGTTCCTAAGACATATACAAATGTGTATACAAATGTACACTCACTTTGTCAGTATATATTGTTTACTTTTTGTGTATACAAATGTACACTCACTTCTGTCAGTATATATTATGTGTGTATATACCCTCACTTTGTCAGTTTTCATTTTGTGTATAGTATACTCTCACTTTTGTACATATTGTTTATGTATAAACACTCACTTTATCAGTTTACATTTTGTGTATACAAATGTACACTCACTTTGTCAGGATCAATATGCTCATGTTCTTTTTTTAGTTTAGTTAGTTAACTGAGATCACTATTTATCCACTTTTTTGTCACTTTACAATGGAATCAATACATTGTGTGTATATATTTTATACTGATTTTCTTTATGGTAAATCGCTATATCTGGTTTTTGAGCCCAAACATTCTTATCATCCTAACCTCAACTGTCAACATATCACAAATATTATTTTTTGTTGTTTTTAACTCCATAGTATTGGCTCTGTTACCTAGGCATTTCTCAAACATATTTAAATTTTTATTAGATATTTGTTGCGCAATATATAAATTGTTTGTAGTTAAATGAGTTACAACTTTTCAATTATATCTTTTAATTGTAATGGCTTAGGTGAGGATAAAAAAAGGACATGTATTTTTAACTGGTTTAGAAAATATTTTGAAAACCACATTATTTTTCTTCAAGAAACACATTCCACCACATTTTGCGAAACAAAATGGATCAGAGAATGGGGTTCAAAAATTTATTTTTCTCATGGCTGTTCCAATGCAAGAGGCACTGCTATTTTATTTCCACAAAAGTTAGATTACATTATAGACAAATTTGATTCAGATGACCATGGTAGATTCCTCCAAGTCCATGTTTTCATTAATAACACTAAATTTATTCTTACCAATATATATGCACCAACCAAAAACCATCCAAATGATCAATGCAGATTTCTGGACTCTGTTCTTAACATGTGTATACCTCTTAGTGGTGAAAATCTAATAATTGGTGGGGACTTCAATATTATTTTGGATACAACAGTTGATAAAAGGGGGGAAGAGCAGATTCATATTCAACATATAGAGAAAACTTAAAAGGCTATATGAATGAATTTAACATGATTGACATTTGGAGATTTTTGAATCCAAACAAAAAACGATTCACATTCTTTTCTAAAAATCCTGTAATTCTATCAAGGATAGATTTTTGGTTAATCCCTTCATTCCTCAGTCAATTTTCAACAACAGATATTCATGCCTCAATAAAATCTGATCATAACATTATAGAAATAGCATTAAAAGGTAACCTTTCAAATGATAGAGGCCCTGGATTTTGGAAATTTAATTCATCACTTTTAGATGACAAAGCTTTTACAGATATAATAAAAGAAGAAATTGGAAACCTTAGAATAAAATATGCAAATCTAGAAGATAAACAATTAAAATGGGATATAATCAAATGTGAGTTAAGGGGAATAATTTTAAAATATTGTAAAATAAAATCAAGAAAAACAAAAAAAGAAGAAAGTGAATTAAAGAAAGAACTTGATACTTTAACAATAGAAATTGAAAATTCTATTCCACTTCCTGAAAATTTGATTAAAAAACTTGAAGATGTAAAACAAAGACTTGAAATAATAAATGATAAACAATTAAAAGGCATTATGTTACGTTCTCAAGCTAAATGGTGTGAAGAAGGTGAAAAATCTACTTCATACTTTTTATCTCTTGAAAAAAGAAATTACAAAAATAAAATTATAGATCAGTTAATAGTTGGAGATAAAATCTTAACTAATCCAAAAGAAATATTAAATGAAGAAAAATGTTTTTACACTAAATTATATACTACTTCACTCGACATAAATAGTTATAAACAAAACTGTACCTTCTTTCTTGATAATAATATACCACAAATAAGTGACAATGATAAAAATTTATGCGAAGGTCTTATCACACACCAGGAATGTAGAGATGTTTTAAAAACCTTTAAAACCAACAAATCACCTGGTAGTGATGGGTTCACTAGTGAATTTTACAGTTATTTTTGGAATGATATTTCAGAAATAGTTTTAGAAAGCTTGAATGCCAGTTTCGTAAGTGGTCAACTTTCATCAGACCAGAGAACAGGGATTGTAACTCTTATACCTAAGAAAGATAAAGATCGCAATCAGTTAAAAAACTGGAGACCCATTTCTCTCTTAAACCTTGATTATAAAATAGCTACTAAAGTAATGGCAAAGCGTCTAAAAAATATTCTACCAAAAATCATAGATCCGGATCAGACAGGTTATATTAAGAACAGATATATTGGTGAAAATATTAGAACAATTTCTGATCTCATATACTTAACAAATTTAAAAAATATTCCAGGTATCATACTTCTAGTGGATTTTGAAAAAGCATTTGATACTATTGAATGGAAATATATTAATGACGTTTTAAACAAATTTGGATTTGGACAATCATTCAAAAATTGGATTCAAATATTTTACAAGAATATCAGAAGTTGCATAATGAACAATGGCTATGCATCAGAACCATTTGAAATAACTAGAGGAGTGAGACAAGGTTGCCCACTATCGCCATATCTGTTCATTCTGGCAATAGAGACTCTTGCAATTTCTTTCCGTAATAATAAACGTATCAATGGCATGAAACTTAGAGATGTTGAACTTAAAATTAGTCTTCTAGCAGATGACACAACATGCTTTCTTAATAATGAAGCTTCAGGTTTTGAAGTATTAAAGACATTTGAAAATTTTAAGGTTTGTTCTGGTCTAAAAATTAATTTGGATAAAACTGAAGCAATTTGGATTGGGTCACACAGGAATTTTAAAGCAGGGACCCTACCTGTAAATGGAATTCTGATTCATTTTTCACCCTGGGAATTTGGTTTAGTACATCAAATGAAGTAGATATGGTACCAAAAAATCTAAATTCAAAATTAGAAGATTTAAAATCAACTCTTAATCTTTGGAAAATGCGAAACTTGACCCTTATAGGTAGAATTCTTGTTTTAAAATCATTAGCATTATCAAAACTTGTTTATCCATGCTCAGTAATTTCAGTACCTTATGAATTTGTTAAAAAAGTACAAAAAGAAATAAACAATTTTGTCTGGAATGGTAAAACCACAAAAGTTAAATATAATGTTGCCATACAAAGTATTAAGAATGGTGGCCTAAAAATCCCAGATTTTGAAACTCAAATAAACTCCCTAAAGCTAGGTTGGATAAAGCGATTCTTAAATGCTAGTAAGTCAAAATATAAAACAATTCTTCAACAATTTATTGGTGAAATATCATTACAAGATATTTTACATACAAACTGTTCATATCTATGTGAGACACTGAAAATGCCAGATTTCTATAGAGAGATCCTGTCTTCATGGAATAAACTGACTTCTTTTGAAAATATTACAAGAGAACCAAAAATTTATAAGGAAAGTCTTTGGTACAACCATAATATTTGTATAGATCAACATCCCATATTTTATAAAAAATGGTATGATAAAGGAATCTTATTCTTAAATGATATATTAAATAATGATGGAGAACTTTTATCTTGTGAGGATTTATCCTTGAAATACAATTTAAATATACCATTTCTACAATACTATAGTTTAATATCAGCTATCCCATATTCTTGGAAATTGTTTTGTAGAAATCAAAGAAACAGCAAACCAAACTGTAATCGAGACAGTATTACTTTCCATTACAAATTAAAAAATATTTCAATCAACAAACTTTTTTGTAAAGATTATTATTGGATTTTTATTGAACAAAGAATTGATACCCCATCTTGTATTCAAAAATGGTCAAATATTTTTAATAATGTCTTTGATAGGGCTAATTTTGAAAATGTCTTTCTGCTAGCATTTCGCTGCTCTTTGGAAACCAAATTGCAGTCATTTCAATTCAAACTGATCCACAGAATTTTGGCAAACAATAGCTTATTGTTTAAAATGAAGATCAAAACCTCACCCATGTGTATTGTATGTTCACTAGAAGAAACATTACAACATAAATTCTTTTATTGCGAGAAAGTGTTTTCCTTTTGGCATAAGTTTAAAGAATGGTGGAATGCATTGCATATACAGTATATTAATGAAATCAGGTGCCAAGATATTATCTTAGGATTTTATTCAATTGAATGTTACCCTCTTAATTTTTGTATACTTCTTGGTAAATATTATATCTATTGTACACAATTGAATACAACCAATCAGCAGGTCAATTTTGTCTCATTTAAAAAGATTCTTCAAAGAAAATTGGAAATAATGCAGCAAATATTCTATTCAAAACAGAAATTAGTGTTATTTGATGAATATTTTTCAGTCATATTACAAAACATTAATTCTAATGCATTCAATTAATGAAACATAGTATCAATACATTATCTTTCTAACTAAAAGAATTTATATTAGGAATGAACATTAGATAGTAATATAGACATATATATGTATAATACCTAGGTAATTTAATTAACTTTTAGTTATTTACAGTGAAACCTGCATATAAGGGACTCTACAGGGAAAATAACTTCCTGCACTTCAATTTGGATTTATGCTTCTTGTTTATGTAGAGGTTAGTATATACAACCCAGTTTAATTGGCTTTTATCCTATACATAGTGATGTTCCTTATGACAGGTTTTACTGTACATAGCTATATATTGATGATGTTGATTATGTTTCTCACATATCACCTTATATGATAATATATTGCCATTATATGTTACAAATGTATGAAATGAGCCAATAAAAAAAAAATTATTATAATTATTATTATTATTATTGTTATTATTATTATTATTATTATTATTATTATTATTATTATTATTATTATTATTATTATTATCAGAATTGACCATCTCAATATGAGATTTAAAAAAATCTTCTTCCAACTCCCCAGATTCATTAGAGATGTTCGTCTAGTTTGTGATCATGTTGTCTTCAATATACCTTTGCGCATTCTATTGCAAGCAATTAAAACAATAAGATATTTCATTATAATGCAAGTTTATCTTACCTGACACAAACTGAATAGCTGGAACTAAAGTCATAATCAACAGGCAGAACATAGGTACTTTCTTTAGCAACATATTTCAGCCAGGTATATCAATCTGATGTTGAAATCAAAATTAAATGATATATCTATAACTATATATATATATATATATATATATATATATATATATATATATATATATATATATATATATATATATATATATATATATATATATATATATATATATATATATATATTACTGATGTAGAATAAACATACACAGATGTTAGGTAATTTTATCTTTGCTTTTTAATGATAAAGGTGTAAATGATACAGATGGAACCTAATACTTCCATGTTATAAAAATGAATCAATATACAGCTCTCTCTCTCTGTGTGTGTGTGTGTGTGTGTGTGTGTGTGTGTTAACATTTTTAGTAATAATAATAATAATAATAACAACAACAATAATAATAATGATAAAATAACAATAATAATAATGATGATGATAAATCAAAATAAATAAGATAAATAAGTATTTCTGCAATAAAGACTATCCTTAGAAAAAAAAAAAAAAAAAAAAAAAAAAAAAAAAAAAAAAGTTCCTAAGACATAAACTGGATCCTTAATCTCGTTTCTTATTATGTTGTTAGGAAAGGTTAACGTACAGTCCATGCTAAATGTGGTAATAAAGAGGGTGTGACGATTCTTGTCTGTGGAAATGCCAGTGGGAAAATGCTGCCTGCCCATTACATAGTTAAGGGCAAAACAAAACTGGCTCTGAAGTCATGGGACACAGAGAAAGCACCAGTATGCGCATATATTAGTGTCTCAGACTCAGGATGGACAAAACAGGTTAGAATTATTTAAATAAGTCAATCAACCACAAACATAACGACCAATGTATTATGAGAAGAAGTTCGTTTTTCAAAAAAAAAAAAAAAAAAAAAAAAAAAAAAAAAAATACTGAAACTAAGTAATGCATGTTTTAAAATCGACCATTGTTCCAGGTAACAATAAGTTGAAAATACTGATGCAGGGTTAAACACCGACATACCATTAACCTTAGAATTAAGTGAAGTTTCAAGTTTCAAGCATAAGTAAGGATTACAGGTATCTCACTTATATCGAGTATGACAAAATCACTGATCTTTTAGCAATCTGACGAAATTTTTTTCACTCAATGTCCTAGTGGAATAAAAAAACGCTTTCTTTTCTTCAATCATGCACTTTTAACGACTTGGCGACAGAGGACTTTGTATTATAACTTGAAAGGCATTTAGTAAACAATCGTATATCCAGAATTGAAAACTGTGACGATTATTCAGCACTAAAAAATGAACGTCACGGGGTCCGGCCATCGGAAAAAACTTAACACCGATGCCCCGTGTCAAAGTAAAAGAATCCTCCCTGTACATTGCCCTAAGCGCACTGCAAAGGTCACAAATTCTACTACATTATTTATAGCTGGTGACGTCTCTATATCATTGAAATATTTTTGACTGAGTCAGTAAAACCCCGTTCAATCAAACAAATGAAAACAATTCCCGTTTCATAACTACATTTTACTTCATTATACATAGGGACTGTCTCTGTTATGGTTTGAAGAAGTGTTCCTAAAAAACATTGGCGAAGAACGTCCACAGATAGTTTTTGATGGCCATAACTCACATCACCATATAGAGCTAATAGAAGTTGCCCGTGCTAACAATATTATTTTGATGGAAATGCCAGCACATTGTTCACATTGGCTTCAACCTTTAGACAGGTAAGATAATTAAGGTATAAATAAATTATGTGAAGTATACACAGATCATAGTTTGTAAAATTTTAAATATTTGTTAGAAATAAAGAATCTAACCGAGTTATATACCACTGACTGTATAAAAAATATTATCAAAGTAAATGAGATCAAGCAATCCAAAAACTAGCAAAATAAGAAACAATGCAAAGGCTTTAAACACCGATACTTTGGATTATAAGGCTCCCCTACTTTTGACTAGCACCAAATATTTTTATTAACTTACCTGTTGGAAGTTTACGTGTCTAACCTAACTTGTCAGTTCCAAGGTTTATACTTGGCTTCTGGATTGTGATTCGGTCATGAATTAGTATGATTATTTTTTATTTTGAATACTTCAAAATATGTGACAATAACTTTCTGAAATGATCACATACATCTAATGTGTACAAGTGGTTTTTAAATCTTGTAATAACTTTTCTTTTTCAGAACAGTTTTAAGTTCACTGAAAAAAAGAATGACGGGCGATTATCACTACCTTCCGCTCAGAAACCGTAGAAATACGGAACCTAACATAGATGATCTGATACAGCAAGGCGCCACCCTAGTTGATCTGGGTATCCACATATCAGACGATGGCACGATCAAAAACGCCGATCCAATGCTAAGTTCTGGTAACAATAGTGAGGATATTTGACCCCCCCCCCCCCCCGACTTGGTCCTAGCGGCAATAGAGTGTTCCCTAACTGAGGAAAAAAGAAGGTTATAGGAAGATTTACTTATGTTGGGCACAGATATAGAAGATAACGTTTACAATACATGGAAAATGTATAAATTAAAGGTATCGTGCGTACACATACACACACACACACACACACACACACAACACACACACACACACACACACAGTGAGAGTTGAATGTTACTTAACGTCGGAACATAATTTTTTTCAGCTATTCGCAACGGGAACTACTTTATTGTAGAACTACCTGTGGATTTATCTATAAACCAGTAAAGGTCAACGGCAAGGAAAATTCACTTTTCCACATGTGATCTGAGCGGGAATAAAACTCACAGCGATGTGAGACCCTGGGTTTGTAGACTTAATCTTTCTTATCGATTAGGCCACCGCGGTATTAACATGTATGTTTTCAATTGCAGAAACTGCTTCAAACTGTAACTTAACAAGAGTATATTGTTACAAGGTTTTTCCTTTGTTCATGTCTTACAAGCTTAACCTAATGCTGTGTAATTTTTTGTTTTGATTAATGTTATATTAATATTTCACTGCGGCGTATACAACACAATACAACAAGAGATGGAGAAGGACAGCGTTAAGGACATCTTCCATCTACCAAAGATTGAAAACAAACGCCTAAATGAAAAAAAAAAAAAAATGTGAAGATGCATACAATCTCAAGAAAGAAACACAACAGAAAAGAGGAGAAAAGTGACTGTTGGCAGAACTTGAAAATTTAAAGTCAAAAGAAAGGAAATCCAACCAAATAAAAAATAGACATGTATACAATGGAAAATTGTCTTGCTCTGTTTACAACTTTTGGCTACGATCTCCAGTTTTATAATCATTAATTTTCTGACTAAAATCACAAAAATAGTTAAAACGATATTGTTTCGCTCTAACGTTTAGCGATATTGGGCCTATGGTCCGCTGGTGGAAGCTTGAGGTCGTGGGTTCGGGTCTAACCAACTGAAACTTGAAATTGGGCACTTGCTGTTCTTCCGCCAGGCACTAGGCATTACGACATGGAAGTCACGGTTCCTTCGGATGGGAACTTAAAATAAACGAAGTCCCGTGTCACGGTCAGCTTGGCACGGTAAAGACCATTCTGTATAATGCCATCAGCGCAACCCACAGGCAAAATTTCTGCACTTCGCCTATATCTTGCGACGTCTCGACTGGGACGTTAAACACCATCACTAAACTTCGCTGGCAAAAGCTATTGTTGAAGCGGGGCCTGATGAACCAGGTGTAGATTTGAAATATTGTTACTTTTGATAAACGTTATTGATTCATGACAACAGTCATGTGGCATTTCAATCTGAAGATTCGCGCCCTATTAACCACGCACCACTTCATATAACAATTAAATGATTAGAATAAATGCATGCACCTCTAATCGGGTTCGTAAACTTTACGCATAATAGTTCATACTTATGCAAATTTTCAATCCCTTCATTTTTACAAACAAAAAGCCCACTTCGTTGTAAAAAAAATCCGGGTCTACCATTGTGATATTTTCATGGGTTGTGTCGGTTTTTGGTTAAAATCAGCTCTTCGGCAAAAATACAATCCAGTTCGCACATTCACTCTTTCACAGCATGTGACAGCTTGCGCAAAGTATAAAACATGGGGGAAAAGATGACGCCTAACCAAGCTTCCCAGGCGATGCGTGGTTTGCAATTCTAGCATTAAAAGTTAAAAGGTTTATCGGGAATGACAGACGTAGGACGGAGCAATTGTTTCCTTTATTGTCTATTATCTCCAGTGCGGCATGTAGACGTATAAAATACATATATTTAGCAGCATTTACAATATTATATATATATTATGAGTTCGATGTATGGTATGTGTACGTCCGAACCATGGTGAAATATTTCGTTCATTTTGAAATCTTCTGATTTTCGGACTATCTCTCATTTTATAGTGACTGCATTGTGAATTAACGCTCCGAACACCATCCTTCAAACATACGAACATTACTCATAGTATAGACCCGAAGGGTAACTACTACGTTAGAGTATGAGTTCTGAGGTATCCGATTCATGGTGAATTTACCCTACTTGTGCGGGGACGTTTCCCTGTCATCAGTGTAACCTAACCAAAATATGATGCACCTGCCGGTTCAAAAAATCAGATTCGCTGTTTTCATCACGATCATGAATTTATGACTGCAGACCTTAAAACAAATTTTAACAACTTTATTTTTTATTAATTATTATTTTGAAGATGACCATATATATGAAACAAATTAACCCTTTGGAAATAAACATGGCCATAGACCTATATAACGGATAACATTTTAATTCTTTAAAGATAAATGGTTAGATAAATTACATTTTTTTTCCACAGAAAATGCACCAAAATCATACATATAAAGTTTAGTTAGACTCAATACTAAATGATGAACACAAGTTATGGTTCTGAAACAAGTGACACAATTAATAATGTGTATTCATGGGGTATCTTTATATTGCTATTCCATCATTTTTGCACTAAAAATTAACTAGAACTGTCTCTGAAGGAGACTAATATCCTATTGTTGATGGAGAAATTTGATCGTGCGTGATGGGTTCAAGATTATGATGCTTGCCATCTATACATAGTTTCGGAAAATATGGATCATACAAAATTCATCCGACCAAACTGTAATTGACAGGTTTTTATAATGCATAACATCTGTACATAGTTTTAGAAAAATTGGATCTTACGTAACTGAATTACGCAACTCCGGACAAATTGTGTCTATAGACGGACGGGCAGACAGACAACCGAAGTGATTCCATTTCAGTATGCTACTCCTCAATTTGTTGCGGGGGTATAATAAAATGGTGGTGTAACAACAAATTATTCGGCGTCGCAATGAACTCAGTAGCGTCTACAATTCACCCTTAGTGCACTTATCCATTGTAGGACAATATAGAAACACTCACAACAGTGTCAATCATGTTTACATCAGGGACTAACATTTAAACAGATTATTAGCATATATAATACCTCCACCCCTACCCCCACCCCACAAAAAACATATTCAGTATCAACAAAAAACTGGTTAAATCTAACCATAATTTAAAATAGTGCATGTTTGTTAAATTTCAAAGCTTTTAATTCTCGAACACATGTACGTAACCATGACAAAAACTGGTTAACAATGCAAAAAGCTAACTGTGGCTGTTATAGAATATACATACAAAAATACGAGTTGTAACTCAATATACACAGCACCAAACATGGCTAGGGATCACTTATTTCATTCAAAGTTTTCAAATTTGAAACAAAAATAAAGACAAAAGAAAAACAAATAAACAGAAATATAATTTATATATTTAATTACACTAAGATTCAGGATATAGATTTTATTCAGAATTCAAATCACACTACCTACAATCTCAATGAAACAGCATTTTGCAATTCATCTTAAGACATTTTTTAAGATAAAGATTTTTCTTACTTGAGAAATTACTTCAGTCAGGATAAAAATATAACTTAAGTATAAGAGAAATCTTATCCTTAACTAAGATAAAAAAGTTAAGATGAGAATTTTCTTAAGGGAAGAATTAAGATGTTTTGTGAATATGACCCATGGGCATCTGTTAACCGTCTTTTAACCTTATTTGAGGCATATTCAAAAGAATATTTGACTTAAATTGCATTAATCTGACAATTTGAACCAACTTGAGTTTCAGTGTTGAATACGGCACTGAGAAAATCACGGGTTTATTAGTTCACGCTGAAACTTTTTTCACGCAAGACTTATCAAGATAATTTACGCGAAAACAATAGCATATAGGGGTTATTCAATTTTATTTATGTTCGTGTGCATGTGGTTTTTTTTTTTTTTTTTTTTTTTTTTTTTTTTTTTTTTTTTTGTAATAATTAATATTTCTCAAATAAAATTAAAACTACCATGATTGTTTTACATAAGGAAAAGATTTGTAAGATACTTGGAGAGTGACGAATTAATTTTGTTCCGACTACTGAAATTTCGTTTGAAAGAATATTTGTTGATATAAAACAATAAAAATTGAAAATTCATTGTCTAGTTTTTAGATTATTTATCGAAGGACAAAAGAATTTTGAAAGGTTTTGGTAATTGCTTTCTCCAATTTATTTAAATTACAAAAAAAAAAAAAAAAAAAAAATTCAAAAACACTTAAAGCTGCATTAAGTTTTTCAAAGAAAAAAATTAAAACGGTGCTAATTCAATTACTGATGTTCCTAATGAACAATGTTACATTTGGTTCAACGATAAAAGATCGAATAAATACAGAAATTACAGTAATTACCCAGCGAGATGCAGCATTTGAGATCTAATATTAGAACATGGTTACGTCATCAAAACCCGGGTCATTTAAACACAACTTTCAAAACGGTGAAATACGATAAATTAAACACAGAACTTCGTTGAATTGGTCATTTGTGATTTAGTAAGGGATCCATAACACCATTTCAAATACATCTGGTATTAATTAAGGACAAATAATTCAATTTGTCATGTTTCACCTTCGATTTATGGTTTTTTCCGTACATCCGTGCGCATGTTCCAAGCTCATAATTACCATCATTAAACATTGACCAACCGGTCAGAGGATTCCGTTTATTTACAGCTAATGAATAAAATTTAGAAAATGAATCTAACGGATTGTGGTTAGAGGATATCTATGTTTTAAAAAAATATATTTTTAGAAAATGAAAAAAAATTCAGAAAATTGAAAAACTTAATGCAGCTTTAAATATTTAAAAAAAATTTGTGTAGATGTTTGACAAACCCGTTTGTAGGCGCATTTGTTTTAAAGTACAAAGACAATCGTGCAGCCGGCGGTCTAATTTTTGACCCATGTCTAGGTTCGTTGTACGGACGCAATAGAAAACAGTTTAAAAGCAGTCATCACCGTACACAAACATGTTTCTCTCGATTTAGGGGAGTTCAAAGTCTTGTAGGCCTAACTATTTGAATATTGAAATTACCTTTTTAATATCACTCAAAATATAAACCTTCACGTTGATTTTACCAATAATTAAGGTATGTTAATCTTTGTTACAATTGCATTAGTTAGTAGACTTTTTCGTGTAGATTTAGAACTAGGGCAATCCTCTTCCCTCATGTAAATATCCGCTCAGTTCTTTAGTGTATTTATTTTTTTCTTGTATCTTAAACGCGCATAGAGAGAGAGAGAGAGAGAGAGAGAGAGAGAGAGAGAGAGAGAGAGAGAGAGTATTAATTTTTAAATATGATTTCCTGCATTTATGTTTATATATTTGCTCAAATTAATTTGAATTTCAAATAAAAAAAATATTGAAATATCTTAAATATAAAGCCGCGGTAAGGAAAATACATGATATCAAACGGCACTTTGCGTGTTATGTTTTAACCGAATTTTTTTAATCAATCATCAAACATGAAGGACCTTATGACAACGGGAAACCGGAAGTGTTTAACTTTTATACGATACAGAAAATAAAGGCTAAATCATGTGTACAAATTATATTTTTTTCCTACAAATATAGATTTCTTATTATTCTGAAAGTTTATAATTTAGTTCATGTATACACGAAGCATAAATTGTATAAACACGTTGGTATGTGTTGCATACTAATATGTTCTGTTTGTTAAGCTCTGAAGTGCGATATTTGCTGACGTAATTCTTTCGAACCTATTTTCTAAGTTTGACGTCATAGCGCAACTGGACCAATTTTCCCAGTCGCGGTCACATATTTCCTTTAACTTGGGATAATCAATCAAACATTATATCATCTTTTTCATAAAATCTTTAGTAAATTTCGACGAATTTTAAATATATCAGAGATCTCAGTAATAAATGATAACTCAGATTAATTATTACCATAAATATTATTGGTTATGTGCTTATATTTGAACATTAAACATAAACCAATGACCTAGATGACAGAGTGTTCATCAGGTCGTCATTACAATTCTGATGATAAGTATGGAGTCACCGTAATAAAATTTGTACTGGATATATTTCATTATTAATAATTCCGTGCTCCTTCATTCTTAAATTTGATTTTGCACGTGAAGGGTGTAGCTAGATAAACAGAAGGTGCTTACCCTTCGAGAGAGAGAGAGAGAGAGAGAGAGAGAGAGAGAGAGAGAGAGAGAGAGAGAGTGTCACTGTATAAAAATTTGTACTGGATATATTTCATTATTAATAGTTCCGTGCTCATTTCATTCTCAAATTTGATTTTGCACGTGAAGGGTGTAGCTAGATAGACAGAAGGTGCTTACCCATTCCGGAGAGAGAGAGAGAGAGAGAGAGAGAGAGAGAGAGAGAGAGAGAGAGAGAGAGAGAGAGTTACTTGCCTTGATCGAAAAATGCACTTTTAAACATTGGTTCAAAGATCTTTTCTTGATCAAATATATTTCAGCACTTCAAATAACTTCTGCAGTTAAAAAGTTACAACTTCAAGGGAATGTGCAATGTGCAATCTTCCAGTTGACCCTTATGATGCAGATATTATTCGTAGATATTATAATGCCAAATTTTCTAAGTACATTGTACTTAAGAGATCGTAAAAACCAGTGCGTAAGGTAATTACCTGTAATAGTAGGGTTAGAAAAACATCCGCTTCCGTTAAACCTCAACAAGGTTTATTACACACCTAAGTCTTCGTCTCTAACAGTTTGGTATGCAACATAAACACCCCCTAAACAATAGGCAAGTAGGTGTTCATGTTGGATACCAACCTCGTCATGCTTCGATGATTCTATTGTGTAGAACAACGGGATCTCCTAGGTTGCACGTGCGGCGTTAACAATGGGTTCAATTAACCGTGCAAAATCCTGAAAGGACACCGAGTATTAAGGATAATGTAGAGTGCATTTTAGTGAAAACAGGAATATTTTTTCGGTTATCCAATAATTGCATTTAAAAGTTATTTATTTATGATTTTTTTTTAATGTGATAAGTATTTAAAAGTATTATGCTGGGCAATTTAAAAATTGAAAATATTTTTAATGTGGTAAATTTAATACAAAAATATCCGAAAATGTCACACATTCGGAAAAAATTTCAAAGTCAACGAGTTAAAAAAAATTGTTTTTTTTTACCAATAAGATGACAAATTATAAGCTGTGAAAATGTTCTACGAGCAGTTGTTCAGCGAAAAAATGAGTACTAAATGAGAAGCATTTATATTTCGCGTCATGTCGGATATGGGGGGGGGGGGGAGTCGCAAATTTTACGATACCCACACACAGTTTATATTGAGCGTATGGACAATCTATACATGACATTACTAATATAAAAATGGAAAAGGAATATATAGTAGGTTTTTTATCCAGATTTCAATAAATAAATATAATCAGACGCTGGCGATCGTTGTAACAACTGTATATTTGCAGTGTGTAATATACACCCCCTGTCTTCTTGTCGGCCATTTGCAGCGGACGAATACATGAGGTATATTTTAATTAAAACTCCAATATAAGAATTATATTTTGTATGTTAATATCTTTTAAAATCACCATTTATTTCCCCTGTTTAAAAAAGATCGTATTTTTCAGAAGATCTGTATTTTCAAAAAACAATGTCCCGTTAGTGGTACTATATTTAGCGTGGAACTATTTCCATATTTTGTAGGAAGTGTTATTAGGCCTATTTTCCGGGAAAGTGGAGATGTAAACATGCAGAAAGTTTTCACTTTAGTAATCTAAATATTGCGGTAAGTAATTCAGATACCCATATAGATTTAACATCAGTAACTCTATTTCTGCGATCATCGCGGTTATCAACGATCTACAAATATAAAGGTAAGAATGGTTTGTTGTTCACCA
This sequence comes from Tegillarca granosa, assembly GCA_029721355.1. Lineage (NCBI taxonomy): Eukaryota > Metazoa > Mollusca > Bivalvia > Arcoida > Arcidae > Tegillarca > Tegillarca granosa. The sequence goes on from CM056599.1 coordinate 2,799,929, forward strand.
TGCAATACGTCACACCACATCCCATCTCGGAGTGTAAATATTGCAAAATAAATATTTTAAAATTCGATACTCATTGAATATTAAACTATGTTAAAATATAATGCCTATATAATGCTTTAAAAATATTTTAACGGAATTTTTCCTAATGTTTTGTGCACTGAATATCAGTGCAGACTGTATGGCTGCCCAAACGGGACAAAGTTATAGTTATCATATTCGTCAAAAATTACCAATATTGTACTAAGTTTTGGTAGCATAATGGCTTATAAGAATGCAAAGAAAATGAAAGGTACATTTGGTTTAGGACGTGGTAAGCAAACAATTAAGCGCAAATGGAGAAGGCGACCAAAATATAAATACACCTGTAGTGTTGATAGCATGCAAAAAACGGAAACATTACAAGAACAAGATAAAAATAATACGAGAAAAAGGTTCTTCAGAAGTACAATATTATGTGTAGAAAACGATGTAAAAATGTAAAAAGTTTATTTCATCATAATGACTTTCAAGAACTGTACAGTGTGCAGATGATAGCCCATGATTCTGGAAATAACAGAAATAGGTTGAAATTAAAATTCAAGCGTGTGTCAGTGACTGAAAGTGAGGGATATCGTTTGATAAGTCTTAATATGTTGCAAAATTTCATTACAGACATAACTAAACATACAATAACTTGCAAACATTTGAAACTTTTACCAAAGGGTTCACCATGTTCACCTTCTATAAAACTTTTAAAAGAAGTAAGGACTAATGGCTTGGCAAGTGCTCTGCTGTGTGAGTGTGAAGGTTGCAAAGAAAAGTTAAGGTTTGAAACTAGTCCACAGTTACCATAACAACATAGTAAGCATTATGATGTGAACATTAGATCTGTTTGGGGTGCCATGGTCACTGGAAGTGGTGTGTCCAACTTAAATGAATTAATGGGTACTCTTAACTCCCCTGGAATGTGACAACAAACTATTTTAGTCATAGAACAAGTAGATGGTGGATTTATGGGGTAATTGTGTAGAGGAAGATCTAATACTGATAGGTGGTGAAGAGAGACGCATTGTGATTGAGAAAGGTCATTATGATGATGGTGTTCCTTGCATCACTGTTATAGCAGATGGGGGCTGGAGTAAGAGGTCCCATCGGCACTCATATAATGCCTTAGGGTGTGGGTGTAATAATAGGTGCTGAAACTGGTAATGTCTTGCACATAGGAGTAAGAAAAAAGCACTGCTACCTGTGCAGTAATAAAAATAAAACAAACATACCAGTCCTTGTCCATATCACAACCCCAAAAACAAATAAAAAACTTTGCAAACTGGCAAAAATGTTATACACGTGAACTTCCATTAAGGAAGTGAGGCCGGGTGCTCCGGCAGGGTAAGTACCTCCTGTCTTGCTAGCTACACCCTTCACGTGCAAGTCAATTTTGAGACTGAAAGAAACAAAGAACTATGGTAAGTCAAATATATCCAGTATAAGTTTGGATACAGTGACTACACACTTATCAACAATATTGTGATGACGGCCATAAAACTTTTTAAGGGCCTTGAATTAGTCTAGGCTTGCAATATCCTTGTGTAGAAACAAGTCACACAACACCACCACCCCATCGATGTTTTAACAATTGGTCAAACAGTTTCCAAGCAATGGAAGCAGACATAATTTTTGATGGGTTTTTAAAAGCAGAGGATATTCATGGCCTCAGATATACCAATCTAATAGCTGATGGAGACTTATCTGTTTATGCTAAAATACAGGAAAATGTACCAGTTTGGGGGAATCGAGTGAAAAAATTAGAATGTGCTAATCACATATGTAACTGCTTAAGAGCAAATCTTGAGAAATTGGTTGATGAAAATCCGCATTATAAAGGAAAGGGGGAATTGAGTAAAGCAGCACGTGTGAAAATAGTGCAGTGAAATGTGCAATTCGGTTAAGGACAGGTGAAAATAATAGCAAGTCTGCAGCAACCAAACTGGACAAAGACATTCATAACTCTGTACACCATGTTTTTGACGATCATCCGAAATTGCACAGATTTTTGTAAGGTGAAAATGAGGAACAACATACTGCAACAACGTCCCAAATACAGCTGTTGAGGATTGTAGTACAGGAGAAAATATACCTAATGTCATCGAGGGAGTCATGAGGATAAAGAAGAATAATCAAGAGGAAAACTGTCATATTGAAGACACACTTGATGCGTTGATGATTAGGGATATCAGCCTGTTGTTTAACAGAGTCGCAGCAAAGTCATCAAGACTCATTGAAAATTACACCACTTATTTGGCTGAAAATTGGATAGCAGTTCGATTGAAGTTAAATGGTGGCGAACTGTACAGTCACTGTAACAGAGGCTCATGACACTCTCGCTGCTATGGTGGGTCACTTCGAAAGAATCTAGGGCCTCAGTGGTCAACAAAAATATGGGAGAAAGTAACATCATCAAAAGCTGAAAATACTTTGAAAGATTGTATCATTGAGAGATAGGGCACTTTTAAGTTTTAAGCACCAAATTCAGTCAACAGAAACCAGAAAGGAAAGCAAGAAGATGGAAAAGGAAAATTCAAGGTGTAAAAGAAGCAACATCAAAGAGGGCAAAACGAGAATATGGACCCTGAGGAAGTAGAAGTGATCCCGGAGATAAGTTAAGAAAAATTGGGAGAATTAATGAAAATATGTATGGAAATTCACATAGATCTGAGTGATGAAAAGATTAAGGCAATAGAGAGCGTAACATAGAAACAGTCTGCAACATCTATAAGGAATGAAGAAAGAGAGAAGCGCATTACATCCTCAAGTTTTGGAGCCATTATAAGAAGGAATCCCAAGATAAAAGTCGAAAAATTGGTGAAACGTCTACTGTATCCAACGTTTTAAGGCAATTCGTACACCAGGAAAGGTTTAAATGCTGAAACTATGACTATTAAAGAATATGAATTGAGAAAACAAGAAGAGAAAGATCCAGTTACTGTAGAGGGAGTTGGCTTAGTTATAGATAAAGATGAGAAATATTTAGCAGCCAGTCCAGACGGCATAATAAGCAGATTAACCTGTATCAGGCAGCACATGGTAAAGAGTTTTGTCTTGAACTTGTAAATAATGAGTGAACATCTGAAGAAATCCCATGATACTTTTTTCAAGTGCAGGGTCAGTTAAACATCTGTAACATGCCATTGGTTGACTTTGTTGTTCGGACTGAAAAACCTTATCAGTTGCATATTGAGAGGGTAATGAAAGATAAAACTTTGTGCAACAATCAAATGCTACCAAAACTAAAAGCATTCTATTTCAATGCTGTACGTCCTAAATTGGTATATTCAACAGTTAACACCGTATCAGGAATTAAAGAGCCAGGACAATGGGTATGTTCACATAAAAAATGTAATCTTCACATTATTGCCAGTTCATTGCTTATATACAGTTATCATATAAGTAATTTGGTCAATAGTCATTTTGTCAACCCTCAGTAAGATCACATTGGCCTCAAGTTTCACCCTCGTGTATTATCCCTTTGCTAAGAGGCTGACAAAATGACTATTGACAAATATGAAACTTCATTATACTGAAAAGCCACTATATTTTACAGTTAATCTGTAAATATTAGTAAAACATTGTCTCAGAATTTCTTATTTAGTTTAATATGCAAAAGCGTAGATGAAAAGTAGAATAAAAAGTAAAAAAAAACCTCTCGGATTACACCATATTCGTACCAAACTGTACTCTTTACCACTTTCCCGTCTAAATCAGTTACAAGAAGAATGCATATACAAAACTACTACAGATTTCAATACACCAGAGTTTAAACTTAACGCTGTCATCATGGATATTGCATTTAAAAGGTTATTTAAACCCGCTCAGGAACACAATATACTGGACGACAACCGTCGCCAATTTCTTAAATTGCATTATGCAAACAAAGGCATAGATGCTATTAATATTTCTAATATACTACTTAACAAAGTAGTACAATCTAAAGTCCCTACTTATTTCAAATATAACTCGCCACCTCTAATTTCCTACTCCTACAATAAACCCATTGCATCCAAAATTTTTCAACTATAAACATACTTTGCAGTGCCTAAACATTCATAACTTTACTGCACCTACCTGCTCTCGCTCAGCGTCCCCATATATTTATAAACCAGCTGGGCATGTCGTAACAGGTGATCTCAATATTATTGAGAATATTAAATTAAGATGTCTTCTTTCAAAAGGCCCTAAATACAGGGAGAGTAAACCTTTTACTTGTGGACAGAATTTCAAAATTATTATGGATTCTGTTGAAGAGTATGCTAGAGGTTGGGCTAAATTAGAAGACGTAGAGCTTGATACTTTATCGGACTGGATAAGGACAATTAGAAATTTTGTCTAGTCAAGGATTGCAAAACTTAATGGGTCTATGGGTACTAAACATTCTTTAGTACTCAGGGACCCTGAGGTTTCTGCAGTTCTTACTGACATGCATAATAGGTATGTTGTTGTCCCTGCTGATAAAGCTTCTAATAACATTATTTTCGTTTGTAAGAAATTCTATGTTGAATGTCTTATTAAGGAACTTGGTTTAGATAGTATATCGGAGAATCCTACTTATACCAAAACTAATTTTACAAAAGATGAAGTTCTTTCCAATCATAGGGGAGTCCTTGAGTCTTTTGGTATCAATTTAAAACAGAAACTTGACCTGTCTTACTTGTATTGGATTCCAAAACTTCACAAAAATCCATACAAGGAAAGATATATAGCAGGTTCCTCTAATGTACTACTAAACCATTATCAGTAATTCTAACACAAATTTTGACAGTCTTCAAAGATGGCCTTCAGACTTATTCAGATAGAGTCTATTCTACATCTGGCATCAACCAAATGTGGATTCTCAAAAATTCTAAAGAATTACTTGACCATTTTGTCTCTAATACTCTATCTTCGGTAAAAAGTATAAAAACTTTTGATTTTTCTACCCTTTACACCACTATCCCTCATGCTAAATTGAAAGAACGTCTAAAACAAATCATTCACTTTTCATTCTTTTACAAAAACGGTAACCCAAGATATAAATATCTAGTGCTCAAGAGGGATTCTGGTTATTTTGTAAAACACCATACAGACTGCAAACAAAAATATACTGAAGATACCATCAACAAAATGTTAGAGTTTTTGATAGACAACCTATTTGTTGTGTTTTGCAATATTATCTTTCAACAAACAATCGGTATACCAATGGGCACAAACTGTGCACCTTTGCTTGCTGATTTGTTTCTTTATTCATATGAATCAGAATTTTTACAGAACCTTGTCAAATCTGGAAAAAAGACTGTCGCTAAAACATTCAACTACACATACAGATATATAGATGACGTTCTTTCTCTAAATAATCACAAATTTGGAGAATATGTGAATGTCATCTATCCAAGTGAGCTTGAAATAAAAGACACAACAGATTCTCCATGTTCTGCTTCATATTTGGACTTATACCTCAATTATGACACCCATGGAAGGTTACATCTGAAGCTATATAACAAACGTGATGACTTCAATTTTTCTATTGTCAACTTTCCGTTTCTTTGCAGTAATATCCCTGCTTCTCCTGCGTATGGTGTATATGTTTCACAGTTAATACGGTACGGTAGAGCTTGTTCCCACTATGGGGACTTTCTGCAACGAAGCAAATTACTTACAATTAAATTGTTGACACAAGGATATTGCAAGCCTAGGCTAATCAGAGCCCTTAAAAAGTTTTATGGCCGTCATCACAATATTGTTGATAAGTATGTAGTCACTGTATCCCAACTTATACTGGATAAATTTGACCTACCATAGTTCTTTGTTCCTTTCATTCTCAAAATTGACTTGCATGTGACGGGTGTAGCTAGCTAAACAGGAGGTGTTTACCCTTCCGGAGCACCCGGCCTCACTTCCTTGATGGAAGTTCACGTGTATCACATATTTTTCCAGTTTGCAAAGTTTTTACTTTGTTTTTGGGATTGTGATATGGACAAGGACTGGTATGTTTGTTTTATTGATAAAAATAAATTTATTAATCTATAAATTTATATATAAATATATATAAAAAATAAATGTATAAATTTTATCTATTAATATATGTATAAAATAAATATATAAATGAAAAAAATGAAATATAAAAAAAAAATAATTACAATAAATAAATATAATATATATATATATATATATATATATATATATATATATATATATATATATATTGAATAGATATATTCAAATAAATATATAGATAAATACTAACAAAAAATATATAATATAGTGAATAGATATATTCAAATAAATATATTGATAAATACTAGCATTTAATAACTGGCTGGGTAAACAAACAATTGAGTGTCTAAACCACTTTGAAAAAATACAATTCAAAGCTGTTTTATAACTAATATCGGATGAGGAAAGTTTACTTTTGGGTTGTTAATGATTTTAATTATGAATGATCTTATATAAAATTTGAAGTAGAATTTGCACATGCCAACTTCATACCATTACAAATCCCAATGTTCCTGATTTGATCATTAAGAACATACTTATTACATGAATTTGTTTTCAGTAACTTAACATTCGGTCCCTTTTGACCCCCTATGAAACAGTCTTGAGTCACAATCCCCAGGTGTGCCTTCCAGCCATGCATAACACACATTAAGGGTTGACAATGATGCACAATGTGACTATGTATTGAATAACTTCACACTTGACCCTTTATGACCCCTCCTGGGTGATAATTTTGTGGTGGATTTTGTAGCAATAGATTACTTAAATTACTCTAATACTTGTTATGCAGATCAAAATGATACACAACATGACTGTTTCACTAGAAATTTAATTTGACCACTAGGAGTCAAAACCAAAAACCCATTACATATGTATTGCATTAATAATTGCTTAATATGTAGACCATATACTACTAGATTGAAAGGGATAGACACAGTCAATTTTTCTTCCATTCCTAAGGTAGTGTGTCAAGCTCCTTTACGATATCTTGTTTATGATTTAATATTTATTTATCCAGAATACACAATTGCATCCTGAAAAAAATCTTGTGGTTATAAAATATCATAACCTTGATGATGATGCCTAATGAGTCTCCATAATCTTGAAAAAAGTAGTTTCATAACTGTTATCTCCCTTTAATTGCTCTCAACATAGCTACTTTTGCATTATCACTAAACAAAATCAACCATATTACACTTAACGTATGCATGGTCATTTTGATATATGACATGGCATCCAAATTTTCGTATCTTATGATTTTTTTCATTTTTTAAAAAATGGTTCAAATTCACACTTTACATTATCCTTAATACAACTTTTAAAGAGAGAGAGAGAGAGAGAGAGAGAGACTGTGATACAAGTTTAAAATGATGGCATTTCTGGTGTTTGGTGTAATTATGTACATATCAAATTAATGCATATGATATTTTTATTACTCCTAATGATATTCTTATTCGGCTGTGTAGCTCAGTCATTAGTGTCAAACTAGAGTCCCCCCAGCTAACAACACCACACAACTAACATTAAATTTTTGTAAAGTCTTTCCAACATAAAATATCACTTAAATGTTACTTAGAAACAATAAGAAAAGTTTACAAATTACCTTCTTCAAACTCATTTCGAACTGCTTTAATACATTGTGGACCTTCTTTGATTCAAATTCCAGAAATGTCAACTGCACCTTCTTGTATTTCCAAAATGTCTGAATTATCTTCATCAAGATAGCTACTTTACTTAAAAGGAATAAGTTAACATAAACTCGTGCTATCTATGAAAATGAATAATGAGCGTTAGTCGATCTGTCAAAGAACTCTGTATTTTGGGAGGGATTCATAAGGGGTAATCGGGTACATTTATCAAAAAGAATTATTTCACATTATTCATACCAAATGTTAAAATGTAGATTAAGTATGTGAACCATTACAATAAAAAATGTAAGAGTGCAATAACTCGGTGTGCAAGTCGGATTATTCACCTCGGACCCTCGGTGTTACCTCCGAGGACAGGTTTCTCAAATCCATGCAAACCTCCAACTCGTTCAACATCCTAGTCATACAGTAAGGTGAATGAATGACTAGGTAATTCATTTATCAGGTCCAAGGTAATTACTGGTTACTAAAATGACACAAAGAATTGTCCAAGTTTAAAGTTTCTATAATTTTCGTATTGCAAAAAGAAAAAAAAAAAAAACATATATAACAAATAATGTATAGTTAAATAAGGATATAAATTTTCTCTTTGTCGTACCCTTATGTTACATGAAAAGAACTCAGAAACATAACCATCTAGATATCCTAGATTTTTATTTCTATACATATTATGAATGGTGATGATGATATACAAATTATTTTACCCAAATCTTTAGATTAAATGTTTAAAAGACGAAAATCTGTTATATTTTGAATAATTTGTTAACATGTTTTATATGATACCTGTGATTTTTATTGTATATAGGTATTTTGACAGTGTCTCGTGTGCCTTTATAGACAAGGTTCCATACATTTTAATACATGTTTAATACAATGTACATAATATATTTTTATGTGTGATATCTGTATGTTGGCATGTGACACTTTAATAAATTATACTACTACAACTACTACTACTGCTAGTACTACTACTAACATTAAAACATTTACCAGTAATGTTATAACTTAATAATTTTTGCCACAAACTATAATGCTATATTTTATCAAAAGCAGACTGAAAATCTATAAAAGTATAATAAAGCTTTCTTCACTTATGTTGTAATAACTCAATGAAGGAATGTAAAATAAAAATATTGTCAACAGTTGAATAGTTCTTCCTAAATTCCGATTGGTCTTCACATAAAATTCCAAACTCTTCAACATAATTAGTAAGTATAATGATTATAATAGAAGTAAAAAGTTTACCCATACAACTTAGCAAAGTGATAGGTCTATAATTATTCACATCATTAATGCTACCTTTATTTTTAAAAACAGGAATAATGTTACCAACCAGCCATGATTCTGGTATAATACCTGTATCTAATACAACATTAAATAATTTAACAGATATAGGCAACATACTTGCTATAATATATTCGTTTCTAATCCTGTCTATTCCTGAAGATTTATAAGTCTTTAGATTTTTTACACATGACATAATTTCATCACCAGTGATGCATTCATTTAAAATCTAACCATCATTGTTTGAATTAATATAATTAATTAAAACAACCAAAAGTTTCCTAAGCAGTTTTAACTAAAACATCACCAACTAATGTAAATGAATCATCTAATTCTTTTTATCAACACCATGTAAATTAACCAATATCAATTTATCACAAATAGATACAATCTTATCAACATTAATATTATTACAAAAATCTGTACATTTTTTATATTAAACGGTTTGATATTATCTAACATTTCATCCCTATGAGTATTCACATTACGATCAGTATCATTAAGCGATATATTACAAGCTATATTACACGTTAAGGGACAGTGGACGTCTGAATACAGTCTGGTAAATTCTAGTACACAAAAATTTTCAACAATATCTAAGAAATCTACATTTCCAATTAAATACTCTATCACAGTTGAATAACATGTTGTGTAATCCCCAACACCTTATCATTACCAACACGTCCATTAAGAATAAATAAATTATTATTTTTACAAAACTGTAATAAATTATAACCAAAATATTTTTTCTTTTAGTCCTTATAAGATGTTATACGAGGTAAATTTAAATGTCAAGTTTTTCTAGATCTGTATTACCATCTAAACACGGATCTTCTGTTATTGCATCATAATCTGATAAATCGATATCGTTAATAAAGTCATTGCAGATAGAAACACGAGATTTCTATTTCGCTATAAGCGTCATTTGAACTGTATTTTTTGTCCCTTCAGGTAGAATGTTAGTAATCCCGAACAATATATCCATTCAGAGTTAATTATACAACCTTTAAGCACAAACAACAGAATATATTTACAATCAGTATCCAAAGGAATAATACAATCCGACAGGTAACTTTAATATCCTAAAATAATTCCACAAATACGAGTTTTTGATATTACACTTCGGTTCTTTGATTTAAATTCATTTCCAGGAATATTTAATTCGTCAAAAGCATCTGTTTTTGTTTCAACGAAACATAATATATCATATTTTTGTATTAAAATAACAAAATTCCAGGTATTGTAGATGACGATTTAATCCATAACCATCGATTTTAAGATTTTCCTACCCAGCTTAAGATTTAAAGATTTTTGTAGACATTGTCATAATCACTTTTTGTATTGTTGTTTCTGTATCGAGTTTTTATCGTTGAACCAAGTGTAAAATTCTTCATTAGGAATATCATTAGTTATATCAGCACCGTTTTAAATTTTTTCCCAGGAAAATGCAGCTTTAAATACACGGTAACCGAATTTCAATCAAATGGTACGATTTTAAATACATGGAAACAGAATTTCTACTTATAGTAATTGTTATCTTGACCTTTGACCTAGTGAATTTATTTGCAATACCATGCGATGTATTCACTTATTCACAAAGAATTAGTTCACCGAGTTTGAGATCAATCGGACAAACGTTTGGTCTATTAATGCACGGAAACCGAATTTCTATTAAGAGTAAATGCTACCTTGACCTTTGACCTAGTGATCTGATTTGCAATCCCATGCGAGGTTTCATCACAAAGAATAAGTTGACAGAGTTTGAGTTCAATCGGACAAACGGTTGGTCTTTTAATGCACGTAAACAGTGGAAACGGGACAAACACCTGTTTAAATAAAGTCTATCGTTATGTAAAACTCATCTATCTTTACAGTTTAATCTTCTGTAACGCCAAAATCTAAATAACCATTAACTATTCCTTATATTATACCCCTATATAAGGACCACTGGTATCCCATTATAAAATTTATCTCAAATTTTCATATTGCTTCTAAACATGACTTCAAAGACTTCTGTTTAAATATGTTTTTTTTCTATTATGTACTTCCTATCTTACAACAATACTGGTCCTTCGTGCAAGTGTGACTTATAAAAATACCATAGTTTATACCTTCACTCAACATCTTTCTTACATTAGTGACAGACTGCCCTGTGTCATTCAAATATGAAATATCCTACCATGCTTTACACACACACACACACACACACACACACACACACACACACACACACACACACACACAGAGTATATATATTTAGATATAAATAAGCGCCACGCTCCATTGGTATTCATTACTAATATCGTTAAAATATAAATTACACGATCTAGAACAAATTTACCAGTCCCATTTACTGGGTAGTAATGGGTCAGAAGATGCACATAAAAGAACGAAACAGTTGACGCTTAAAAATAATCTACTGTTAGAACAATAGGTTTCCTTCAGCACAGAAGTATAATTTTAAAATTAAACGAAACCTACCTGTAAGTTGAATTTTGATTGGGATTCTGTTACGTCATCTTTACCTCAAGGAAATTACGTAAGATTTCATTGCGTCTGCGTAAAGGGTCACGTTTTACAGCTCAAACTTGATATTTCAACTTGAACAGTTTCCACATGCACTGTGACTTATGGGAGGAACTACGAGTTGGGCACTTAAAAATGTATGGCGTTGAGCAGTATATTAAAATGATCGTCATATCAATACCTACATTATGCTTATACACATGCCTATAAAAAGTTTATTGTTTTTAGGATAGTGTACAATTTTAGTCTTCTTATGCATTCAGTGTGTGTTTGTGTGTTTCAATAAAGACAAATACATTTACTTCTATTTACAACGATTTATTTTTACAATTCAACACGTTTGAACATTGTTCTTAACAAATAATCGTTACAGTGCCTGGCCACATGCGACCTATAATATTCCAGTACATTCTTTAAACAAGTCTATACATGAATTTCCGTTAAGTTTAAACTTGCTTTATTACAATTGATTGTGCAATCAAGGGGGTTCCCCTAAAAATTCCCTAGCGTTACCTTTATATAGACAGTAAATTTTCAAATTGAAATCATTACTGAGTTGACTGAGGGTATCCATAACTCAGTAGGCAGTACTTTGTACTGTCAGAAAATGTACCATTAAGCAAAATTTTTAGTCGTCTAAAATTTGAAATTAATTTAAAACTAAGGTTTGTTCCCTAATGCACAGCATTCCTTAGCTGGATTTGGATTTATATATTATTTTGGAACTTTAGATTCATTAATTTCAAACTGTTTGGCTTATGTTTTTTATTATCAAACTTTTAGGACTTAGTGTCACCGATGAGGAATGAATTTCCGAAATGTGCACATCTGGCACATCAAAATTCAACTGGTAATTGTGTTATATATTGACTCGTACGGAAAACAGACGTATGTAAAGAAGTAGCGTTAATTTAGAAAAATTGTGGTATGATCTTTGTTAAATATCATCACAATACCTGTTTTAAACCCTAAGATTAAATATGAACTCGTTACGGTGCGTGGTCACACAGTTAAGATAAGTTTTCTAGAATATTCGAGTCTAAACATGAATGTCCATTTAGATTGCAAGTGATTGTGCAATAAAGGGGATTTCCCTGAACATTTCCATATAAAAATCGTTAATTTTCTAATTTTAATCATTTTAAGTTGTGGAAGACAGACGCATGTAAATGAGAGAAGGAACGTTTATATAATAAATTCGTGAATATTAATACCTGTTATATACAATCGTTGCGGTGTGCGGTCACACACGACCTAGAACATTCGAATCCGTTGACCAAATGAAACTAAACTTGCATGATTGCAATTAATTGTGCAATAAAGGGGATTCCCCTAAATTTCCAAGCGTTACCTATATAAAGACCGTTAATTTCCAAAATCACTGTTTAGTTGACTTATGTAGGGACACACGTAGTAGAAAGGTGACTTTATATAAAAGTATATATATTTTATATTAAAGCCTAAGGTTAAACTTACGTGACCTTTAAGGTTCAACAACCCTATGTATAAACAGTGGTATTTACACTTAAATTATAATGTATACTAAGAAAAAATATGGAAACTTTCTCATCTATCTATATCTTTGTAATTATTCTTTCAATAATAAAAATGGTTTTATACAGGAGTAAAACTTAAACGGATTTTGTACGAATATTTGTTATTCATTTATAAGGTCGCTAAATAAATAATGTCATAAATGGTACTATTGTTAATACCTGATAACTTTGGTATTTCAGCTTAATCATAATAATTGAATTACAACAATTTCGAATCAAACATCAATGTGAACAATGCTATAAAGCCTTCCAAAATAGACGTGACATGTTACGACATAAAAGAACTAAACATGGTGGTATACAGCAGTTTAAGTGCCTAACATGTCATTTAGAGTTTAACAGAAAGGATAACCTAAATCGTCATATAAAGAGACATGGTCAGATAGGAGGTGCATTTCAACAAACAGAGGGAGTCCAATCAGATAGATAAAATAGGAGAATCAAAGAGGAATGGACAACGACCAGGGAGAGACCTCATAGATGATACATTAGAAATGGATCAAAATGAGCAACCGAATGAAGAAAATATTCAGCAACAATAGGACCGAGATAAAAATATACAGAATACAGAAGAGGACAACGATGACATATGTGAAGAGCAAGCTTTATCCGGGACCATTAGAAAATATATAATTCAAGCTACCGGTCCGGAGAAAATTGATCCCATGACTTTCTTTAGAGTGAATTTTGATAAAGTAAAGAAAGTTTTGAAAAACACCATTTTAAAAAGAGGGGCTAAAATGGTATATGTCTCTGCAGGTTCAGATGGAAAAGAGGCAAGGCGATCAAGTAGACAAGGCAACGCCACATTTGAGAAACAAATGCCAGATAGCGCTGAAAGTCGAAGATATGGAAGAAGTCCTAAACGAAGCCATTATGAAGATATTTACACCCTACATGGAATATCAGAGAAGAGAAAGTAATTGGACTGTGGATAAAGTCAAGGATGTCACCATCCATATGACGCGCTACCGTCCCTTGCGAGGTTCAAGCTACATCCCCTTACAAATCAAACTCCGATCTAAAATGGCTATTGTCAACGTACAGAACAATGATAACAAATATAAAATAAAAAATATAGTAAATATTCAGATGAGCTCAATTTTAAAGATATATCTTTTCCCATGTCATTAGCAGATGTGGTTAAATTCGAGAAGCAAAATAAAATTTTCATTAACGTCTTTGGTTATGAAAAAGGAGAAGTATTCCCGCGTCACGTGACCCAACATCGATATGAGAGACACGTCAATCTGCTGATGATCTCCGATGGTAAAAAACATCATTATTGTTGGGTGAAGAACTTAAGTCGATTGCTTGGGGATCAACATACAAAAAAGAAAAAAAATTCCACTATTGTCCGTACTGTTTAACGGGGTTTACGAAGTTCAGGGTGTTAGAAGACTACATCACCTACTGTCAGACTCACGGTGCTCAGAAGATTGAATTACCATCTGAAGAAGACAAGTGGTTGCACTACAAAGACATCCGGAAAGAATTGAGAGCCCCCTATGTTATTCATGCCGATTTCGAGTCACTACAAGTGCCCATATCGGGTTGCGAAAAAGATCCTCAAAAGTCCAGCACCGAAAAGAAAACACAACATGTGCCTTGTTGATTTGGTAACAAGGTAGTAGGGCTGACACCAGAGCACTCTAAAAAGTCGGTAGTCTATAGGGGATCAGATGCAGCTGACAAATTTGTGGAATGCATGGTCGAAGAACAAGAAGAAATCGAGAAAAATTTTAAAGAAGTCAAGCCCCTGGTGATGACAGGAAGCGACTGGCAAAAGTTTAAAAAGGCTATCCACTGTCATATTTGTCAGCAGGAACTGGATAATGACAGAGTCAGAGACCACTGCCACGTAACAGGTAGATTTAGGGGAGCAGCCCACAATGAATGCAATATAAATTACAAATTTACAGGCAGAATTCCGGTGATATTCCATAACCTTAGAGGCTATGATAGCCACATCATCATGCAATCCATTGGAAAGGTCAACAAAGAGCTCAAGTGTATACCTAACCATATGGAGAAATACATATCATTCTCCATGGGATGGGATGCATGAATTTCCTTGACTCTTTCAAATTCATGTTATCATCACTGGAAAAACTGAAAGAAAACTTGGCCAAAGATAAAGAAGGCAATTTCGTTTATGACAGAAAAGAAAAAACAAATATATGACTGAACATTTTGGAGAGAATCGGCTAGATCTGTTATTGAGGAAGCAGATATATCCCTACGAATATTTTGACTCTAAAATCAGATTTAAAGAGACTGAACTACCCCACAAAAAGCATTTTACAGCTCGTTGTCTAGTGAAGGCATAAAGGATAAAGATTATATGCATGCACAAAACGTTTGGAAGGGGTGTGGCATTCAGAATCTTGGAGAGTACCACGACCTGTATGTGGCTACAGATGTGGTAGCCTTAGCCGACGTCTTCGAGAACTTCAGAGACATGTGCCTCGAATATTACGGTCTAGATGCTGCTCATTTCTATAAATCACCGGGACTAGCTTGGCAGGCTGCATTAAAGATGAACGGTGTCCAGTTGAAGTTATTTACAGATGTGGACATGCATTTATTCAAAGAGAATGGATTAAGAGGCGGGATCTCCATGATAACACATCGATATGCCAGAGCCAATAATATATATGTGCCGGATTATAAACCAGAAATACCCAGTAGTCATGTGATGTCCCTGGATGCTAACAATTTATATGGATGGGCCATGTCGGCGTCCCTTCCAACTCATGATTTTCATTGGCTCAACGAACAAGAATATCCGGATGTGATTCGAACACCCGACGATGCATAAGCAGGCTACATCTTAGAAGTTGATCTAGAATATCCCCACGAGATTCATGACAACCATAATGACTACCCACTAGCTCCCGAAAAGTTGAAAATAACAGAAGACATGATGTCTCCATATGCAAAGGATTGTTGGATGAGTTAGATTTGAAAGGAACATCGATAGAAAAGTTAATACCGAATTTGAATTCCAAAAAGAATTATATAGTCCATTATTGTAACCTCAAATTGTATTTAGCTCTAGGTATGAAGCTAATAAAAATACATAGAATTATGGCCTTTTATCAGAGTCCATGGTTAAAGCCATACATTGATTTTAACACAGACAAGAGAAAAGAAGCAAAAAACCAGTTTGAAAAAGATTTTTTTTTAAACTTATGAATAATGCCGTGTTTGGTAAAACCATGGAAAATCTCCGCAAGCGTGTCGACGTCAAGCTTGTAAAACAGTATGAAGAAAGCCAGGAAATTAACTTGCAAGCCATTATTTCACGCCTTCAGGATATTCATTGAAGACTTGGTGGCGATGCTCATGAAGAAACAGAAATTATACTTGAATAGACCCATTTATGTAGGCTTTTCCATCTTGGATATATCTAAAACGCTGATGTATGATTTCCATTACAACTACATCAAGGCTAAATATGGATCCAAAGCACAACTGTTGCTCACAGACACAGATAGTTTATGTTATAATATTCAAGAAGATGATATCTATGAAGATATGTTAGCTGATCGAGAACTATTTGACACTTCTGAGTATGATGATAACCACACATTACATAGCACTAAAAATAAGAAAATTCTAGGCAAAATGAAAGATGAGACAAAAGGTTTTCCAATACGGGAGTTTGTCGGGTTAAAGTCAAAAATGTATTCATTTGTTTGTGAGGAGAAGGTTGAGAAGGAAGGTCAATCAAAAAATGTGTTGGCCGAAAAAAAAAGAGCCAAGGGGATTAAAAAGGCAGTAGTAAAAAATCAGACACGTCAAAACACTACGTGGACTGTTTGTTTAATAGAAAAACTCATATATCATATATGACACAAATAAGAAGCTATGGGCACCAACTGTATAACGTTTCCATAAACAAACTAGGATTATCCCCCTATGACGATAAGCGGTATATACTGGATGATAGTGTGAGCAGTTTAGCTTATGGACACTGGCGGATTTCAAAGGGTATATAAAGACCTTGATCATATCACAACCTCGCCTTTTGTGCAGACGTCAAAGGGTTAACATGGAGAGTACCTGCCCTATATGTCACTTAAATTTATCCAGAAAAGACGTTATGCTAAGACATATAAGAAGGAAACATGGAATCAATCAAGCATATCCACCGCCACCGCCACCGCCGCCGCAGTCGCCGCAAACACCACCACCGCTGCTGCCGCCACAACCACCGCCGCCGCCGAAACCGCCACCGCCGCCGCACTAACAGGAACAGGTCCCCGAGTTTAGATTTCTTCATCCATTTACGGCTATATGTTCCGGACAAACATCCTGTGGTAAGTCTTTCCTTGTCAAAACATTTCTACAACAGAATGAACATAAGATAGATCCTCCACCTCAAAGAATCATATGGCTTTACAGACGATTGCAGCCATTGTATGACGTCATCAAGGATACAGTGTATCCAATTGTAGAATATATTCAAAGTATACCGTTAGATTTAGACAAGGACAGCTTTTTAGATCCTAAAGTAAGGAATCTCATTGTACTGGATGATCTCATGTCAGTCAAAAATGCCAGAATCAACGATTTATTTACCGAAGGAAGTCACCATAGAAACCTTTCAATCATTGCTATCAATCAGAATTTGTATTTCAACAAAGATCCGACGCAAAAAAAAACTGCCATTATCTCATTTTGTTTAAAAACCCTATAGATAAGCAACAGATCATGGCCTTAGCACGGCAAATGTATCCCGGAAAAGCCAATTATTTGTTAGACAAATTTGAAGAAGCCACTGCCAAACTTTATGGCCACTTTGTTAAAGATCTTAAACCTACTACACCCGAGTTTCAACGTCTGCGTTGTAATGTACTGGATAAAAAAACAAAAGAAAATAACATTTTACATAACAAACCGTTCACAAAGCTATAAAAGCACCAGATTCAACAGATTTCGCTCATTCTTCAGAGGACTATCAAAGTGAGCAGTCGTGCGAAATGACTTCTTGAATTGATTGTGGTACAATGTTTGCTGATGACCACGACTTACAGCGACATGTGCAGAAAAAAGTGATACCGAGATAGGTTATGCTGAGTTGAGAACATTACAACCGCCCGATTATTATCCGCGTAAACAATATGCTGAATTGAGAACATAAGAGTTACCGACAAAACGTAAGAATGAGACTGAAACTGATACACATAATAAGAAAACCCGCTGGGATGAAGATCATGAAGATGAAGTTTTTACACACATCATAGACTTGGATAGAAATTATACAACCGACGAATGGGATAAAAAGTATAACAAATACATTAAAGAAGGGATGTCGGAAAATGAGGCGAAAATTAAAAGAAGTAGACTTACAATCGCTTATGAATCAATATGTGCAAGTTATAAAATACATACTACAATTAAAGAATGGAAAACTACATAGAAAGGTCATGGCGAAAGTTCAGCTATACCTAGAAGATGGTTATGACTGGATGAGGGCTATAAAAATGGCTGTAGGGAAATATAAACATGAGCTCCAGTCACTTATTGAAGAAATGGATGGTGGTAATGAATCCGACACAGAAGATGAATCTGACACAGAAGATGGGTGAGATGAGGCGGACGATGAGGAGGATGGCGAGTGAATTTACTATATATAGAACATATTAAGTGGCTTTTTTCATTATAGATTAGACCAGAAAAGTGTAAACATGCCACACTGGGAAGATTATTTAAAGCAAATCTATTATAATCCAAAAAACCCGGCAGCTTTCTCCGGACCAGATAAATTATACAGATTTGTGAAAAGAGATGGCAAATATGTCATTAGCAAATATAAAATCAGAAAATGGTTGCAAAGACAAGAGTCCTACAGTTTACAACGTTCTTTAAAAAGAACATTTAAAAGAAATAGGATTATGGTGACCGGGATCGATGACCAGTGGTCTGCCGATTTGATGGATATGGTGAAATTTGCTAAGTACAATGATGGCATACAATATTTGTTTTTAGTCATCGACGTCTTTTCCAGGTATATGTGACTACGTCCGCTTAAGGATAAAAGGGGTATTCCAGTTGCTAAAAGCGTTCAAAGATATTTTAAAAGAAGGACGCAAACCTAACAGAATAAGAACAGATTCGGGACAAGAATTCAAAGCTAAGATAGTTCAAGCTTTATTTAAAAAAGAAAATATAGAACACCTACTAGCTTACAACGAGTCTAAAGCAGCAGTGTATGAACGAGCCATCAAAACCATAAAAAGTAGAATCTACCGTTATTTTACATATAAACAGTCTTATGAGTATCTGAATCAATTACAATCTTTTGCTGATAGTTATAACCGAACCTACATCGTGCTATAGGCATGGCTCCCGACAAGGTGACAAAAAATAAGGAACCTAATATCTGGTGGCGGATGTATTGGCCGAAAAAAGAATATCTGTTAAAAAAGTTAAAAGAGTTCGGAAACCTTTTAAATTCAAAGTTGGAAACAGAGTCAGACTTTCCCATCTTAAAATCATATTTTCACGAGAATACGATGAGCAGTGGACTGGAAAAATCTTCACCATTTTCAAAAAATATTACGAGGTGGCTTACCTGTCTATAGAATTAGAGACTATGACGGAGATGAAATCAAAGGAACGTTTTACCAATCAGAATTACAGAAAGTAGATGTGAGAGACAATGACATATGGTGAGCTAAATTACTGTATTTTTTTCATAAAGAAATCTATATTTTACCAGATACTAATTTCTTAAACTTTTTATTTATATTTTCAGGTTTTTGTCTCATAGACTTGGAATTTCAGGCATCAAAAACATTATTTCAACAAGAGCACTGCTGAGCAGGGTAATATACACTCACCAATGTCTATAATGAAAGTAAGAATGATAAGGAGAGAAACTAAAATGTATACTTGCGAGCAAGTATTTATCTGCGTATCACCTCTCTAAAGTGGTGCTCCAAATAGCGGAGAAAATTCAAAGAAAAAAAGAAAGAACTCTCTAAAAATAACTCTCAGGAATTCTGTAGTTTTAACCGGATTTCTCCGAAGTCCTTCCGAATTCCGAAAAACGATAAGGAAGTGACATCCCCATGGTCAATCCCTACCAGTTTACAAAATTTCAACTTGATCGGATAAGAAACGAATGAGGAGTTGCCTCTGAGAAAATTTGTCATGAGTGACAACAAGACGTCCGCTAATACGCAGACATAGATATGCTATTGAAATTGTCAATTCTTGGTGATAATCAAGATTACATATTTGAGTTAGTAAACATAATAACATAACAAAAGCTGTTAGAAGACCAGCAAAAAGCCTGCCTGCCCAAACTCTGAGATAAGTTACACCCACAAGAAAATTAAACCCAAGAAACTGGATGCAAAGAACCATAATTACAAATTTGTGAAAATATAAAATGCCAACTTTTAAAGGAATTAAATGAAAAAAAATTCTTGCGTTTTCTACATTATGTTTTTATTTGACACTCAAAGGGTCATAACTCCTGAAAAATTTTATCAGCATTTTCATTTTAAGATACGCACAACTTTATATGATCTTTTAAAAACTTTGATATTTTCATTATTTTTCAGGAAAACGGACAGAATCTGAACACACATAAAGCAGATGTAGGGTAAATTGGGGTACCTTGTCCACAACATCTTGTTATGCTAAACAAGAGGCCTATGGGCCTTAACGCTGACCTGAGAATATGTTTAAAAATGTGCAAAAGAAAAGTGCTAAAGACAATATACTTATTACAAAAACTTTCCCAGTTTTATCAAGTTAAAAACTACCACCTTACTGATAATTAACAATTTCAGTCCTCTTATGCAGGCTATGACCTTGACCTTTAAATGTATGACTTTGAATCATATATTAAAATTCCATCATATCAATACCTACAGTATTCTAATACACACGGCTATACAAAAAATTAAATGTTTTTAAAATAATTATTAATTTCAGTATTGTTATGCAGCTATTACCTTGACCTTTGAACTTAACCTTTGAACGTTAGACCTCGAACCGTATATCAAAATGATCATTATATCAATATCTACAATATTCTTATAGACATATCTATACAAACAAGAGACCCATGGGCCTTACGCTCACCTGAAGATATATCCAAATTGTTTGCAAAGTACCACAAACAATATATAAGGTAGAGAAATCCAAATTTTCTAAGTTAAGAACTGAAACAAAACTAAATTTGAAATATCTGGTTACATTTTATTTATAAGTATCTAATATGCTTGTAGTAACTGGTGCAATGAATAATTTCTAAATCAGTTACCATTTTAATATACGTATGCCGCTATGACCTTACCGTTGAAACTATAACCTTGGAACATAAATGAAAATGATTGTCATATCAATATCTAAAATATTCTTAATGCACATGCCTATACAAAATGTTAATAGTTTTTAAGTTAATTAGCGTCTTCTTATTTGACTATGACCTGGTACCGTTGAACGTATGACCTTGAATAACATGTTGAAAATTATTGTCATGTAAATACCTACTACTTCCTAATAAACATGCCAATAAAAAAGTTGAAAGCTTTTAAGATAATTAACAATTTTCAGTCTTCTTTTACTGCTATGACCTCGACCTTTGAACTTACGAGATTGAACCATATATCAAAATGAATATAATGTAAATACCTAAAATATTATGATTTACATGTATAGCTAAAATTCACGTCTTTTATTTGGCTACGACCTTGCCCTTTTGAATGTATCTCCTTGAACTTTATATCGAAATCATCGTCATATTAATACCTTCAATATTCTAATATATATGCTTTTACAAAAAGTTAATAGCTTTCAGGATAATTGCCAATTTCAGTCTTATTTTTGAGCTATAACCTTGATCTTTAAGCCTATGACATTGAACCATAAATGGTCATACATACAACATCCAGTTTTCATCTGTAAACTACCAGAGAATAGAACAACAGATATATGAGTAGACAATGGACATACAACAAAGTTGAAGATCTCCCAGAATTGTGTCAGATTAGCATCGGTACTCTAACTTTTTCTACTCAAGTCTGCTAATATAACTTGTAGTAAAAAGTATCCTCTATAGCAACCAAACATATACTTTTTTATTCAAAAGATTTGTTTTAAGCATACAATAAAACAAGGATGTTTGTTTTAGCGTCAACATCCAGACTCTCAAAATAAATCAGTCGTCAACAGGTTAAGTTTAGACGCAGAAAAACAAAAATCACCTTTGAATATTACTTCTAATAAGCTAATAAGTCATTCCATGTAACAATTTGCTCAGAACATCAAGCTGATCAAACCCATTTTTACTTTACACAAACCTCAAGTTCTTCATCACTGTTGGCTCTAGCACAATTATTTAACGCTGCCTTGGGAAACTTTTGGAGTTTTTCTTGCTCTTCGCCCTGTTTTCCGACGTACATTACTCATAAAATTAGAGATCATTGCTGTAATCTGAAAGTAATATTTTAATATATACAAACAAACCAGTCAATTTAAATCACATGTAAAATTAATATGTTTATGATGAGCAGGTGAGCTTTATAATAGTTCAAATGATGCAACATAAATTTCAAGACCTTTAAAACCATATGCCTTTTTTACAGACCCTGTTGGTAAGAAGTTTAAAACTACTCTTCAAGTAAAAGTTAGAATCCCACACAGACATGTCCTTTTGCGAAAAAAATGTTTTTTTACTCGCTAAGGGTCATTGTTTTTATCTAGTGGTTTCCTCCAACTGACCATCTTGATATAATAAAAAATTACATTTTTTCTCCACTCCAAAATTATTTTAATTATATTAATTTATAGGTATAAGTGTTCAAACAAACAGGAAATTTTTTCATGTCATAATGATGTCAAAAACAACACATAAATATCATCTTATACTGGAAATACCGAGTCAATTGAACAACCATACCGAAATGTGATGTCACTTTTTACAAGAAATACTGAGTCAAGCAACAAATTTATGTCCTTAAGCTTGTTTTGCTCGGTATAAGACATGATTAGTGATTTTCTTTCAAATAAATATGATCATGGGAAAAAGTGTTTACCATCATGTCATTTACACATATATTACATAAGCAGATGAACCTAATTAATGTCTTATTAAAAGAAACAATCACATGATGCCACAGTGTTGGAAAAAACAACCGCCGAACCTCTAAAATTATAGGTTTTTAATGTGTTTAATATTTTTTATGCTGTAATTTTACAAATGAATAATTTTATTACCTTTGACATTACTAAACAGTATACTCATTTTGTAAAAGTATAGCACAAATATCTTGGTAATAAAATGGAGAAAGTGCATTATCAACTTATGTAGGAAGAAAACCTTACCCCTTGGAGTTAAATATTGAAGTCAGATCCTCAGAAATTACTTCTTCTGACCGAAATAATCAACCTTGAGGCCGAGATTTCTTTTGACTATATACACACACATAATAAATTGTTATAATATCAGTCCCTGTCAACCAACAGAAATGCTCCACTGTGAAGTATATCAGACAAGCTTTTTATAATAGAAACCAGAGGCTCAGAAGGCTGAGCCTGTATGGCTCACCTGGACCAGGTAATCTTAGTAGAAGATGTTTAAATCATTCCTGTAAAGTTTGGTTTAATATAAACAAGTAGCTTCAGAGGAGATACTCAAAATATGCTTACCCCATAGGGTCCAATGTTAAACAATATCCTATGCTGGTCAGGAATTGGAACGATTACTGTCAAATGTAATCGATTAATATCGATTACTTGAAGAATTTCTGTGTAATCGATTATTAATCGATTACTCTCATTTTTATATGTAATCGATAACAATCGATTACTTTAGCAAATGTAATTACAATTACTTTTCGATTACTTTCACAACATACGCTCGCAACAATTGAAAGCTCAACACAATTATGCAGCTCAACTTATCTATGAGTCTTCCAAGTACTTATTCAGAAAATGTTCACTTTCATAGCAGATTTCATAATTATAAAATCAAATCACCACACAAGGAGGTGAACACAATTCTTCCAAGTAAATTAAGTTAAGTATGAAATAGCCCTAAAGGGATAATGGAATTAAAGGTGTAAAAAAAAATAACAAGGAAAAAAATCTGTCATTTATTTGTAATTAGTCAAATAGAATTTAATACTATCAAGGTTTTGAGATTGAAGTTGAGGTTATCATTTATAGAATAAAGAACTTAACTCAGTTTTAATTTAGCATGAAGGGTATCAGTTTCCATCTAGAAAAAAACTGTCAACACTGAAAGTCTTAATCTTTCATTTGAAGTAATACAGTAAAGCTTGCAAAGAAGCCTCAATGTGCAAAGGGCTTTTTTTGCCATAGTAATCGAAATGTAATCGAAAAGTGATCGATGATTATTGCATATTTTTGTTGTAATCGATTAAATTACTATTAAATGTAATCGAAAATTTGGACGATTATAGATTACTGTCGATTCCCTGAAAAATTGTAATCGATTACAATCGATTACGATTACGGATTACGATTACCCCATCCCTGATGCTGGTGTCCAAGTTTTTTGGCAAATTCAAAAAACTTTTCGGCAATTTAAGGAAAGGACCTGTCATACATCATTCCTGTAAAATTTAGTTCAATTGGCTTCCGTAGTTTCAGAGGAGATAGCCAATATATGCTTCTCATATGGTCCAATGTTAAACTATGTCCTGCGCTGGTGGCCATGTTTTTTTTTTTTTTTTGCATATCCGGAAAATTTTGGCTATCCTGGTAAACAACCATCCATACATCAATCCTGCAAAGTTTGGTTCAATTTGTTTCAGTAACTTCAGAGGAGATAGCCACTATATGCTTTTTCCCATAGGGTCCAATGTTAAACTATGTCCTGCGATGGCAGCCATGTTTTTTGGTGGATCCGGGAAATTTCGGCAAACTGAGTAAAGGACCATCCATACATCATTCCTGTAATGTTTGATTCAATTTGCTTAATAAATGTCAGAGGAGATAGCCAATACATGCTTTTCCCATAGGTTCCAATGTTAAAATATGTCATGCGCTGGCAGCCATGTTTTTTTTAGTGAATCCGGGAGTTTCAGTAATCTTAGTAAAGGACCATCCATACATCATTCCTGAAAAGTTTGGTTCAATTTGCTTCAGTAGTTTCAGAGGAGTTAGCAAATATATGCTTTTCCCATTGGGTCCAATGTTAAAATATGTCCTGCGCTAGCAGCCATGTTTTTTGGTGGATCCGGGAAATTTCGGCAATCTTAGTGAAGGGCCATCCATACATAATTCCTGCAAAGTTTGATTCAATTGGGTTCAGTAGTTTCAGAGGAGATAGCCAAAATAAGCTTTTTCCCATACGGTCCAATGTTCAACTATGTCCTGCGCTGGCAGCCATGTTTTTTGGTGGATCCGGAAAATTTCGGCTATCTTAGTAAAGGACCATCCATACATCATTCCTGTAAAGTTTGGTTCAATTTGCTTCAGTAGTTTCAGAGGAGTTAGCAAATATATGCTTTTCCCATACGGTCCAATGTTAAACTATGACCTGCGCTAGCAGCCATGTTTTTTGGTGGACCCGGGAAATTTCGGCAATCTTAGTAAAAGGCCATCCATACATCATTCCTGCAAAGTTTAGTTCAATTGGCTTCCGTAGTTTCATTGGAGATAGTTAATATATGCTTCTCATATGGTCCAATGTTAAACTATGTCCTGCGCTGGTGGCCATATTTTTTTTTTTTGGCATATCCGGAAAATTTTGACTTTCCTGGTTAACAACCATCCATACATCATTCCTGCAAAGTTTGGTTCAATTTGCTTCAGTAACTTCAGAGGAGATAGCCAATATATGCTTTTTCTCATAGGGTCCAATGTTAAACTATGTCCTGCGCTGGCAGCCATGTTTGTTGGTGGATCCGGGAAATTTCGGCTATCTTAGTAAAGGACCATCCATACATCATTCCTGTAAAGTTTGATTCAATTTGCTTAATAAGCGTCAGAGGAGATAGCCAAAATAAGCTTTTCCCATAGGTTCCAATGTTAAAATATGTCTTGCGCTGGCAGCCATGTTTTTTTTAGTGAATCCGGGAGTTTCAGTAATCTTAATAAAGGACCATCCATACATCATTCCTGTAAAGTTTGGTTCAATTTGCTTCAGTAGTTTCAGAGGAGTTAGCAAATATATGCTTTTCCCATTGGGTCCAATGTTAAAATATGTCCTGTGCTACACAAGACGGAATCGCATCTTTAAGCACCTTTAAGCCGAGCTTAAAGATGCTTAAAGATGCGCGTAAAGATGCTTAAAGGTGGCTTAAAGATGGCTTAAAGGCGCTGCCATCTTTAATCCATCTTTATGCCTGGCTTAAAGACGGCTTAATGGCACTGAAATTTTAAGCTCCTTTACACCATTTGGCTTAAATATGGCTTAAAGATGGTATTAAATGATATTAAAAATAAATCAATCAATCACTTAATGGTCTTTTTAAAACAGAAATCTGAAGTTAGGTGCAGACTACATTGTAAAAATGTAAAATATAAATAAATAAACGATAAAAATAAAGTTGAAATAAAAAGGAAACAAACAAATTTATTTATTTATTTATTTATTTATTTATTTTTAATTAATTAATTAATTAATTAATTAATTAATTGAAAAATCAGAATTAAAATCAAACACTGACATATATTTAAACATGGCACAACACAGGTAAGTAACTTGTTTTGATAACCAAGGTATTATCTTGTTCTGTGCAAGTAGTATTTATGCAGTAACTATGTAACAGATTATACAAATCACGGGAAAAAAAATGAATCTGGTTTGATTTGCAAGTAAATAGTTTACAAGTGATTTGTTTGACTCGGCAAAATACAATTTTACTTGGAAACATCATATACATTTATTGAAGTCAATAAATAATTAGAAATAAATTAAAATTAAAAAAACGAATTCAATAATACATAATTCAATTTGAAAATAAATAAATAAATAAATAAATATGGATAAATGCTTAAATAAATGTAAAGGGTGGATGGATGGTTGAATGCATCCATGGATGGATTAATGGACAGATAAAAAAAAAATATATATAAATAAATAAATAAATAATATAATTAAATAAATAAAAGGCGAATAAATTGTTAAATAAAGATATAACGGATGGATGGATGGTTAAATGCATGAATGGATGGATAAATAAATAAATTAATAAATAAATGGATAAATGCTTAAATAAATGTAAAGGGTGGATGGATGGTTGAATGCATCCATGGATGGATTAATGGACAGATAAAAAATAAATAAATATATAAATAAATAAATAAATAATATAATTAAATAAATAAAAGGCGAATAAATTGTTAAAT
This sequence comes from Tegillarca granosa, assembly GCA_029721355.1. NCBI lineage: Eukaryota > Metazoa > Mollusca > Bivalvia > Arcoida > Arcidae > Tegillarca > Tegillarca granosa. Next base: position 2,827,296 of record CM056599.1, read on the forward strand.
AAAGATATAACGGATGGATGGATGGTTAAATGCATGAATGGATGGATAAATAAATAAATTAATAAATAAATGAATAAATAAATAAATGATAGTCGGTAAATTGATGGATGGATGGATAAATCAATAAAGATAGAGTAAAAAGGAGAGAAGGAAGGAAAGAAAGGAATAGATAGTTGGTTAAATAAATAAATAAATAAATAAATAAATGATTTGATAGATGAATTAAGCAACGACATGTCGTTGGATTTAGTAAATTAATAATTTATTTAAATTAATAAAGAATGGATAAGCAATTAAATAAATACATAACCAGATAATGATGGATGGATGGATGGATGGATGGATTGTTGAATGATGGATGGATGGATAAATAAATAGATAATAAAAAAAAAAAAATAAATAAATAAATAAATTGAATGGATGGTTGGAAAAATAAATAATGACATAAATAATGAAATGATAGATGGATAGATGAATGAATGAATGATCAAACGTTATTTATCTAGCCGAAGTATTTGTTAATAGAAGTACTAAAGTATTAATTAATTAACATACAGGACTGAAGATGATAGGTGTAGTGTACCTTGTATAGGTCGGAAATAAGTGATTTGTTTGATGGGATAACTTTTAAGTGTGTTATTCATGGATGAATAATTTTCGAACTTTTTATAAATCTGCAGTTTCTCTCGAAAACAAAATACTTCAAGAAAATATTACTTCAAGTTATTATTTAACAATCGCTTATACATATATAATTCAATAATACATAATTCAATTTAAAAATAAATAAATAAATAAATAAATAAATAAATAAATAAATAAATAAATAAATAAATAAAGGATGGATACTTAAATAAATGGATGTGTGGATGGATAGATAAATTGATATAGAAAGAAGGAAAAAGAAAAGAATGGGTTGAATAAAAAAAATAAAAATAATAAATAAATAAATAAACAAACAAACAATCAAATAAATAAATAAAGATAGATAAATGCTTAAATAGATTTAAAGGGTGGATGGATGGTTGAATGCATGCATGGATGGATTAATGGACAGATAAAAAAAAAAAAAATAAATAAACAAATAATAAATAAATAAATAAATAAAGGACGGATAGTTGAATGGGTGGATGGATGAATTAATAAAAAAATAAAGAGAGGAGAGAAGAAAAGAATGAATGGTTGATTGAATAAATATATAAATAAATAATATAATTAAATAAATAAAAGGCGAATAAATTGGAAATAAAGATATAACGGATGGATGGATGGTTAAATGCATGAATGAATGGATAAATAAATAAATAAATAAAATGATTAAATAGATGAATTAAGCAACGACATGTCGTTGGATTTAGTAAATTAATAATTTATTTAAATTAATAAAGAATGGATAAGCAATTAAATAAATACATAACCAGATAATGATAGATGGATGGATGGATTGTTGAATGGATGGATAAATAGATAGATAGATAAATAAATAAATAAATAAATTGAATGGATGGTTGGAAAAATAAATAATGACATAAATAATGAAATGATAGATGGATAGATGAATGAATGAATGATCAAACGTTATTTATCTAGCCGAAGTATTTGTTAATTCTGTGCCAGAAGTACTAAAGTATTAATTAATTAACATACAGGACTGAAGATGATAGGTGTAGTGTACCCTGTAAAGGTCGGAAATAAGTGATTTGTTTGATGGGATAACTTTTAAGTGTATTATTTATGGATGATTAATTTTCGAACTTTTTATAAATCTGCAGTTTCTCTCGAAAACAAAATACTTCAAGTTATTATTACTTCAAGTTATCATTTAACAATCGCTTATACATATAAATTTAATGATAATTCGAGGACATATTTTTACACAAATATCAATCTATGGCTTATAAGCTATTTATAAATATTATTTTACTGCTGTTTCTTTATATCTTTATATTTCGATATCCCATTATACAGATCTCTCTCTCTCGATCTCTCTCTTTCTCTCTCTCTCTCTCTCTCTCTCTCTCTCTCCGCCAAGTTTTTTTCTGTCTGCACAAGATTTAAATCCCATTCCATCGATGTTATAATTAATAAATTTATGAATTATGTAAATGAAATATCACAAAGATTATATTATGACGACATAAAAAATGTCGGTGGTTTTTCATGGGCATTTCAGTTTCTTCGACCACCGTAATAACCCCCCGAGAGAAGCGTAGAAACTTATAATTTGACAGGGCAACCTCTCTCTCTCTCTCTCTCTCTCTCGACGTAAAAGCTATCCCTGATTAATTCACAATCTTTGCTCTCATAAAACTTCGAGTCTATTTTGCTTCATTCGTTCTATTTTCTTCCTTATTAGAGATTGGTTATTCAATATATTTATATCTAATTTGTTTAATATTTTTATTTGTCTTGAAAAGTATCTGTGCATCCAATATTATTATTCATTTCAATTAAAAACTAAATTAGAATTTTCAATTATAAACAAATTCAATTTACAAAATAGTCTCAATAAGTTTTTTCTGTATCAAAATTTTAACAACAGAAGTGTACTTAGATAAGATTCTACAAATACATATTCATGTCTAAAAATAACTATTTGTTGAATTTGCAATCTAATTATCTGATTTTGCCAGTCATATAAATAAGTATATTTCAGGTGGGGTTTGACATTCCTGCCTTCCTTTGATATATGAATGATTTATTTTTCTTTAGAATAAAAGATTGATTTATACTATAAAATAAATAAAAATTATCATAATATATAAAATGGAGTAAAGTTACATAAATTGCATATTTTCTATACAAAATATGAGGTTTTTAAGAAATGGTCACATGGTCATATTTCCTTAGGTTTATATAAATCATTTGTCCCAGTACATACATACTAACCCGTGGCCTAATGGATAAGGATGCAGTGCCTGGCAATCTAAAGATAGCGAGTTCCAGCCCCGCTTAGGACAAGTGTTAAAGGTAAGATGTAATAAATTGATTTATGATGTAATTAGTTTAGAGAAAGATGACAAAGTTAAATAACTAAATAATATAAAAAATTAAAGAAAACATTTTTTTAAATACAAAAAAAAAAAAAAAAAAAAAAAAAAAAAAATTAAAAAAAAAAAAAAAAAAAAATTGAAAATATACAAGAAAGACAATAAAAGATCTTAAAAAATATTTTAAAAATATCATTTTGTATAATTTTTTTATTATATTTTTTTTAAATAAAAAAATATTAAAGTAAAAAAAAAACAAAAAACAAATATTTTTATACCTCTTAAATAAATAAAGTAATTAATTAAGCAATAAATATTCATTTCTACCAATAATAATTTATCCGTGCTTAAAGATGGCTTAAAGATGGCTTAAAATTTCAGTGCCATTAAGCAATCTTTAAGCCAAGCTTAAGATGGCTTAAAGACATCTTTAAGCAGCTTAAAGGTGGCTTAAAGACATATTAAAGCCATCTTTAAGCCACCTTTAAGCTAGCTTAAAGATGATATTTCGTCTTGTGCTAGCAGCCATGTTTTTTGGTGGATCCGGGAAATTTCGGCAATCTTAGTAAAGGGCCATCCATACATCATTCCTGCAAAGTTTGATTCAATTGGGTTCAGTAGTTTCAGAGGAGATAGCCAAAATAAGCTTTTTCCCATACGGTCCAATGTTCAACTTTGTCCTGCGCTGGCAGCCATGTTTTTGGTGGATCCGGAAAATTTCGGCTATCTTAGTAAAGGACCATCCATACATCATTCCTGTAAAGTTTGGTTCAATTTGCTTCAGTAGTTTCAGAGGAGTTAGCAAATATATGCTTTTCCCATACGGTCCAATGTTAAACTATGACCTGCGCTAGCAGCCATGTTTTTTGGTGGACCCGGGAAATTTCGGCAATCTTAGTAAAAGGCCATCCATACATCATTCCTGCAAAGTTTAGTTCAATTGGCTTCCGTAGTTTCATTGGAGATAGTTAATATATGCTTCTCATATGGTCCAATGTTAAACTATGTCTTGCGCTGGTGGCCATGTTTTTTTTTTGGCATATCCGGCAAATTTTACTGGTTAACAACCATCCATACATCATTCCTGCAAAGTTTGGTTCAATTTGCTTCAGTAACTTCAGAGGAGATAGCCAATATATGCTTTTTCCCATAGGGTCCAATGTTAAACTATGTCCTGCGCTGGCAGCCATGTTTGTTGGTGGATCCGGGAAATTTCGGCTATCTTAGTAAAGGACCATCCATACATCATTCCTGTGAAGTTTGATTCAATTTGCTTAATAAGCGTCAGAGGAGATAGCCAATACATGCTTTTCCCATAGGTTCCAATGTTAAAATATGTCTTGCGCTGGCAGCCATGTTTTTTTTAGTGAATCCATGAGTTTCAGTTATCTTAGTAAAGGACCATCCATACATCATTCCTGTAAAGTTTGGTTCAATTTGCTTCAGAAGTTTCAGAGGAGTTAGCAAATATATGCTTTTCCCATTGGGTCCAATGTTAAAATATGTCCTGCGCTAGCAGCCATGTATTTTGGTGGATCCGGGAAATTTCGGCAATCTTAGTAAAGGGCCATCCATACATCATTCCTGCAAAGTTTGATTCAATTGGGTTCAGTAGTTTCAGAGGAGATAGCCAAAATAAGCTTTTTCCCATACGGTCCAATGTTCAACTTTGTCCTGCGCTGGCAGCCATGTTTTTGGTGGATCCGGAAAATTTCGGCTATCTTAGTAAAGGACCATCCATACATCATTCCTGTAAAGTTTGGTTCAATTTGCTTCAGTAGTTTCAGAGGAGTTAGCAAATATATGCTTTTCCCATACGGTCCAATGTTAAACTATGACCTGCGCTAGCAGCCATGTTTTTTGGTGGACCCGGGAAATTTCGGCAATCTTAGTAAAAGGCCATCCATACATCATTCCTGCAAAGTTTAGTTCAATTGGCTTCCGTAGTTTCATTGGAGATAGTTAATATATGCTTCTCATATGGTCCAATGTTAAACTATGTCTTGCGCTGGTGGCCATGTTTTTTTTTTGGCATATCCGGCAAATTTTACTGGTTAACAACCATCCATACATCATTCCTGCAAAGTTTGGTTCAATTTGCTTCAGTAACTTCAGAGGAGATAGCCAATATATGCTTTTTCCCATAGGGTCCAATGTTAAACTATGTCCTGCGCTGGCAGCCATGTTTGTTGGTGGATCCGGGAAATTTCGGCTATCTTAGTAAAGGACCATCCATACATCATTCCTGTGAAGTTTGATTCAATTTGCTTAATAAGCGTCAGAGGAGATAGCCAATACATGCTTTTCCCATAGGTTCCAATGTTAAAATATGTCTTGCGCTGGCAGCCATGTTTTTTTTAGTGAATCCATGAGTTTCAGTTATCTTAGTAAAGGACCATCCATACATCATTCCTGTAAAGTTTGGTTCAATTTGCTTCAGAAGTTTCAGAGGAGTTAGCAAATATATGCTTTTCCCATTGGGTCCAATGTTAAAATATGTCCTGCGCTAGCAGCCATGTATTTTGGTGGATCCGGGAAATTTCGGCAATCTTAGTAAAGGGCCATCCATACATCATTCCTGCAAAGTTTGATTCAATTGGGTTCAGTAGTTTCAGAGGAGATAGCCAAAATAAGCTTTTTCCCATACGGTCCAATGTTCAACTTTGTCCTGCGCTGGCAGCCATGTTTTTGGTGGATCCGGAAAATTTCGGCTATCTTAGTAAAGGACCATCCATACATCATTCCTGTAAAGTTTGGTTCAATTTGCTTCAGTAGTTTCAGAGGAGTTAGCAAATATATGCTTTTCCCATACGGTCCAATGTTAAACTATGACCTGCGCTAGCAGCCATGTTTTTTGGTGGACCCGGGAAATTTCGGCAATCTTAGTAAAAGGCCATCCATACATCATTCCTGCAAAGTTTAGTTCAATTGGCTTCCGTAGTTTCATTGGAGATAGTTAATATATGCTTCTCATATGGTCCAATGTTAAACTATGTCTTGCGCTGGTGGCCATGTTTTTTTTTGGCATATCCGGCAAATTTTACTGGTTAACAACCATCCATACATCATTCCTGCAAAGTTTGGTTCAATTTGTTTCAGTAACTTCAGAGGAGATAGCCAATATATGTTTTTTCTCATAGGGTCCAATGTTAAACTATGTCCTGCGCTGGCAGCCATGTTTGTTGGTGGATCCGGGAAATTTCGGCTATCTTAGTAAAGGACCATCCATACATCATTCCTGTGAAGTTTGATTCAATTTGCTTAATAAGCGTCAGAGGAGATAGCCAATACATGCTTTTCCCATAGGTTCCAATGTTAAAATATGTCTTGCGCTGGCAGCCATGTTTTTTTTAGTGAATCCATGAGTTTCAGTTATCTTAGTAAAGGACCATCCATACATCATTCCTGTAAAGTTTGGTTCAATTTGCTTCAGAAGTTTCAGAGGAGTTAGCAAATATATGCTTTTCCCATTGGGTCCAATGTTAAAATATGTCCTGCGCTAGCAGCCATGTATTTTGGTGGATCCGGGAAATTTCGGCAATCTTAGTAAAGGGCCATCCATACATCATTCCTGCAAAGTTTGATTCAATTGGGTTCAGTAGTTTCAGAGGAGATAGCCAAAATAAGCTTTTTCCCATACGGTCCAATGTTCAACTATGTCCTGCGCTGGCAGCCATGTCTTTTGGTGGATCCGGAACATTTCGGCTATCTTAGTAAAGGACCATCCATACATCATTCCTGTAAAGTTTGGTTCAATTTGCTTCAGTAGTTTCAGAGGAGTTAGCAAATATATGCTTTTCCCATAGGTTCCAATGTTAAACTATGTCCTGCACTGGCAGCCATGTTTTTTGGTGGATCCGGAAAATTTCGGCTATCTTAGTAAAGGACCATCCATACATCATTCCTGTAAAGTTTGATTCAATTTGCTTCAGAAGTTTCAGAGGAGATAGGCAATATATGCTTTTCCTCTTAGGGTTCAATGTTAAAATATGTCCTGCGCTGGCAGCCATGTTTTTTGGTGGATCCGGGAAATTTCGGCAAAATTAATAAAGGACCATCCATACATCATTCCTGTAAAGTTTGCTTCAAATAAGTCTACTGGTTTCAGAGGAGATAGTCAAAATGTGAAAAGTTTACGGACGGACGACGGACGACGACGGACGCCAAGTGATGGCAAAAGCTAACCATGGCCTGTGGCCAGGCCAGGTGAGCTAAAAAGGTGAGCCAATAGAACTGCTGCTTTAAGCCAAGTGTTCTAAGGATGCAGACTCATGATTCGTAGACCTTAGATTCAGATCAAGCTGGATTGCATGGCCATTGACAAGGCATTCAATTATTAAAACTTTATCCAACTTATCTGGTTAATTGAATTGGTAGCAGTGTGATTGTTAGGATGGTAGAGTGAGGTTGGGGTTTGGAGTTGTGGTTACAAAGAGTAGATACACAGTACATTTCAGTCATTACATGCCATCGGAGCCAGATTAAGCACTGATGTGACGAGCCTTCATGCCCAGGTCAGAACTTATCAACTGTACTTGTAGCATTTTATCATCACCTACTGTGTCAAACTCTGTATTCAGTACATCCGCTAAAAAGACCTCAACTTCATAAGGCTCATTGTTTTCTACAGTATTATCAAGAGTTATGTGTTAATGTGTCTGAAACTACAAAACAGTTGAAAACTAAATGTTAACATTAACAATTTTAACAACTGAATAAATCAAGTCTTGTGTAACATGTGAAAGATTCATAAACATGTAAGTTGTTCAATAAAATAAATATCATTTGATCATAAATACAGATCATTTTTGATGTTTTAAAATCTTATAAAACATAATTTTTGTATTGGAAATTTTTCCCAACTTTGGAAAAATACCGTAGTCAATTGCAAAATGTCACAAAAAACCAAATTTCACGCTACACGGAAAATTAATTTATTTGATTGTAACACATAACAGCGCTATATGATCTAAGTTACATAAAAGATCAAAGTAAAATGTTGTTTCATGATTTAATTTTATAAATTTGTTGACAAATTATTTAAAAAAACCAAATGAATACTGTATCTTAAGTAGAAATATTCACTGTATAATTGATCTATTTAACAACCATAAGAGTAATCCACAGTGAATCAAATATTATCATCCAGGAACTCCCATAGTATGTATGATTAAATAATACATGTATAATCACAAATCAATGGTGGTCTGGGTTTAAGAGTATAGGACAGGAACATGTTTATGTTACTTGTATTTAAAGATGTCTACATGACATTGTACACATGTTTGAAATGTATTCAGATTGTTTAAAGTTGGCTGGTTTATTGTTTAATAATGCATCAACAGTTTTTCAGCTATTCACAAGGAAGATTAGTACTCTATAAGGATTAATCTATAAACAGGTTTGTGTATCTGTGAGTGTGTTTTATGACCTGTTGAGTACTAGTGCAGACTAAGATCAATATTTGTGTAAAGTGCTGGCTCATTGATTCAGCATGTCGCAGAAAATGATATCACTCCACCTGTCACATTATCCTGGTACAGGGTGAACAAGTTTAAACTCTGTCCTCCTAATGTAGAGCACCAGGTGATAAAGCAGTATCTCAAATTTTGTATGTTCTTACCCCATCAGCTTTCAAGACAGGCGCTTTACCACAAAGCTGATGAGATGGTTTCATATTTCGGTGTAAAAGTTTTTTTTTACCTTTACATTTCTAGAGCATTTGTAGTTTCAGAGTTAGGTGTTTTGAGGTATATTCATGAAAGTGTTTCTAAATTTAAGATGGTGTAAGTGTGAAATCTTTATGTGTGAAATTATGACGTCTTAGTATGAGTTTTATTTGAATTCCTTACACAGGTAGCACTTTATTTATTTCAACAACAAGAGCACCGCCAAAATACACCTGTCGCTATTTTTCCGTGGGAGAAACCTGCATAGTCTCAAATCATTTGCTCATTAAAGTGTGAATTTTCTGAAAATGTTTTCAACTTTGTTTTCAAATAAATTAATTAAGAAAGGATGATTCTCAATAAGCCGAGGCATCCGCCTATAGAATTCATTATTTAAAATTTGTCACAATAATATCTACATTGTAAACAACAAAAAGAGTGTACAAAACGAAACGGTTTTGAATATTATAAGTTTAATAAAACATTATTAAGTGTTTAAACATACATTTCAGAATACTGCATTCCGTATACTTCAATACAAATACGAAAAATTTGATAGAAATAACCGTGTTTTTCAATTAATGCACACAGAGCGCATTTCTCTTTATCAAAGATATTTTGACAACCAATACTGCTATATTTTATCTTCTGTTTTACAAAGTTTGGTTAAAGCTGCATTAAGTTTTCCAAAGAAAAAAAAATAAAACGATGCTGATCTAATTAATAATGTTCCTAATGAACAATGTTACATTTGATTCAACGATAAAAGCTCGAATAAATACAGAAATCACAGTAATTACCCAGCGAGATGCAGCATTTGGGATCTAATATTAGAACATTGTTACGTCATCAAAACCCAGGTCATTTAAACACAACTTTCAAAACGGTGACATACGATAAATTAAACAAAGAACTTCGTTGAATTTGTCATTTGTCACTTAGTAAGGGATACACAACACCATTTCAAATACATCTGGATTATTGAAGGACAATTAATGCAATCTGTCATGTTTCACCTTCGATTCTAGGGTTTTTCCGTACATCCGCTGCGCATACTCCAAACTCATAATTACCATCGTAAAACACTGACCAACCGGTTAGAAGATTTCCGTTTATTTACAGTTAAAGAAATGAAATTTTACAAAATGAATGTCACGGATCGTGGTTAGAAGATATCTATTTTAAAAAAAATATATATTTTTAGAAAATCAAAAAAAATTCAGAAAATTGAAAAACTTAATGCAGCTTTAATGGAGAGGGATGCGCTGACATTGAAATTTGGGACAAAGATAAAACACATTACCCCTTAATCGCCCCAAACAATATAAATAATTGATATTAGCTAGCAAACGATTTCCATATCATCTATGCTGGTTGTGTGGTAGAACGTAGGAGATAATAACCTCGAAGTCCAGGGTTCAAATCTTATATGTCGTCTGTTTTTTATTTGTTTTAATATATTTTATAGTATTTTTGTTTTCTTTTTTAAATTTGTTTTTCTCATTAAAACGCAGTGTAAGTGCTTCATCAACAAATAATCCAATTAAATTCTGCATATGATTGATTTTGGTGTATAGAAATGAATTTTGAAAAAAAACTTACTTCAACAAACACCATACATAAATTAAAATGAGCATAACAGAACATGTCTCAAAACTAATAGGTCAAAATTTTTATAATTTGTTTCTTTTTGTTTTTTGTCAGACATAATAAAATCTTTAATAAGACAGAAAATAAAAACGATTATGCAAGCTAAAACATTGGGTAATTTTTAATTATAAAAATACGTTGAAAAAATAAGAAATGACGGTAAAAGGCTTTCAAATATGACAAGGAACAATATATTGAATAATATTGTTAAGATATATGATTTTTTTTTACAAATATAGGTAATAACATAGTGTTGACAATATCAATCGAACTAAATGTATGGTTCTGAAACTTTAGAAAAAATTGCAGATGTATTTAAATTATTCTTTATATCATATTGTTTAAAACATAAACTGTTTTCATGAGACGTAACTTTTTGCCTATGAAGACAGTGCTGTAGTGATAAAATACTGTCATAATTTCAATGAAATACAAATTTTCTGGATTTTGTAAAAAAAAAAATCACAAAAAAACAAAAGTAAGCCAGGTGAGACATATGGTTCTGTGGATCTCTTAGTAATTATATTATTCAACTTACTTTCACTAAATAATTATAATATATGTAGATTTTGTTTGGATTGCATAAACATAAAGGAATTATTGGTTATTGTTTGATTATTATGAGGGATAATTAATATGTAATGTGTCTTGTACCACGGCATAAAAACGCTTCCACGATTTCGTTGATGATGATACTTTTAATAGCTCTAATTAATACCTTTTAAACAGTGTAAGTACGTGTCTTTAGCTCCACATAGTTTTAAATTATAGCCATTTCAATAGAGCCAGGCGTTAATCACTATTGTAAAAATAGTTAGAAAACAGCATTAGAATATTGAAGAAAACAGAGCTTATATAAAAGTTCGCAGAAATCTCGGTCATTCGGTAATACGGATTTTACTGAATGTGGGTCATTTTATGGGTCTGATGAAATCTTATGAGGCAGTTCGTAGGTAGAGAAAGATCTGTCTGACACAGATTTTATCAAAGATTCAGCAAAATTTGACCGACCTGCGATTGTAACATGTAAGACAAATGTCTCAAAAGTCAAGTAATTGAAAGTGTTGGCAGATATATGATCGTGATATAGCCAAAAGTTGTTGGCATATCGCTATTGCGGGTGCATTTTACTTTGAAATGTATTTTAAAAGTAAGAAAGATTTCTGCCAGATGGATCCCATATATAATGACATATGACCAAAAACGGGTTAAGGTTAAACCGCAAAGCAATTGCTCAAAATGTTTCCCAAATTCAATCAAAACAAAATTGGCAAACATTATTACCTGGTGACGAAACATTTGTTTACTAGTTTCGAACCAGTAAGAAAAATTGGAAACAAAATGACGGTTCTTTATTGTATTTTCTTCTCATTTGATAGTATAGCAGTACAAATTTCGGTGCAGAAGGGCAAGAGTGTTACAAGTCGATATTACCGAGATGATAAACAAAAAAGCTCATGAAATATTATCTAAAACCACGCCCTGTGTTAGGATTTAGATATGTTCGTCTACTTCATGATGATGCTCCATCACATGCATCTGAGCTTGTGAAGCAAATTTTTTTTTAATCGGAGAAGGTTACCGTCTTGCCACTCCTACCATATTATTTAAAACGAAGAAAATTCTTATCTGTTTCTCGTTTCAAGTCACGACAAACCTTTGGCTCAGCCATCAGACAGTGCCTCGAAGGTGTACCCGATTCATCTCACCGTCATACATTTCAGAAATGGATTTAAAGATTGAAACTATGTATTTCAAACCGATAAGGATACCTGAAGGGATATAATGTCCCGTTCACTATTTGAGTAAAATGCTTTTGAGATATTATATAACAAAAATACCTATTTAAATTTTGCTGTGCCAGATGTGCAAATTTTTAAAAATCTTTCCTCACCAATGACGCTAGGGCCAAAAAGTCTGATAGATAAAAAAACACATGCCAAACAGTTGAAAATAAATAAATCTAAAATTATATGAATCAAAATCCAGCTGAGGAATGCTTATTCTACATTACACATTACATATCGAACAACCTTCGTATTATCATTCCTCCCTACCAAAGATAGGGAATCATATTGTTTTCGTCCTGTTTCTTCTTCATCTTCTTCTTCTTTTTATTATTATTTTTAATCGTATTCTAGTTATTATTATTATTATTATTATTTTCATTATATGAAGACATTATCTGGAGCAGATCACGAAAACGGAATAATGGATTTAGATAAATTCTTTGTAGATCTATCTATAAAGAACAATTTTTTATCCCGAAGGTGGGTAGGTGTAATCTAATTTCAAACCTGTCCAATACATATAAACATATTTCTTTTTTAATCTTCTTCTTTCTTCGTAGTTTTCTTCTTTCAGATATAGGAGCACCCAGTTTAAAAATGGGTATTCTGAATTATTATTTAAAGTTAGGCAGATGTATATTTTAGAGATTAGGCAATGTTTATGTCTCGCTGTTTAATATAATAATTACATAGAAAAAGTTTACTTTCTTGGCATTGGCTTCATGAGAACTTCAGACACAATTTAACAATGGTTTATACAGGCTTATGGCTATGTCATAGTCTCATACAATTACCTGATACTTGTGCTTTAAAAGACTTAAGTGTAAGATTATTTAGGAAGTATTGTTTTTTTTATAAAATGAATCTTTCCAGTCCGTAAAATTTCACTTAAATCGAGACATCACAAGATATATATATATATATATATATATATATATATATATATATATATATATATATATATATATATATATATATATATATAACAAATACCAGTTAAATCGTGATGTACCAGAAGTGCACATTTCGGAAATTCATTCCTCAACAGTGACACTAAGACCGAAATGTTTGACAGATAAAAAACATAAGCCAAACAATTGAAAATAAATGAATTAATATTTATAGGTAATACATAGGTTATGGATGGTGGGAAATCGTATATTACTGGTATCCCAGTTATAATCTCTAATTTTTATTTTTATTATTCCTATTATAATTATTATCACTGTTATTATTAAATGTATTATTATTTGCTGATTTGTTTTTATTTATATGAAGCAGAATTTTTGCATAAAAAATTAAATTGTATAATCTGGAAAAAAGGTATGTCGCTAAATCATTCAACTCCATAGTTGATGGAAAGTTAAAATTAAATTTAAAAAGAAAAAAAACCGAAATATACCTAAAAACAAAACCTTAAATGTTTCTGCTGACTCTTTGTACCAAGAAAGAAACTTGTTATCATGGTGTATGTGCGTGTATCAAGGGGTTTTAATATTGGATTACTGTGTACAAAGTCAATGGACTTAAGATTTTCTGTTAAATTCGTATAAATTAATGGCCAATAAAATACATATTAATGTAAAATTAGCATTAACTAAAACATAAAAAACTGAAAAATATCATATATTACCTACACATTTAAAACAAAAGCAAATTTACACCAACAATGGCCTTTAACTGTTTACTAAGCTTTGGAATTGTGGATAAATAGTACTGATTGGACCAAACCACTTGCTAAAAAGAAAAGTGGACAATTTATAAAAAAGGAGAAAAACACGAACTTATACAGATCACAAAATGACGAAAGGGCAATATTTCTTGCCCGCAAAAAAATAAGAAAATAAATAAATAGATAAATAAATTTAAAAAAATGTTGAAAGCTCGCTTGCCGATGGTCTATGGATTTTTTCGAGCACTATTATTTCCTCTACAAGAACCAGCAAATCGATTAAACTGAAAGAATTTTACCGTGGGCATAATAATTATTACTCCACTCCATGTACTATCATGCACTCATGGCGTCTGTCTAGCATATATAGAGTCGGTGCACTGTGGGGATTTATATAACTAACCCATACAAATTATCCTGAAACGTGTTGAAGCGTGATAATAATCATTTGGTTTTCAAATTTTTTGTCACATAATTTGTAATAGCGTTACGCTCTACTTTTCCTTAAATTTTCTACCTTCCTATTTAACTTGTAATCAATAACTGTTTATTATCCCTACATGATAAGTAAAACTTTTGACTTATTGCTCCATGACAACATGGGTCCCATGCATATTTGCTTAAATGTGTCGCCATATGCTCCTTTTCAATACATATCTAAAATAAAAAATTTAAATTAGTACAACAGAATATGGTTGGGATAGGATATAATCATTAACATCGAAACTTTTTAATACTTAATTTAATACACAGAAAATAAAAATGCTACACGTCAAGTTCCTGTGTTTTTGAGTCGACTATTGATTGACTATTTATTTTCGAAATGTGCACATCTGGTAAAGTAAAATTAACCGGTTTTTGTGTAATATATTTACAACCACTGAGCGCGTACCGCTGTGGTGGAGTAAAACTCCCCGATGGTATTCATAACTCAGTAGGCAGTACTTTGTGCTGTCAGAGAACGTACCATTTAGCAAAATTTTCAGCCGTCTTAAATTTTGATATTTATTTAAAACTAAGGTTTGTTCCCTCATGCAAAGCCTTCCTTAACTGGATTTAGATTTATATAATTTTGGAACTTTAGATTTAATAATTTTAAACAGTTTGGGTTAAGTTTTTATCTATCAAACATTTCGGTCTTAGTGTCACTGATGAGGAATGAATTTCCGAAATGTGCACATCTGGCAGAATTTAACTTGCATTTGTATTATATATGTATGTCAACTTTTAATCAGTAATATCTCAAGAGGCTTTAAGCTTAAATTTTTGTGTCAACAATTAAGACTTAACTTGTCTTAGCTGATCAAAGTATGATTGAACTTGTCTTATCTAAACAAAGTACAATTGAACTTGTCTTAGCTAAGCATAGTACAATTGAACATGTCTTAGCTGAGCAAAGTACAACTGAACATGTCTTAGCTGAACAGATTACAATTGAACATGTCTTAGCTAAGCAAAGTACAATTAAACATGTCTAAGCTGAGCAAAGTACAACTGACAGTCTAAGCTGAACAAAGTACAATTGAACTTGTCTTAGTTGAACAGAGTAAATTGAATTGTCTTAGTTAAGCAAAGTATAATTGAACTTGTCTAAAGAGCAAAGTACATTTGAACATGTGTTAGCTGAGCAAAGTACAATTAAACTTGTCTTAGCTGAGCAAAGTACAATTAAACAAGTCTTAGCTAAACAACGACAATTGAACTTGTCTAAGCTGAACAAAGAACAATTGAACATGTCTTAGCTGAACAAAGTACAATTGAACATGTCTTTGCTGAGCAAAGTACAATTGAACTTGTCTTAGCTGAACAGAGTTCAGTGAACATGTCTTAGCTGAACAGAGTTCAATGAACATGTCTTTGCTGAGCAAAGTACAATTGAACTTGCCTAGTTGAGCAAAGTTCCATTGAACTTATCTTTGCTAAGAAAAGTACAATTGAACTTGTCTTAGCTGAACAAAGTAAATTAAACATGTCTTAGCTGAGCAAAATACAACTGAACTTGTCTAAGCTGAGCAAAATACAGTTGCACTTTTTTTAGCGGAGCAAAGTTCAATTGAACTTGTCTTAGCTGAACAAAGTAGAATTGAACATGTCTTAGATGAGTAAAGTACAACTGAACTTGTCTTAGCTGAGCAAAGTACAGTTGCACTTGTCTTAGCTGAGCAAAGTACAATTGAACTTGTCTTAGATGAGCAAAGTACAGTTGATCACGTCTTAGCTCAGCAAATTACATTGAAAACGTCAAAGCTGAGCTAAGTACAATTAAATTTGTCTTAGCTCAGCAAAGTTCAATTGAACTTGTCTTAGCTCAGCAAAGTACAGTTGCATTTGTCTTAGCTGAGCAAAGTTCAATTGAACTTGTCTTAGCTGAGCAAAGTACAATGAACATGTCTTAGCTGAACAGAGTTCAATGAACAAGTCTTAGCTGAACAGAGTTCAATGAACATGTCTTAGCTGAACAGAGTTCAATGAACATGTCTTAGCTGAACAGAGTTCAATGAACATGTCTTAGCTGAACAGAGTTCAATGAACATGTCTTAGCTGAACAGAGTTCAATGAACATGTCTTAGCTGGACAAAGTTCAATGAACATGTCTTAGCTGAGCAAAGTACAATGAACATGTCTTAGCTGAACAGAGTTCAATGAACATGTCTTAGCTGAACAGAGTTCAATGAACATGTCTTAGCTGAACAGAGTTCAATGAACATGTCTTAGCTGAGCAAAGTACAATTGAACTTGTCTTAGCTGAACAGAGTTCAGTGAACATGTCTTAGCTGAACAGAGTTCAATGAACATGTCTTTGCTGAGCAAAGTACAATTGAACTTGCCTAGTTGAGCAAAGTTCCATTGAACTTATCTTTGCTAAGAAAAGTACAATTGATCTTGTCTTAGCTGAACAAAGTAAATTAAACATGTCTTAGCTGAGCAAAATACAACTGAACTTGTCTTAGCTGAGCAAAATACAGTTGCACTTTTTTTAGCGGAGCAAAGTTCAATTGAACTTGTCTTAGCTGAACAAAGTAGAATTGAACATGTCTTAGATGAGTAAAGTACAACTGAACTTGTCTTAGCTGAGCAAAGTACAGTTGCACTTGTCTTAGCTGAGCAAAGTACAATTGAACTTGTCTTAGATGAGCAAAGTACAGTTGATCACGTCTTAGCTCAGCAAAGTACATTGAAAACGTCAAAGCTGAGCTAAGTACAATTAAGTTTGTCTTAGCTAAGCAAAGTTCAATTGAACTTGTCTTAGCTCAGCAAAGTACAGTTGCATTTGCCTTAGCTGAGCAAAGTTCAATTGAACTTGTCTTAGCTGAGCAAAGTACAATGAACATGTCTTAGCTGAACAGAGTTCAATGAACAAGTCTTAGCTGAACAGAGTTCAATGAACATGTCTTAGCTGAACAGAGTTCAATGAACATGTCTTAGCTGAACAGAGGTCAATGAACATGTCTTAGCTGAACAGAGTTCAATGAACATCTCTTAGCTGAACAGAGTTCAATGAACATGTCTTAGCTGGACAAAGTTCAATGAACATGTCTTAGCTGAGCAAAGTACAATGAACATGTCTTAGCTGAACAGAGTTCAATGAACATGTCTTAGCTGAACAGAGTTCAATGAACATGTCTTAGCTTGACAAAGTTCAATGAACATGTCTTAGCTGAGCAGAGTTCAATGAACATGTCTTAGCTGAACAGAGTTCAATGAACATGTCTTAGCTGAACAGAGTTCAATGAACATGTCTTAGCTGAGCAAAGTACAATTGAACTTGTCTTAGCTGAACAGAGTTCAGTGAACATGTCTTAGCTGAACAGAGTTCAATGAACATGTCTTTGCTGAGCAAAGTACAATTGAACTTGCCTAGTTGAGCAAAGTTCCATTGAACTTATCTTTGCTAAGAAAAGTACAATTGATCTTGTCTTAGCTGAACAAAGTAAATTAAACATGTCTTAGCTGAGCAAAATACAACTGAACTTGTCTTAGCTGAGCAAAATACAGTTGCACTTTTTTTAGCGGAGCAAAGTTCAATTGAACTTGTCTTAGCTGAACAAAGTAGAATTGAACATGTCTTAGATGAGTAAAGTACAACTGAACTTGTCTTAGCTGAGCAAAGTACAGTTGCACTTGTCTTAGCTGAGCAAAGTACAATTGAACTTGTCTTAGATGAGCAAAGTACAGTTGATCACGTCTTAGCTCAGCAAAGTACATTGAAAACGTCAAAGCTGAGCTAAGTACAATTAAGTTTGTCTTAGCTAAGCAAAGTTCAATTGAACTTGTCTTAGCTCAGCAAAGTACAGTTGCATTTGTCTTAGCTGAGCAAAGTTCAATTGAACTTGTCTTAGATGAGCAAAGTACAATGAACATGTCTTAGCTGAACAGAGTTCAATGAACAAGTCTTAGCTGAACAGAGTTCAATGAACATGTCTTAGCTGAACAGAGTTCAATGAACATGTCTTAGCTGAACAGAGGTCAATGAACATGTCTTAGCTGAACAGAGTTCAATGAACATCTCTTAGCTGAACAGAGTTCAATGAACATGTCTTAGCTGGACAAAGTTCAATGAACATGTCTTAGCTGAGCAAAGTACAATGAACATGTCTTAGCTGAACAGAGTTCAATGAACATGTCTTAGCTGAACAGAGTTCAATGAACATGTCTTAGCTGAACAGAGTTCAATGAACATGTCTTAGCTGAACAGAGTTCAATGAACATGTCTTAGCTTGACAAAGTTCAATGAACATGTCTTAGCTGAGCAAAGTACAATGAACATGTCTTAGCTGAACAGAGTTCAATGAACATGTCTTAGCTGAACAGAGTTCAATGAACATGTCTTAGCTGAGCAAAGTACAATTGAACTTGTCTTAGCTGAACAGAGTTCAGTGAACATGTCTTAGCTGAACAGAGTTCAATGAACATGTCTTTGCTGAGCAAAGTACAATTGAACTTGCCTAGTTGAGCAAAGTTCCATTGAACTTATCTTTGCTAAGAAAAGTACAATTGAACTTGTCTTAGCTGAACAAAGTAAATTAAACATGTCTTAGCTGAGCAAAATACAACTGAACTTGTCTTAGCTGAGCAAAATACAGTTGCACTTTTTTTAGCGGAGCAAAGTTCAATTGAACTTGTCTTAGCTGAACAAAGTAGAATTGAACATGTCTTAGATGAGTAAAGTACAACTGAACTTGTCTTAGCTGAGCAAAGTACAGTTGCACTTGTCTTAGCTGAGCAAAGTACAATTGAACTTGTCTTAGATGAGCAAAGTACAGTTGATCACGTCTTAGCTCAGCAAAGTACATTGAAAACGTCAAAGCTGAGCTAAGTACAATTAAGTTTGTCTTAGCTAAGCAAAGTTCAATTGAACTTGTCTTAGCTCAGCAAAGTACAGTTGCATTTGTCTTAGCTGAGCAAAGTTCAATTGAACTTGTCTTAGCTGAGCAAAGTACAATGAACATGTCTTAGCTGAACAGAGTTCAATGAACAAGTCTTAGCTGAACAGAGTTCAATGAACATGTCTTAGCTGAACAGAGGTCAATGAACATGTCTTAGCTGAACAGAGTTCAATGAACATGTCTTAGCTGAACAGAGTTCAATGAACATCTCTTAGCTGAACAGAGTTCAATGAACATGTCTTAGCTGAGCAAAGTACAATGAACATGTCTTAGCTGAACAGAGTTCAATGAACATGTCTTAGCTGAACAGAGTTCAATGAACAAGTCTTAGCTTGACAGAGTTCAATGAACATGTCTTAGCTTGACAAAGTTCAATGAACATGTCTTAGCTGAGCAAAGTACAATGAACATGTCTTAGCTGAACAGAGTTCAATGAACATGTCTTAGCTGAACAGAGTTCAATGAACATGTCTTAGCTGAGCAAAGTACAATTGAACTTGTCTTAGCTGAACAGAGTTCAGTGAACATGTCTTAGCTGAACAGAGTTCAATGAACAAGTCTTAGCTTGACAGAGTTCAATGAACATGTCTTAGCTTGACAAAGTTCAATGAACATGTCTTAGCTGAGCAAAGTACAATGAACATGTCTTAGCTGAACAGAGTTCAATGAACATGTCTTAGCTGAACAGAGTTCAATGAACATGTCTTAGCTGAGCAAAGTACAATTGAACTTGTCTTAGCTGAACAGAGTTCAGTGAACATGTCTTAGCTGAACAGAGTTCAATGAACATGTCTTTGCTGAGCAAAGTACAATTGAACTTGCCTAGTTGAGCAAAGTTCCATTGAACTTATCTTTGCTAAGAAAAGTACAATTGAACTTGTCTTAGCTGAACAAAGTAAATTAAACATGTCTTAGCTGAGCAAAATACAACTGAACTTGTCTTAGCTGAGCAAAATACAGTTGCACTTTTTTTAGCGGAGCAAAGTTCAATTGAACTTGTCTTAGCTGAACAAAGTAGAATTGAACATGTCTTAGATGGGTAAAGTACAACTGAACTTGTCTTAGCTGAGCAAAGTACAGTTGCACTTGTCTTAGCTGAGCAAAGTACAATTGAACTTGTCTTAGATGAGCAAAGTACAGTTGATCACGTCTTAGCTCAGCAAAGTACATTGAAAACGTCAAAGCTGAGCTAAGTACAATTAAATTTGTCTTAGCTAAGCAAAGTTCAATTGAACTTGTTTTAGCTCAGCAAAGTACAGTTGCATTTGTCTTAGCTGAGCAAAGTTCAATTGAACTTGTCTTAGCTGAGCAAAGTACAATGAACATGTCTTAGCTGAACAGAGTTCAATGAACAAGTCTTAGCTGAACAGAGTTCAATGAACATGTCTTAGCTGAACAGAGTTCAATGAACATGTCTTAGCTGAACAAAGTTCAATGAACATGTCTTAGCTGAACAGAGTTCAATGAACATGTCTTAGCTGAACAGAGTTCAATGAACATGTCTTAGCTGGACAAAGTTCAATGAACATGTCTTAGCTGAGCAAAGTACAATGAACATGTCTTAGCTGAACAGAGTTCAATGAACATGTCTTAGCTGAACAGAGTTCAATGAACATGTCTTAGCTGAACAGAGTTCAATGAACATGTCTTAGCTGAACAGAGTTCAATGAACATGTCTTAGCTGAGCAAAGTTCAATGAACATGTCTTAGCTGAACAAAGTACAATTAAACTTACGCTTACGCAATCATTGCCAAAGATACAGCTTACTCCCTATTTTCGATCCCGATGTAAATCAAATTATTTAAAAAAAGTATAGTTGTAAGCTCAAATGAACTCTTTTCTTCACACACACACACACAAACACACACAGAGAGAGAGAGAGAGAGAGAGAGAGAGAGAGAGAGAGAGAGAGAGAGAGAGAGAGAGAGAGAGAGAGAGAGAGATATTCTACAAATTTTGGTTGTTCTAACAAATTTTCTGACAGTTGTTCACATAAAATAGTATAATAGTTACATAATCATGAGACTTTTTGAAAATATAAAGTGCATCATTTTTATGTCAAAATGTAATGAAATTATCGACATTTTTTAAATAGTTAACATTTTTTTGCAATTTGTTTCCATATTGTATAAATCTGACAAAATTTGTTTTAACCTTTTTTAAACCTTTCTAGCGACAAATATTTGGAGTTTTAAAAAATTTTAACATGCATTTTAATTGTTTAACTTTGTTAATGCACGTAAAATTTCCAAAGATAAAAATCAATTTTGTCAAATCAAAGCTTATTGAATAAATTTTCTGAATTTGTTTTATATGTTCACATTCGCAAAAAAGATGAATAAGTGTTTCTCTTTTGTTTACAAAAGGTATATAACGAATTCTTTTTACAATAACTTTACATAGAAAAAAATTAGTACCAATAAATAATTAACAATTTTATATTGAAACCAGTGTAGTTTAGAATTTGTGATAAACCGTGACTTTCTGCAACGCTTACAATTAAATCATGGAAATTGCAAGCCAAAGCTTATCAATCTCATTAATAAGTTTTATGGCCGCCATCACGATATTGTTGAATGATATGAGATTTGATTTTCATTTTGCACGTGACGGGTGTAGCTAGCAAGAGAGGTGGTGATTACTCTTCCGGAGCACCAGGCCTTACTTCTGTGATGAAGTTGACATTATTAACTAAATTGGCCAGTTTCCAAAGTTTTATTTTTGAAATTATGATTTGGACATGGACAGGTATGTTTGCCTTTATATACTCTAATAACATATCTTGTAAACATATTAGAATGATTTAAATAAGGTATAAATAATACAAAAAATTTTGGAATGAATCTCGTTATTAATGATTATAATCCTACCGACAAAGGGGTTAACATTCTAGATTATTTTATGATTACAAACCTACCAAAAAGGGTCAAAATTCTACATTATTCATGATTAAAGTTTTACCAAAAGAGGTAATTAATTCTACATTTTTTATTATTATGATTCCATCGAAAGACTTCAAAATATTACATTATTTATGATTATCTTACCGCAAAGGGTAAAAATTTTACATTATTCATGATTATAAACCAACAAGAAGAGGTCAAAATTCTGCATAATTTATGATTATAAAACTACCGAAAGGGGTCGAAATTAAAATCGTACCGAAATGATCAAAATTCTATATTTTATATAAATATTTTATATTTAATTGACATACTATCTCGAGCGCTTGACTTATTTTCTCGAGCTAACGATTTATTGGAGTACTCGACTTGGAAGAAGTGTCGTACAGTCATGGAAATGGAAAAAGAAGAACATGAAATCATATTTGTTTGCCACCAGCTTGGTCTTCGACAAAAAGAAATAGTCGAGATATTATCAAATCTTTATGGTATTTTTCTCAGCGATAGACAGCTAAGACGGATACTTAAAAGGTATGATTTGTACCGCTATAAATTAAAAAAAAATCATTTTTGGAAAGATGTTTTAATTAGTCTAGCTGATTTAAAATTAAAAATCCCATTTTTTTTGTGGAGATTTTTCAGTTCTAGAATCAAATCTATGGTATAATTCCAAAATAAAAATCGATAATAAAACAATTTTTTACAAATCTTTTTTTGACAGACGGATAACAAAAATAAGAGATTTACTCAATGAAAAAAAACGAACTTATGACTACCAAAGAATTAAATACGAAAATGACCAAAATAATACCGTTTACTATACTCGAAGGATTAAAACGAGCTATATTACACAACTACAGTAGTCCCGAAATTGTTCATGAAAAAAAAAAAACTTTTAATACAGAAACAGAATACATTTGCAAATATTCAAAAGGCTCTAGGCACATTTATGATATTTTTGTGAAATCACTATATATAAGACCGAAATCCGAACTAAAATGGGAAAAAGTACTTAATATGCGTAATGACTTCAACTGGTCTAAAGTCTATATTAATATGGTAAAAAATATTACAGATACTAAATTAGAATGGTTAAATTTTAGAATACTTCATCGCATTTTCGGAACGAATAAATTTCTTAAGACATTTAAAATAAAACAGGACTCTCAGTGTACGTTTTGCGAAAATTTTGAAGAAGACATATATCATCTGTTTTATGATTGTCAGTTAACACGAAAACTGTGGGAAAACTTAGAAAATTGGCTTACTGAAAATACGTCTATAACACATTCTATAACGATAAAAGACACAATTTTGGGAAATTCTGGAAAAAATCAACATATTCTTAATTATATAATTACACTTACTAAACAGTTTATCAGTTTGAAACGCTTTCATAAAAAACCATTAAATTTTGTTGAATTAAAAAATTATATTTACCAATACTACAAAACTGAAAAGAAACGATATGAACTAACTGAGAAATCAAATGTTTTTGCCTTAAATTGGAATAATTATGCTTCACTTTTCGACAACTTGATTGGTTAAGTTAATATTTTATATTACCACTATAACATATATAAATATTGTAAACAGTGATTCTTCATATTAAGTACACCTGTGAGCAAATGAACTATTACATTAACATAGATCATATTGTACATATATATTGTATTTAATTTTAAGATTATAACCTTGTTTGGTATATGCAATATATTAACTTGATTTATTTTTATCTAACTCATAAATTGTCTTAATATGCAGGAACACTGTAAAGTATCGATACTTGTAATTTGTGTACGTATGTGGGTGTAAATGGTGTCCTTGTCTTATACATATTTTGTAAAAATGTTGAAAAATATAAATAAATAAAAAAAATAATAATAATAATAACTTATTGTCAGAACTAACTCATCCTGCAATAAATTTAAACACTGAATCGGCTGTTGCTGTTGTCGTAACTCGCCTAACTGGGTCGCATCATGTGATCAGTTCCACAAGTTCTACAAATAATAATGACAGAAACTATGACTTTCCAAAGCAGATAACATTTCCTTCATCCATTTAAGTCACTACTGGTTTCTTCTTAAATTCCAATTTCTCGCACTGTACTTTACATTTCCAAAAATAACAGTGAGAATGAGACATCATTTTCGTGTCAATCTTCGAGACTGTTCGCTCGTTCGTCTTCCGCCTTATGAAATTCGTTTTTTTAAAAATAATTTCGTAAAATTGCTATATAAGTGACTAAATTGATGTTTTAAATAAAGTTTGCAAAACAATGTGATGGTTAATAAAATATTTCATAATTTTTGCGAGTTCTGTTTTTTTACTGTTATACTATTGTTACGCTGTTCCAATAATTGAACCCACTTCTCCTTATAGGCGGGAAAATTCAAATTGATGTGACAAAAATTCAAAAAAATTAATTAATGATTTATATAACGTAAATGTAACCATTGAATAGCATAGCTATATGGCAGTAACGCGCGTCATTCAGATTGCCTGGAAAAGCTATGTCATTTATAATCCGATAACTACCATAGCTTTGCTGTTCAATGTTTAAATATTAACATTTGCTTTGCAATTTTTCTATATAAACATGTTTGAGACATGTGGCAAATACGGGACAATAACTGCCATTGATCATATGATCATTACACTGTGCGTTTGAAAATTTCACTATCTAGACTACTTTCCTAAGAAGTTTCATAGCAAAACAACAACAAAACCTGAGAAAAAAATAATTTATTAATGTTAAAATATACATTAAATTGCATTCGCAACTGAAATCATCCAAAATTTTCCAATTATCTTAAAAGTACCCCAATTTCTCCCATAATACTGAGACTGTGTACGGTTCCATCTATCTTTAAATTTTGTTTCTCGAGCTATGGAATTTCATCACCAGTTAAAACCAGAGCCATTTGAGATTCACAATGACGAGTCTGGAGAATATGTTACTTTAAAATATGTGTCATCTATCACTTTTTGAATTTAATCATAAAAATACATTCAAAAAGTGGTATATGAAAATATCATATACCTTTTTTTGAATGTATTTTTATGATTAAATTCAAAAAGTGGTATATGACATATTAAATACAACCAAAATATTTCAAAGAGGGGGTGGGGGGGATTTCTTATGCAGACGAAAATGACAGATGTTCAAAAAAAAAAAAAATAAAAAAATAAAAAAAAAAAATAGATAAATAAATATATATATATATATATATATATATATATATATATATATATATATATATATATATATATATATATATATATATATATATATATAAAAGCAACTGAGACGTTCGACTGCCTTGTAAAATGTTAAAATCGATGCTTCAGTGCTTGTTAAACTGACAGAAATGCCCAAAAGTTGTTCAATCAATATAAAAAACGCCATGGTTTGCCCTCAAGGGTCTGACATATGGTTAACATTCAACCCACTTTCTGAGGTCCCGTGTCACGGTAGACGTGGCACGATAAAGAACCCTGCTGTATAATGCCATCAGTGCAACCCACATTCAAAATTTCTGCACATTCGCCTATAGCTGGCGACGTCTCGATATAAGTGAAATATTCTTGAATGGAACGTTAAATACCATTACTCAACTCAACTTCAAGCCAATTTCAAAAGGCACCTTTGCCCCTTTTTATCCGATATAGGCTAATTCCATACTGCAAAAGTTGAACTAAATACACTTCTCGCTGTTCGCAGACTATAGAGATGAATCAATGTTTCGGTCAATCTACCGTATCTATGAAAATGCCTAAAATTTAAGGTGTTAATATGAGGCAGAAATAACTTTTTATCATTGACTTATCTGAACAAATCGTGATTTGGAGTAAAAAAAAAAGTACTTCCAAAGAATCAATAGAAATCGTATACATATAGATCTAGATCTAGATCCAGTAAGATCGTTTTGATTATGGCGGTAATGTGACGTCATTATTACATTGCAGTGTAACATGGCTAGGTACCAGTGCAGATTCTTGTGTAATAGAATTCTTCAGAAAATTGACAGTCAAATCCATTTGATTTGTTATTTTAATAAGCTAAAAAAAATTCTACATTGCGACTATGTCTTTTATTAGCAACTGACATCTTTACGTAGTCTAATTAAATTAGTGAAATGAAATAATTATTAGAATCTTAAATCATAAACAAAATAATAAACCATCATAAGTGGAAAAAATGTGCATTTAACAATTTGCTGCTCTCTCTATATAGGCTGTGCCTACAATCATATTAATGACAGAAACTATGAATTTCCAAACATATAACATAACCGTCATCCAATAAATTCACTCCCGGGTTCTCCGCAAATTCCAATTTCTGGCACTGAGGTCTATCAAAAAAGTAAAGAGAAAAAGAAGTTTGTTCCAAAAAAAGGTTTTCGTTATTATAGTTACCTGTTTGTCTGTCTTACAATTTTACCCAGAATGTTGAAGGTGAAAACTACGCTACGCTACGCAGTCTTACACAATTTGTAATAATTTTCACGTTGTTAAACCCCGATAACAACGTAAAAAGTGCAATTCAATTCCTAAATACCAATGGAGATGCATTTCTAGACGACATGTGCACTGCGGGGACGCAAATGACGTCATGAAAATATATATGACGTCATTGACGTTAACCGTGACATCGCCTATTCTTACGTCAGTAGGACGGCCAGCTTCCAACATGGCTGAAATTTCATAACTTTGGTCACGTGACTTTCGGTTTAAAATTAGGTACAAAATCGGAAACGATAGTCAGTCTCGAATTTTAAAGAAAACTGTTAGATGACATCGTTATAAATTTGAAATGAACAAATATTTTAAACAATAAATATTTTAATATTTTTTCTTTCAATTTATCTACAAAATAGCCAAATATCTCGATTAAGTTACGAGATAAACGCTGTCGGACAACACCGGTGCTTCAGACACGTATTGTGAAAAAATAAGAACATATGATGGGTTCTTATTATTCAATTATGAAATAATTTTCATTTCTTAATGTGATCATACTAAAGTTTTGTCCGAAATCGGTGTGGGATGCGATTCTGTCAATTCAGAAAATAGCAGGTGTTGCTCCGAGTCCATGATAGATTTTTCGTTTTTGTATACTTACCTCCCTTGTTTACAGTCCTTCGTATGAATACGATTAACAATTGACTTATTTCCTATGATATAATTTTTGTTTGCATACTTTAACTATAAAAAGAAAACTAAGATCCAAAAAGAAGTAAAAATTAATCGTTTTTCTTTTAGAAAATACTAAATGCAACATTGTCCAAGGAATAGAGATGTAACACAGGTGCTCGGGAGTTATAATTGAATTCTATCATGCTATGGAAAACTTATTTGCAATTTTCACTTCATTAAGAATTTGTTATAAACAAAGTTTTATATCTAAATTTGAAACTATGCTAAAATTTCAAATTTTAATATCAATGCATTTTTTTCCTTTTTTTTTTTTGAGAAATGATAATTTTCTTAAAAATTCTTTTCAATGAAACAAAGGAAAAAATTATTCCTCAACCAAAGTTAAAAATTTAGAACAAGTATTTCTTGCATGTGGTCAGTTACAAAGTTGCACTGGGGTTCAAATCTTCAACATGCAACAGCTGTGGGTTTTAAACCTCAGTCAATTTATACCCAAGACTTCAAAATTTGAAATACTGTCTCCTCACCTGGAACTATTCATTTGGTGGACTGTTTTACTTGGTACCAGAACAATGTGACAGGGCAAGTGGTTTGCTTGTGTGTGGCGTATGAGCTCAGTGAGCTTGCATCTTAACAAAATAAATTGCCCTGACGGTGTGATATTAGTAATTACAAGGCAGACCATTTTAAATACTGGTACATCTCCTGCATATATACTTGATTATAAACTTGCTCTCATTGCAAAAAGCTGAAAAATTGCTGATGCGACATTATAGGACATAACCATATACACTGTATATGGAAATAATTCTGTAGGCATGGGTAGTCAGATAATCATCATGAGAAAATATTATAATTAATATAATAATAACATAAAAAAATATAAAGAAAAAAATAAACAATAATTTTTTTAATTAAAAAAAGTTGATTGCTTATCTGTGGTTATGTGGAGTGGAGTGGAGTTACCTTGTTTTACGTCCCAGTCAAAATGCCACTTATAATAGGGGCAGGTTCTTAGAAAGTGGAGGAAACCAGAGTCTTTGCTGAAAACCTTTGGAAGGCAAACTAACAGATCTTCTCACGCTGGGATCAGCCAAAGTGAATTTCAAACCTAGGTGGCGAGAGGTACTGTATATTAAAGTGAGCTTTATACTACAACCTATAAGGCTCGTTATTTGTATTTGCAAAAATGTATATTTACATTTGCTTTGCAACTTTACTATATAAACATGTTTGAGACGTGTGGCAAATACGGTACAATAACTGACATTGATCACATGATCATTACACTATGTGTATGAATATTTCACTCTCTGGACTATTTTTAAGTAGTTTCATACAAAACAACAACACAGCCTGAGAAAAAAAAATAATTTTAAAATATAATTTGAATTAAATACACAACGGAAAATTTCCAATCATCTATAAAGTACCCTAATTTCTCCCATAATACTGAAAAAGTATGTATGTTACCATCTGTTCTGTAAATTTTATTTCCCGAGCTATGGAATTTAATTTCACCACCAGTTAAAACCAGTCATAATCGAGTTTCACATTGACGATAATGGACAATATGTAACTTAAAAACATGAAATACAACCAAAACATTTTCAGAGGGGAAATATCTCATACAGACGAAAATAGCAGATGTTAAAAAAGAATATATATGCAACTGAGACGGTCGACTGTCCTGTAAAAATGTTTTAAAACCGCTGTTTTCAGTGCTTCGATAAAACTTACAAAGATCCCAAAGTTTGTTCAATCAATATAATAAAAAGCCATGGCTGGTCCTGAAGAGTCCGATATATGGTTCATGTTCAAACCACTTTTAAAACGCACATTTGCCCGTTTTTATCCGACATATGCGCTGCTGCAAAAGTTGAAACTAAATAGAAATCTACTCTCCTCGCTGTTTGCGGGTGACGGCCATTCAGCATCTCAATGACCTGGGGTACGAAGCTCGGCACATAATGTTTATGTCGAACCATAAATTAGAAGCTTCTCCCAATCTTACAACAGAACTGTCTCAACACAACAGTAAAAACGTCATATTAACTCATTGTCAGAATTAACTCACCCTGCACTGAATCAGCTGTTGTACCGCGCCTAAATGGGTCACAATCTGGGTAGCATCATGTGGTCAGTTCCACAAGTTCTACGAATAATAATGACAGAAACTATGACTTTTCAAAGCAGATTTCATTTCCTTCATCCAATTAATTCACTCATGGTTTTTTCGTAGATTCCAATTTCTTGCATTGCACTTTTAAATTTCCAAAAATGACAGCGAAAGTGAGACATCATTTTCGTGTCAATCTTCGAGACTGTTCACTTGTTCGTCATCCGCCTTAGGAAATTAGTTTTTCTTTTTAAATAATTTGGTAAAATTGCTATGAAAATTACTAAATTGATGTCTTATATGAAATGTGCAAAACAAAGTGATGGTTAATAAAATATTTCATTATTTTTGCGAGTTCCGTGTTTTTTTTCATGTTGTACTATATTTTGTTTACATTGTTACGCTGTTCCAATAATTGACCCCGCTTCTCGTTGAAGGCGGGAAAATTCAAATTGATGCGACAAAAATTCAAAAAATTTAATTGATAATTTATATAATGTAAATATAACCATTGAACAGCATAGCTATGGCAGTTATTGGATTATAAATGACATAGCTTTACCAGGCAAACCAATCATAACGCGCTAACGTGCGTTATTCAGTTTGCCTGGCAAAGCTATGTCATTTATCATCCAATAACTGTCATAGCTATGCTGTTCAATGGTTAAGTAATGTGCAAAATAATGAAAATATCAACAAAATTAAAAATGGAATATATAGTTCCAATCTGTACAAATGATTAATATCCTGGTTTTTAGTGTGTGTGCCAATGTGCTTTTTTCAATTTTAGAATTCTGAACTTTGCTTTATTTGAAAGCAATATTGATATCAAATATATATATTTATTTTTTTTTTTGTTGAAAAATTTGAGTCAAAGTTGTCAGCTAAATCTGTCACTAAAAGATGTAAAGGGAAGAAGCACTGTAGATTCTGAGTATTGAATGTACAGCTACCAATAAAAGAGAGAAATTGAATATTTTTAATCTGTAAAATAAATTTCACAAAACAGAGTCAGATATTTTCTGATTTTACATGACGGTTAATCATATGATGACATGTTTGTCTGTGTTGCTGCATATGTTCTGACAGCTTCCTTGAGTTATAATAACAAACTCAGTATGCCATTATTCTCAAATAGATTTAGAAGAAACAACAAAGTAAATTTTAGTTCAAAACATTACATTCTATTGTTAAGATGTTCAACCTGTTTTTCAAAGGTTATATAACTGTGGTATGTAAGCAAAGAAGTAAATTTGTTCCTTTTTCATCTTGCAGTTAGAAGGACAATAGAATTTCAGACAAAGCATAAATGTGGACTTAAAATGTAGCATTCTTAGTAACCATACAGGTGAATAACAAAGCTTTCTTGTATCTAAATCTGAAATTGTAAAGTTACATGTAGTGTTGGTGTTGAAAACAGATACTGTCTGATTTGTATAAATCTCTTATGTAGACTAGATAACACCACTGTATTGTACCTTAATAAATTACTACTTTTCTGAAACAAAAGATATCAATTTCATCAAATGTTAGTGAGTCTAGAATAAGCTCAGGTGTCAAACATGTATCATAACAAGTTTTGAAGTTATCATGGCTTCATGCATAGCATATGCTAAATCCAAGATTTGGATACTCAGGCACTGCAGATTGCAAATAAACCTGAAAGTTAAGTTTAAAAGAAAAACTTAATATTTAGATGGCAAAATGACATATTCACTGTCTCACAACTTGTAAATTTATAATCTTAAAACTGTTCGAGTTGATAATATTTTGTAAGTAAAAATCCTACTGTGAATTCATCTGTCTCTCCTTCAGTGTTAGTGCTGACCAATGGAACCTGAATCATTGAAACAACTGTATGCATACTAATTCAGTGGCCTAACTGTGGTTCTATGCTTTCTATGCTTACATATTGAGAACAAATCAGAAAATTTGATTTAAAAAAACACAACACAACAAACAATAACAAAAAGCAGATGTTGGTCATTAGAATCAGTTAATCTCTCTGCACCACTGCTATCACAAGTTGCATCAGGCAACTGGCTTAACCCCACTTTCAATCTAGCACCACACTCTCTACAAATACAATTAAAATCTTTCAAAATAATAAAAGGGGAAAAAAAATAATTCAATTTTTGAGACAGATGAACGTATTTTAGTATTACTTAAGAGATATCGTGATGACTACAACAGTACAAGGGCCAGGAGGGCGATCACGGGCGCTTGTTTCGATATTTAAAAAAAAAAAATCCCTTTACCCTAACATAAGACAAGGTGTTCAACTTTCGCTATCCTAATTTTTGACCTACTTCGGTTCGGTCGTTTTTTCCTATTTATTGGTGGACAATAAAAATAATAAATGAATATCCCTCAAACCTTCATGCATTTCTCTACAAAATGGTACATATCGGAACTGCCGTCGCTGTCTCTAAAATATATAACACGAGTTAAACGGAGACCGTCCCTTGTATCAAACGCCATTTCACACTTAGAATGGCAATCGTCATTCCGTGCAAAATCTCGACAAACGTTCTGATTGGTCAATCTGTTTTACCTAAAAGAGATCCGAGAAACTTTACTTTCACTTTTGAAATATGGACCAATCAGAACGGGATGACGATTGCCATTCTAAGTGTGAAATGGCGTTTTATATAGGGGGAGGTCTCCGTTTATATCGTGTTATATAGTTTAGAGACATCGACGGCAGTTCCGATATGCACCATTTTGTAGAGAAATGCATGAAGGTTTGAGGGATATTCATTTATTATTTTTATTGTCCACCAATAAATAGGAAAAAAACGACCGAACCGAGGTAGGTCAAAAATTAGGATAGCGAAAGTTGAACACCTTGTCTTATGTTAGGGTAAAGGGATTTTTTTAATATCGAAACAAGCGCCTGTGAGGGCGATCTGTGTTTGGCTCCTGCGGTTGGATTTTCGTGGCATTGTTTTCTGCATAAAACTGATATCGAAACAAAACTAAGTAAAAATTAATTTCAAACTATAAAATTAAATATATAGAACAGTAATATATAAATAATATGAGTGCATATCCAATAATTAGCACGGTGTTTTGTTTTAAAAAATTCTCGGCATGCAAGTTATCCAATTTTGTCGACTTCCCGTGTGAAAACCGGTGCAAATGATGGTTTGTATCTGGTATCAAAATGACCGGTATGGTATTCTAAATACTATTGATCACATGTATAATGTTTTACCCAATCGGTGTGGGATGTGATTCTGTCAATTCAATTTACAGGGTGTAAACTGGCTCAGCACCACCCATTTTATTTTAACCTTTCACAACAAGAATGTCAAGAATTTCGACGTTTTAATTTGTTTTGATGGGTTAACGATTGTTGTGATCGTTTAGAAAAATCAATTATCCTTCTAATACATAAGAATTTTTATAAGGCGACACCTATTGACCAAAATTGAATTATTCCCCTTGAAAGGCCCTGAAGATAAAACAGCGGGTTTAACGGAAAATATCGAAGCTGGCCGTCCTACTGTACGTATAATATTTAATATTTAACCATTGAACAGCATAGCTATGGCAGTTATTGGATTGTAAATGACATGGCCATGTCAGGCAAAAAGAATAACGCGCGTTAGCGCGTTATGATTTGTTTTCCTGGCATAGCTATGTCATTTATAAACCAATAACTGCCATAGCTATGCTGTTCAATGGTTATATCTACGTTCTATTAATTATTAATTTTTTTTTTGAATTTTTGTCACATAAATTTGAATTTTCCCGCCTTCAACGAGAAGCGGGGTCAACTATTGGAACAGCGTAACAATGTAAACAATATATAGTACAACATAAAAAAAAAAATATGGAACTCGCAAAAATTATGAAATATATTTTATTAACCATCATATTGTTTAGCACATTTTATATAAAAATCAATTGAGTCAATTTTACAGCAATTTTACGAAAGTATTTAAAAAAAAAAAAAAAAAAAAAAAAAAAAAAAAAAAAAAAACGAATTCCCTAAGGCGGATGACGAACAAGTGAACAGTCTCGAAGATTGACATTAAAATTATGTCTCACTCCCGCTGTCATTTTTGGAAATTCAAAAGTGCTGTGCGAGAAATTGGAATCTACGAAGAAACCAGGAGTGAATTAATTGGATGACGAAATGTAATCTGCTGTGGAAAGTCATAGTTTCTGTCATTATTATTTGTAGAACTTGTGGAACTGACCACATGATGCGACCCAGATTGTGACCCATTTAGGCGCGGTACAACACTGATTCAGTGTTCAAATTTTTTGCAGGGTGAGTTAATTCTGACAATGAGTTACAATGACGATTTTTCTGTTGTGTTGAGACAGTTTTGTTGTAAGATTGGGAGAAGCTTCTAATTTATGGTTTGACATAAACATTATGTGCCGAGCTCCGTACCCCAGGTCATTGAGATGTTGAAAGGCCGTCACCCGCAAACAGCGAGGAGTGTATTTAGTTTCAACTTTTGCAGCATAGCATATGTCGGATAAAAACGGGCAAATGTGCGTTTTAAAAGTGGTTTGAACATGAACCATATATCAAACTCTTCAGGACCAGCTATGGCTTTTTATTATTTTGACTGAACAAACTTTGGGATTTTTTGTCAGTTTTATCGAAGCACTGAAAACAGCGGTTTAACATTTTTACAGGACAGTCGACCGTCTCAGTTGCATATAGAGCCTATGTATATTCTTTTTTAACATCTGCTATTTTCGTCTGTATGAGATATCTCCCCTCTGTAAATTTTTTGGTTGTATTTCATGTTTTTAAGTTACATATTATCCAGACTCGTCAATGTGAAACTCAGTTATGACTGTGGTTTTAACTGGTGGCGAAATTCCATAGCTCGGGGAATAAAATTTATAGAACAGATGGTACCATGCACAATTTTTCAGTATTATGGGAGAAATTAGGGTACTTTTTAGATGATTGGAAATTTTCCGTTGTGTATTTAATTCAATACATATTTTAAAATTAATAATTTTTTTTCTCAGGCTGTGTTGTTGTTTTGTTATGAAACTTCTTAAAACTAGTCCAGAGAGTAATATATTCATACGCACACTGTAATGATCATGTGATCAATGTCAGTTATTGTACCGTATTTGCCACACGTCTCAAACATGTTTATATAGTAAAGTTGCAAAGCAAATGTAAATATTTATATTTTGCAACTTCATAAAGACACTGCTCCACGTGCTCAGTGGCGTCACGGCTATGCGGGAAAGTTTGTCAAACGTTGTGTACTCTGAATTTAGGTACAGTTTGTTTTACAATCAATACAAAGGCGATTGTACAGATAATGAATAAAAAATAAACTTTAAATGCAAAAAAAAAAATAATAATAATAATAAATAAATAAATAAATAAAAAAAAGAGCAAAATGCATTCAACGTTACATTGTTTATAACGTACTTGCCACCTGCATGCAAATTCTTTGTGACGGGTATAAACTTGGAAAATAATGTACTATAGTGGCCATAGATCTATACCAAGTTTCCGTTAGTAGTTAAACTAGAGGATTTTCAACTTTCTAAAAACAAACTATAAACTTTATTTTTGCTACTATAGCTGACAAAAAAGCACAAGTTCACATGTTTCCACAACTTCCTTCGCACACCAACCCCAACATATTTTAACAAATTTCCCACCACCTGGCAGCACCGCCTCAACATGCTCTACCAATGTTAATTCACAAATAGAATTTTCAATGACATTCATTCATTCATTCATTCATTCATACATTCATCGTTTTTTAAAAATTATCTAAAAAGTAATTGTTCAATCAGTTATAACTTGAAAATGTAATTAATGTTCGTTTTTATTTTATCAAATTTAATAGATTGATCAGTGGGCGGGGTCAGATAGCCAAGACTGTTACAAATGGGCGGGGTCAGATGTCAATTTTAAAATAAATAAATTAAATCCAAATTATACAGCATCAGTTAAATATGTAACTTTGGACACGACCTTTATAGCATTTATAACACCCACTCACGATGTATCACCATCACACTTTTGTTTGTATAATTTGGAATAAGCATTATAAATCGTCACACTATGTATGTCCCATTTAACTTAATATATTACCATTTTTATTAACACTTGTACAATATATACTATGCCTATATGTAAATCCCGTTGTACTGTTATTACTGCTGTATTTATTATTATGAATGTTGATACTACATTCAATAATATTGTTACTTTTTTCAATTTGTTTTTTTTCATTGTGTTTGTGAATCCTGTATGCATCTTTTGTGTCAATAAACAAACATTATGAAAACTGTTCCTACATTTTGGGAGAATAAAAGCTTTCCTAGGCCCTAATCCTCTTTTTTTCTCCTACATGAAATATACGTTATGCATTGCATGTATTTAGTTTGCTGCTGTTGGATCATGCGTATAAAATCTGAAATCATACTAACACATTACAAGAAAAGATATCGGGTAAAACTTTAATATAACGTTTGTTAAATGATTTTTATTTATCATTAATTTGGATTTTATACAAAGAGAAAAGAAAATCGGATGTTAAATAATTAACAGTTACTTTTTCATTCTTAAACGAATTCGAAGCTATGTCAAATAAACAAAGTTCATCAGGTATACAATGTAGGTACAGTTGTGTTTTCCTCCTGATTTATATCTGAAACTATAAACAGAATGGAATTTTTGTGTTGCAAAAGTTGTCTCTCCCTGCCTAGGTTTGCATCTTACTCTACCAGAGTCTGTCGGGAGAAAGTCTGTCAGCTTTATAATGGTTTTATATTAGCTTCACAAAAATAGTAAAATTTCTTAGAGTCGGTGGATTCTCACATTCAAGAGTAGTAGCAAAGTAGAGTTGAAAGGCAAACACTTAGACAAAAAACAACGTAACATCTGGAACTCATTCACGATTTCAATATATACCTAAAGAGTATTTTTTTTTTTAAATTGGTTAAGATATGTAGACTTTGAAGTGGTAGGAAAGACTTGTTTTTTTGTCACAATTCTATCAAAAGTCGAACAATGGTAATCGTCAAACTCATTCAATATAACATCAATTGATACTTATATACAATAAGTTTGATTTAAATTGGCCATGAAACGCTTGCTGGATAGCGGTAACTTTCGCAACTCGCTCAATAATATGAGTGTTTTGTCAAAGGAAAACACGCTCTGTTTAAAGGACGCCCGTTTTCATAAATCTTGTCATCTTATGGGGTGAAGTTAAAGTTTAATTCGAATTCATTGATTGTAGGGCGAAAAAAGTTTTTAAAGATAAAAAAAAAATAATAATAAATAAATAAATAAATAAATAAATAAATAAATAAAAATAATAATAATAATAATAATAATAATAATAATAATAATAAATAATAATAATAATAACAGTAATAATAATAATAATAATAAATATAAATAGATAAAAAAATGTTGATTTTTCAGTCAGGATAATTTTGTTTTTAGTCCATTTGACAAAATTTGGCAAAATAAAATATATTTTGTGAAGCGTGCTTTTTTGTCATAATTTGTAATTGCGTTACGCTCTACTTTACCTTTTTTTACGTATTTTTTATACCTTTCTATTTAACTTGTAATCAATGTTTGTCTATTATTCATGTCTATTAATTGTAAAGAAAAAATTCTCTTTTTTATTCTCCAGTGAAATATTAGCTCAACAGCTACTTAGTATTTGATCGCTATCATTTCATATGGATTTGGTTCATCAGACAAACCTTAAAATCTTCTTTTTTTACTATTTATAAGTTAGTTTATAGTAATGCTTTGGAGTAGCGATGTGAAAGAAGTATTTTTCACTAAACTGTCGTGTATGTATAACAATCCTTATATTTAGAGAAGTTTTGTTTTTTATTTTTTATTTAACTATATTTTAATTTAATTTTTTATATTATTATTTTTTCATTTTCTTTATTTCACGCATTTTTTAAACATTTGTTTTATTTATTTCACGTTATATTCTATTTCATTATGGATTTTTTTTATTTTGTTATGTTCGATTTTATTTTTAATAATCTTATTTTTTCATTTTAATTATTTCACATTATTTTCTATTTAATTTCTAATATTTTTTCATTTTTTTCACGTTCTGATCTATTTTATTTTTAATAATTTTTTTTTTTTTCATTTTAATTATTTCACGTTATTTTCTATTTAATTTCTAATATTTTTTCATTTTTTTCATGTTCTGATCTATTTTATTTTTAATAATCTTATTTTTTTTCATTTTAATTATTTCACGTTACTTTCTATTTAATTTCTAATATTTTTTCATTTTTTTCACGTTCTGATCTATTTTATTTTTAATAATGTTTTTTTTTTTTTCATTTTAATTATTTCACGTTATTTTCTATTTAATTTCTAATATTTTTTCATTTTTTTCATGTTCTGATCTATTTTATTTTAATAATCTTATTTTTTTTCATTTTAATTATTTCACGTTATTTTCTATTTAATTTCTAATATTTTTTCATTTTTTTCATGTTCTGATCTATTTTATTTTTTATAATCTTATTTTTTTCATTTTAATTATTTCACGTTATTTTCTATTTAATTTCTAATATTTTTTTCATTTTTTCACGTTCTGATCTATTTTAATTTTAATAATCTTTATTTTTCCAATCTATTTATTTCATGTTTTGATCTATTTAAAGAGCATCCGTGAAGACATTTGGTAGTACACTAACGCCATTTAGTTTGGTCAGGATGTAATTTGATCGTTTTTTTTACCGATTTATTCTTAAAATGCTTAATTATAATTCAATCTTATTACCATAACAAAAAAGATTTAATTTAAACTAGATTATAAAATTTATAAATTTCACATTAACGGAATTCAAATCAACCGTAGACAAAGTTATGAAATTGAAAGAGATGAGTTGGGTTATTATGTTAAACAGTCAATTTTTACGATAATTTCTAGGTTGGTAAAGAAAACAGAAGCGCTTTGACAAAACCACCTATATTCTACAAGGGATCCGCCAAGCTTTCTCACTCAAGATCTACCCATTTGAGAATCAAACTTACGTGATTGGATTTGCTGAAATCTTCAATTCTGTCTTTTTGACTTGACTACCACCTAGATCAGAAAAACAAAGACATTGATAGAATATAATTTTTCTACAATGCGTTTTTGAAACAAAACGTTCAAATACCGTCATATCAATTATAAAGATTACGATAACAATTCAAAGCTGATCGACGTCCCTTAAATGTATTGAATGAAAAGTGTAAGAAGAATTTGAAATAATTGAGAATACTATTTATTGATTCTTTGGTCCAGTTTAGAGTCCAGCTTATAAAATTTGTAAATTAATAAACATTTCTTGGTTTAAAAAACATAGCTTTTGTTAAAATATGAACGTTTTTTCAATTAATATTGTGAATGTCCGAATACAAAAAAGATAAAAATGGAAGAACAAATAAGATACAGTAATAGTTTTGTTTTATGTATCTATTCACACAATTTGTTGCTTGTTAATTAAATATATAACTTAAATAATTTTCTCATGTAGGTAAATTACAAATTACGCTACTTACTTAGGAATGGACTACCAAAGTACTGCATATCAGTCTTTACGTGGAAAAACGATTCTGATTGTTGGAGAGGTCGTCAACCGTAAACGATATGTATGGGATGTAGCAAGACAATATGATATAAAGGTAATGTAATTTATATATAGTACATTTAATCTTTTTTGTCCTCAAAAATGAATGGTAAAAATAACATTTAAAATATGAAAACAAGTTCTTTTCGTTTCTATAAGTAAAAAAAATATGTAACATAATACTAGTAAGTAGGACATTTCATATTGTGGTTAAGTCTAGTGAATGCAAATTTCGGTGATTTTTGTATTTCATTTCTTTGTCGGCATCTCACATTTTGATCAAGATAATATACATGTTTGTTATCATTTGCGTTCATTCATTTCAAATGAAATAACTGCAAAAAAAATGGTCTTAAATTTAAACGAAAAGGCTTCTACGTCTTCTTTTTACGACGTTATAAGATTCAGATAACGGAATATTAAGAGTGATATTTCTCATTTGTAAGCTTTAGTTATAAAGGTTACGACAATTTGTTTGTTTTGTTTATAGGTTATTTACACTGACACAGACAAAGATGCCAATGCTAGGAATGATGCAGCTCATTTCATTCATTTAGATCTTTCTGATCATACACAAGACGAATCAAATGCCGACATAGTTTTGAATGTACTGAAATCTAGTGGAATCCAAATAGATGGATGTTTGACCTTTAATGATGACTTTGTAGTTCTCGTAGCTTTAATATCAACAAAACTGGGTCTGACTGGTGCAGGTGTGGAGGGGGCTAAAATTACCAAGAGTAAACATGACACATATGCATATTTGCGCCAAGAGCCAGACATACTCGACACTTGCCATTTTGTCGCAGATTCACATCGTATTTGTAACAAAAACGATATATTGTCGGTAATTCAAAAAATTAAACTACCTGCAATTATCAAAACTGAATATGGCTCCGATGCGTACGGTGTCTCCATGGTGACAAACAAAGAGGAATGCTTAAATGTTTTTGAGAAATTGCAATGTCTATACAACTCCCCGGCAGGCAGAGACCCCTCAATTCAATATGCATTCGGAACAAGCCATGGTCGGTCAGTTGTGTTAATGGAGCACATAGGCGGTACAGAACACGATGTAAATATCATTATGTTTAAAGGAATTCTTATAGATGCATTTATCACTGATAATGGGCCTACAAGAAAGGATACCTTTTTTGAGACAGCCTCGTCGTTACCAACATGTTTACCAAATGAGAAAAAAGAAGAACTAATTCAGGCGGCATTTCTGTGTTGTACGAAGCTTGGACTTTTAAGTGGCGTTTTCAACGTTGAAATGAAAATGACGGAAAACGGGCCTAAATTATTGGAGATTAATCCCCGATTGCCAGGCTACTGCAGTAGAAGTTATATTTTGCAGCTATACGGTGTAGATTTAGTAGTATGTGCATTTCTGATTAGCTGTGGGATTAAACCTGTACTCCCAAATCAACTTCATGCGGATGGTCATATAATGGGCGTCATGTGTGTTGCATCAATTCATGGCCTTGCTCTCAAAACCCCGGAAATAGAAAAGCAAATCAAAATGCTTTCGTTAAATAAGGAAATAGGGTATTTCAGTATTTATGACGAGTCCTTTTTGATAAAAAGTAAAACTGGAATGGATTATTTATGCGGTAATATCTATGTTAAGGAGCACGATCTCGAGGCTGCGAAAAGAAAACTGCTAAAAGTATGTGATGATCTTGGTATAAATACACCAGAATACCCGGTCAGCTATTTTCTTAAAGATTTTAACTCTGTTTGAAGAAAAAAGAGAACATGATACATAATAAATAGACATCAATCATCGGACAGTTAACACAGTGAAAACCATTTAAATCTGAAACATTTATATGTTTCATTAATAGAATTATATTAATTGACTTTATCTTGAAAACAAAACAATACAGGAGTAGTACTCTCTCCTGGAAGTCTCTCGTTTGTGGAGGGACAAATGATTTATAATTCACTATTATACATCCCGAAATATCTATGATTATTCTTTTATTATTTATGTGCTTTCACCAACTCATTATAAACGATAATATTTTTCAGAGGTTTTTTTTTTTTATCTTTATTTATTTATTTTACAATTTAATAGATATTTTGAATTAAAATTTATATAGAGACTGTAACTGAAGTTGTTTAAAATTTACTTTACCGGGGACTGAATGTTTAAGTGAAAAGTCGCAAAGGACAGAATATAAAAAAAAACGAAAT
The DNA here is from genome assembly GCA_029721355.1 of Tegillarca granosa. Taxonomy (NCBI): domain Eukaryota; kingdom Metazoa; phylum Mollusca; class Bivalvia; order Arcoida; family Arcidae; genus Tegillarca; species Tegillarca granosa. Next base: position 2,868,457 of record CM056599.1, read on the forward strand.
ATTTCAGGGGCATCAACTCTTACATAGATTATCATATGGTCATGAAACGTGCTCCCTTGTCAGGTCTTGTCATGTTGATAATTTATGCAATTACTGTTATTATCTGTAAGTAAAAATTTTCAAGAAAATCGTCAAAAATTGCAAAATTTTGAAAAAAAAAAAAAAAATCAATATGTAAGGGGCACTAACTTAAATGGTTTATCATACATTCATTAAATTTGCCACTTTCTTTAATTTTGTCATGTTGACCATTTTGCAATTAATTGTTATTATTTATCTTTAAAAGGTTTAAAAAATAAAATAGTAAAAACTGAAATTTAAAAAAAAAAAAAAAAAAAAAAAAAAAATCAGACTAAAATAAGGCTCTCGTTAAGGCGCGTCCTGGACAGGACGCAGAAAAGATAGCTCTAGTGTTTAACGCATGGAAAGATCATTATCATGTTTTTTTGTTTTTTTTTTAGAAAATTTTTCACTCGATGATCAAGTTAGTCGGTAACAACAGTGATGATATCGGAAACGGAAACGCTAATAAGTGGGATTCATATTCCTAATTACCTGTGATATGCTTATCTTCACACCTTGAGACTTGTCTGTCTTCAATCATGTCACCATTCGTAACCAGGTAGGAAAACGGGACACGTGGTTTAATATTGTATACACAGGTAATTAATAAAATAAAAACCATTGTTTGGGATGCGAAAAGTATATGACAGATTTAAAATACTGTTTTAGATTTAAAATACGTGTAACTGTTTTTTACACATACTATTTCTAGATCGCCGCGAATAGGCACGGTATTTCCATTCTTTAATTTAAACGGACAACTAAAAAATTAGGAAATATTAGTGGTACCGGTGTTGTCAAAAGCCTAAACATGCACGTACATACAAAAGCTGTGCCATGTTAAAAGCTCACATGACGGATGACCAGGTGAGATAATAAAAACAACAACAACAACAACAATAATAATAATAATAATAATAATAATAATAATAATAATAACGCCATTATGGACTGGGTTAGATTAGATTAATGATGCTTCACGCCCCATTCAGGATTATTTAAGTACCGTCAAGGCTATCAGCTCTGGGATGGTGTAGGAAACCTGAGTGCCTGGAGAAAACCGCAAACCTTCGGCGAGCAATCTGACAAACATTCTCAAACTTAAATGTGCCCCATTGGGATTTGGGTCCAGGCTGTTAGAGGCACTGTTATCTGTAAGCGCGCCTGACCACTCGGTAACTGAGGCCCCGATGCCTTAATGAAAAAGGGAGATAATGATTAGAGAAAGATTATAATCACCATTGTTCATGAAAGTTTTTTTTTTAAAGTTTGTAATGAAATATGTCTAAACATTTTATATGTGTGCTTATGTTTGAATATAACGTAAAATTAAACACGATTTGATAACTATCTGAACTATCTATATTATTTTCGCACAAAGATCACAATTATCCGTGGCCTACATCATATATAACATTGACACCAAGATTTAAATATAATATGTATAAATTATTAACTATTTATTGACTCTTTGATAACTAGAACCGTGACCGAATTGCTAGGTAATCGTAAACACACCAACATGCTTCAACACACTTGTTGTTTCTATACCATCAAAGAAACGAGTCAACAGAACTACATAAAACAAAATACAAAATAGCAAAAAGGTTTGTTGCGAAGAAATATTTATTTCAGAGAATGATAACTAGATTAATGCTTTAATCGGGTAAAATAAATGATTATCTTTGATTTTCGTTTCTATAAAGCACTTTTGAAAGTAGGGTAAAGGGGAACTGGATAAATAGGCTTTTAGAACCATAGGACCAACGGAAAAAAGCCACTTAAACATTTATATGAGAACTGCCATAGCAACTTCAATCAATACAAACACGAACAACAGAACCACCCAACTTGTTTTATAAATATGTAACTATGAACACACAGGTGCAAATATTTTATAGGAAACAAATATTTTAATTCAATTTAGGAAACTTAAGCTAAAAACTGGTTGATTAAGGATCAAACGATACAGAAATGGGTATAGTAATGTTTGGTCCGTCATCGATTCCCTTCAGTGTTAACAGTCAGACTTCTTATAGTGTTTGTCTTATAACATTTTATTTTACCTCTATATATATTCATGTTTTATCTTTTTTCAACAAAAAGTATGAAAATTATCATTTTGATAGTTTATAAGCATTTTAGACAAGCTCACGATAGGTTGCAATATTTCCTTTTCCATACACTGTTATCTGGAAATTGCATCGTATTTTTATAGAAGCTCTCTAAAATTTTGCAATTTAACTAAATAATAACTTATGCTTGTGATAAAGAAACGTTGGATTTTTTTATTTCATAAGTCTCAAATAGGTTTCTAGAGTCAAATAATTCATTTATGGCCAGAGCCGTGACCATTTGTCTGGTAGTAAACATATTAAACAAACATGCCAGTCCTTGTCCAAACCACAATCCCAAATAAAAAAAAAAAAAAAAAAAAAAAAAAAAAAAAAAAAAAAAAAAAAAAAGGATTTGAAAGCTATCTGAAATATTCTCTGAAATATAAATAATATACTATAATGTACCATGCATATGTAGGTGTAAAGTCATACAAAAGAGTTATTATTGAAAAGCATCATTATTCCGAAAAAGCCATCAAAAATGAATTTAATACTATACACTGGTTTAAAGATCACTGACTTTTGAAAATTAACCAAGTGCATTGAAGTTTATAGTTTTTTATACAATCTACAAATGGTGTTGTTTGTTCACTTTTTTAACATTTTTTATTGAACCTAGCTTAAGGTAAATATTACTAAACAATCCTGTATATTAATGGCCTTAGAATATATTCATAAATATTCATGAGTTTATCAATACAATCTGCTATGTCATCATATAAAACATACTTTGATCTCTCATATTTTTATAAGAAGGTATGAGTTGGTTGACTAAAAAGCAGTCATGTTCTATACTCATGTTAAAGGGTGATAAATAATAAAATTTTTCTTACGCATTGATGGAGCATAAATTATTGCCAAAGACACAATTATCTCCCCATAAATATTATTAAAATTGCCACTAAAACATTCACCTGACACATTTGCCATCGCAACTAAAAACTAAACGCAATACCTAGCTTAACAGAATGGGTCAGGTACATACAAATACATTATGGAAATAACAGAACGTTTCAAGTACATAGAAACACATTTTGGGATTAACAGAACGTGTCAAGTACACACAAAAACATATTGGGATTAACAGAACGTGTCAAGTACACACAAACACATATTGGGGTTAACAGAACGTGTCAAGTACACACAAACACATATTGGGATGAACAGAACGTGTCAAGTACACACAAACACATATTGGGATTAACAGAACGTGTCAAGTACACACAAACACATATTGGGATGAACAGAACGTGTCAAGTACACACAAACACATATTGGGATTAAAAGAACGTGTCAAGTACATACAAACACATTTTGGGATTAACAGAACGTGTCAAGTACACACAAACACATATTGGGATGAACAGAATGTGTCAAGTACATACAAACATATTTCGGGATTAACAGAACGTGTCAAGTACATACAAACACATATTGGGATGAACAAAATGTGTCAAGTACATTTAAACACATATTGGGATTAAAAGAACGTGTCAAGTACATACAAACACATTTTGGGATTAACAGAACGTGTCAAGTACACACAAACACATATTGGGATGAACAGAATGTGTCAAGTACATACAAACATATTTTGGGATTAACAGAACGTGTCAAGTACATACAAACACATATTGGGATGAACAAAATGTGTCAAGTACATTTAAACACATATTGGGATTAAAAGAACGTGTCAAGTACACACAAACACATATTGGGATTAAAAGAACGTGTCAAGTACACACAAACACATATTGAGATTAACAAAACGTGTTAATTAGTTGACCATAAACATGCAGGTTTAAACATTCGATAGGAAACAAGTATTGTAATTCGATTATTATATAAAAAAACGCATATATATATATATATATATATATATATATATATATATATATATATATATATATATATATATATATATATATATATCCCTTTTATACTTTTCAAACAAGAAGTATGAAAATTGTCATTTTTGATAGTTTGTAAGCAATTTTAGACAAACTCATGGTATGTTGCAATATTTCCTTTTTATACACTTTTAATAGGAACTAGCATCGTATTTTTATAGAAGCTCTCTAAAATTTTCAAAATTAACTAAATTATAACCTAAGCATGTAATAGCGCTAATAGCATTGTCCTTTTCCGAAAAACATAACCTTTGGTGCATACGCATAGGTATATTGTAAGGAACTTCTATTTAATTAATCAAATTGTTTATAAAATGTATATTTGTAGCCCAGATAAACCCTTATATCTTTATTATTTTTTATTGGTATTCACTATATTTACAATAATAATTACTTGATCACATCAAATGTATATTAAATGTCTTTTCAGAGAGAGAGAGAGAGAGAGAGAGAGAGAGAGAGAGAGAGAGAGAGAGAGAGCATTCTACAAATTGTGATTGTTCATAACTAATTTTATGACAGTTGTTTACACAAAGCAGTATAAAAATTACATAATCATGAGACTTCTTGAAAATTTAGAAAAAGTCACTTATATGACATAATATAATGGAATTATTGTCATTTTCTGAAATGTTCGCATTTTATTTTTCTTTATGCAATGTTTTTCTATATTGTACAAATCTGACAAAATTTGTTTAAACCTTTTCAGTGATAACTTAACACAATTGAATTTATAAATAAAATTATTAACGTGCATTTTAATTAAGTTTTAAACTCTGTTAATGCATGTAAAACTTCCAAAGATAAAAAACAATTTGGTAAAATCTAAGAAAATACAAGTTAATTGAATAAATTTTCTGAAAATTTTTAAACATGTTCACTTTCCAAAAGGTGAATAACTGTTTTTTCTCTTCTCTGTTTATAAAAGGTACATAATAAAATTGTTTATACAATAATTTTACAAAGTATACATAAGTATAAGTACCGATAAAATAATAATAAAACACAGAAGATTAATTTATATATCATTTATTACCGTGAAAAGGGATATACAAGATTATTATAAATAAATCTAGTTATTTTTGATGGACGCAATCCAGCAATATAGCTTTCGCACAAACACGTTTTCTTTCTGTTGTTTACGTGTTAGACTTCCGCGCATGACGCAAGCTGACAATTAACATATTATCGTATTGACCCAAGCTTTTAGGATTTCCATTTATTATGGGCAAATAGAGATCTTACGTTTAAAACGTATAACTCGTACGTATTTAAGTATAGCACATGTATATTGGAAATCAAAGTACTGTGATGCTTGAATTGCATCGTTCATTTTATAACATAAGCATTTTGATATAGTAATACACTGATGTGTAGACTTTTACGTATAACAGGATGCAATCGCAATGACTATTTCTGTTTCTTGGTTGGTTGTAATGCTGTGTAACGTCGCTTCAAACAATTTGTCAGCTAGTTGCGACGAAAGCAGTTATATCAATCGCTAACAATTAATCTCATCGAAAATGAAATGTGCGAATGTTTTATGGTCTGCCTTGTATTATCGTGTTCACTTTTATGTCCTAACTCACCGAGTAAAATATACCACATCCCTAGTCACATTTTACTGATACCGGATTGGCCAGTTGACAATACGTCAGACGAAGAGGCAGTATCTTAAATTTTAATATCTTATGTTTGGCCCGGCCGGCGCTCGCACCCGCGACCCTCCGTTCTCGAAGCGAAGCTCTACAACTTGGCCACTGGGGCGGTTAATTAATTTGTAGAAGATGAAAGAGTGAAGGAAACCCCTGCCTTCTGATCTTATATAAATTTTCTTTAGTTGAAACAAACACATGAATAGACATGTAGCTATAGTATTTTCCAAGCACATTCTTAAATGATAGTATAATTTTCTTAAAAAGAAAAGAAAATAAGTCTGGTATTAATGCAAAATTAAACATTTACAAATAATTTTGAAAAACAACGTAAACCCACAACTTTTTAACCAATTTAAATCTGTGCGTATTTATTCCTATACTTTAAATCATTGAAAACCGGATGTCCGGCGTGAAATTTATACCTTCATATATACATAAATTGATGTATACATGAAGCACTTGAGAGAAGATCTTCAAAGCCAAACGAAATTTACTGATTTTTATACCTTTCTTTTACCGTAAAATTCGTGGTACGACATTCGAATAAAAAGATAAATAAAAATAATCAAATACTCGACTGAGGTCGAGATTGAGAAATTTCGACCTCGGCAAAGCCTAGTTTAAGATGAAAAATCTGACCACTTGATCGGGATTTCTCCATCTTGACCTCATACTCGTAATCGATTCTCTTTGTCTTAGCCGGCTTGAGAATAATAGAATATATCATATGCGTCAGTGGTAGATAGAGGTATCCCACCCGAGTGGGCAGATTTCGTGTCTGGAACGAGGCTTTGCAATCGTCATGAGGAACAAATAGTACTGATATTGTTGCTTCTCGATTGTAAACAAGTTTGTTTTACTATTTAACTTTGAGACCTACTTATTTGTCTAACATGTTCAATGTATTAAATTGATATAGCTTGTCAAACAGAATCAGTTTGAGCAAGTACAAAGACAGTTGTACGTACTATGTGACTTTTACAGTGTTAATAAGGCTTATCTTTAATAGTTTTTATGAATATCATGTGGGGAAAGTTTGATGAAATTTAAAACTAAAACGATGGTCTCTAGAATGTTAACAATGAAAAGTTGAAGCACGATGAAAAATACAAATCATAATAGCTCACTTGAGCACTTTGTGCTCAGGTCAGCTAACAAAGGTTTTTTTTTCTAATTTGATCTAGTGACCTAACATGGCCCATATACAAACTTGAACTAGGGTTTGTCAAAAGGTACATTCTGGGCAACTTTGAAGTAGATCAGAAAAAAATTTTGACTTTAAGGGAGTTAAAGGGTTTTTTCCTATAATTTGACCTAGTGACCTACTTATAGACCAAACACGGCCCATACAAAAAATTTAGCTAGCTTTTGTCAAAAGGATTAATCTGAGCAAGTTGGATAAATTTTGTCCAAAATTGGCGCCTCAAAGTTGTTATCAAGGGTTTTTTTTCTGTATTTCCATCTACGTATTGACCAAATTTGACCATATATAAACTTAAGCTAGTTTTTTCGAGACAATCATTCTGAGTAAGTTTGATGATGATTGGGCATAAATTTTGATATCAAGAGTGTTTACAAGATCTTTCTATAATCTAACCTATTGACCTAATCATTGACCCAACATGTCCGTAAATGCACTAGAGCTAGCTTTTGTCACAACGATTATTCTGAGTAAGTTTGATTAAGATTGGTTTAAAATCAGGGTCTCAGGGGTGTTTACAAGGCTTTTCTATAATTTTACCTAGTGACCTACTTATTGACCCAAATGGCCCATATACAAACTTGCACTAGCTTTTGTCAAAAGGATTATTCTTTCATAAAGACTGGACTACAATTAAGTCTCAAAAGTGTTAACGAGGCTTTTATATAATTATACCTAATGACCTACTTATTGACCAAACATGACCCATATACAAACTTGGTCTAACTTTTGTCAAGAAGATTATTTTGATCAAGTTTGATGAAGATTAGATTTAAATAAGGGCCTCGGTAGTGTTAACAAGGTTTTTCTATAATTTGACTTAGTAACCCACTTATTGAACCAACATGACCCATATACGCACTTGAGCTAGCTTTTTTTTTAAGTGATTGTCTTTGGGCAAGTTTTAAGTAGATTGGATAAAAAATGTGGCCTCTAGAGTGTAAACAATGGAAAGTTGACGCACGAAGGACGAAAGACGCCGCATGAGGCAAGACGGACAAGACCCGAAAAAATAGCTCACTTGAGCATTTTGTGCTTAGGTGAGCTAACAATGTTTTCTCTAATTTGACCTTGTGACCTACTCATTGACTTAACATGGCCCATATATAAAGATTATTGATTTTTGAATCATTTGAAATTATCGTTCGTTCTTCATAATGATTGTGGATGCGACGACAACAACAACGATGATGATGATGATGATGATGATGATGATGATAAATATTGTGGTGGTATTTTTGGTGGATGCAGTAGCATGAAACTTCCATTTTTAAACATAATTTTGATTTTACTTTAAGACAAATAACTTGAATCATTTATAAACACAATTTGTAACAAAAGTATCTGTATTATAATTGTAAATTCCTTAAAGTGTTCCCCGGTGTCTTTATAAACTGATTGCCATCTTCATCTTTATAGCAATTATTATTCAATCTGTTAAAACTTTGGACACTGAATTGATGTGTTTACCACTAAAATCATTTATTACTGTGATGTTGATTTTGTGAGCTAGCACTTTAACAAAAAGAATAAGAGGGTATAATTAGCCCTAACGCTCACATAAGGATATGTCGAAAATTGTTTTCAAAATGCAATAAACAATATATGAATTACAGAAACTTTTTCAATTTTTTAAAAGTTTAAAACTGCTACATTACCCAATCAGACTGTAGTAACTATAGTACAATAAATAATTTCCAAATCATTAACCATTTCAGTATACTTATGCGGCACTTGATCTTTGAACCTATATCCCTGAAACATTTTAAAAATAATTGAATATTTTAAGATACACGTCTATACACAAAGGCTTCTTATGCAACTATGACCTGAACCTTTGACCTTGAAACATATATCACAATGATCTTCATATCAGTATCATATGGAAGATACCATCAACAAAATGTTTTTGATAGACAACATATTTGTCCTTTTTTAGCAAAAAAAAAAAAAAATAATAATAATAAAATAAAATAAATAAATATATAAAAAAAATTAATCGGTATACCAATGGGCACATACTGTGCAATTTTGCTTGCTGAATTGTTTCTTTATTCATACGAATCAGAAGTATTACAGAACCTTGTCAAATCTGGAGAGACGACTGTCGCTAAATCATTCAACTCCACACACAGATATATAGATGACGTTCTATCCCTGAATAATCCCAATGGAGAACATGTGAATGCCATCTATCCAAGTGAGCTTGAAATAAAAGACATGACGGATTCTTGTGTTTGTTCCACTTTATATATGGACTTTTACCTCAATTATGACACCCACGAAAGGTTACTTCTGAAGGTATACGACAAACGTGATGACTTCAATTTTTCTATTGTAAACGTTCCGTGTCTTTGCAGTAACATCCCTGCTTTTCCTGCGTATGGTGTATTTGTTTCACAGTTAATACGCTAAAGAAGAGCTTGTTTTCACTATGGAGACTTTCTACAACGTAACAAACTGCTTGCAATTAAATACAACTCAAGGATATTGTACGCCTAGGCTAATCAAGGCCCTTAAAAAGTTTTACGGCCGTCATCACAATATTAATGATAAGTATAGAGTCACTGTATCCAAACGTATATTGTATATATTTGACTTACTATAGTTCCTTTTTCCTTTTATTCCCAAATTTGACTTTGCACGTGACGGGTTTTGCTAGGTAGACAGGAGGTGCTTACCCTTCCGGAGCACCCGATCTCACTTCCTTGATGGAAGTTCACGTGTAAAAATTCGCCAGTTTCCAAAGTTTTAATCTTTTTTGGAAGGGGAGGATTGTGATTTGGATATAGACTGATATGCTTGTGTTTTATTTATGCTTACAGAAAAAGTTCATATAAGCAATTTTATATTTTTTATGCAGCCATAACTTTGACCTTTGAAAGTATGACCACAAATTAAATATCGAAATGATCGTATAATCGATACCTACAATATTCTAACAACATAACTCTATAAAAAGTTTATTGATATCACATCAATTTCTTTCTTTCATCATCGGTTTCAGAGAAGAAATTTTTCAAGCTTTTGCACCCTAATGTCACCTTGCATTAGTTTTATTAGCCATGGTCACGTCATGAACAATTCTGAATTTCACCTGCCTATACATGCTTCTGACCAAGTATCGTTGAAATTTGTCCAGCAGTTTTGGTTGAGAAGTCGAATATAAATATTAACGACGCATGCATGCACATTTACACGCTGCGCCATGCAATAATTCGACATGCATATTTGACACAAAGCTAAATATTCACATTACGAAGAAAATTAAATTATTTAAAAGGGTTTCACTAAATTCAGACATACTTGTGTTTTCCTTTCCTTTAGCGGCTTTATTGATTATTAATGTATATTGCTATATAATTACAAACTGCGCGTGATGTCCGAATTTATTGTGTTTTAATCGGTCGATGTATTCTGTATGTGACAATGTGTAATAATCATGCGGGTTAGGGTAGAAAACCCTTGAATGGTCCATTCAGCTGTAGGTAAGATTGCTATTGTTAGAACGTTAACCACAGTATATTCCCTTTTGCTGTCAAGCTAGCAGACGATATTACCTGGCCAGCGAAAATGATAAAGACTGTCATGCGCAGTTCTATTTTCTTAACCCGTATGATTTTTCAGCGATATATTTCCGGAACAACTGTTTGTGTGTTTTACCATATTAAATCACCGCAAGGATTTTAAAAAGCTGTGCATTTTATACTCCAGCTAAGATGGCATTTATTTTGTTGTCAGTTAATTACGACAAAATGCATACGTCATAACGGTATGTAACACGCTACAAAATTTTTTGATATCTCTTCATAAACCTTGAAAAACTAGTGCTACGGCAGACGTGAATCAGACAGTAGTGCTACGGCAGACGTGAATCAAACGGTAGTAAAATCAAATGAATGACCTTAAATTTGCTGTAAAACAAATCCGTCTGCAACTTACTGCTGGCTTGCATAGCTGCATACGGCGAAGAATTTCGACATTTTTTGTTATGTTCGTTATTCCTCAAAGCAATAGAAATTCCATCCGATGATGCCCCTCTACGGTGTAAAATCCCAACTGTTTACTTGCAAGCATGTCGGTTTTTGGCAGACAATTTGTTATCCGTCATCGTCGGGTTATATTTCAATAACTTTGCAAAAATTGAAAAACAATCCTTAAAACTTTTTTTTTAAAATCACGAACTAAATATTTAATGCATCATTTATTTTCAACTATTTGACCTATATTCTCAATACACGATAATGTTCATTACGTTACATGCATGACCTGTTCTTTTCCGATTCACACACTTTAATGTCCCCAGCTAATGTAATACATGAATAAAATTGTAAAATATCACGAAAAGTGTGTTTTTAAAAAAGAAAAATCAGATGAATTAATGTTCAAAACCTTAATAATTATATTTGTTATATGTCATAAAAGGAAATTGGTATGCGGTATTGAATAATTCAAACTTTTGGATCCAGTTTATTGCTATGAGCAAATAATTTAATGTGTTATTTCACAACAATTCAAAACGTTTGTTAATTTTTGTTGACAATTTATTATATAAAGCACATGTCAAATAAACAAGGATGACCATTCTAAAACTTAATAGAATAGAACATTATATATAAAGTTATAACAATCATAGTGCTGACAGCACTAATGGAAAGGTTGGATAAACATGTGTTATTTTCTCTTACCAGACCAGGTCTGACAGAAGGTTTCAAGGAAAACTGTAAAATTTTTATATAAACCTGATGACTAAGTGAAACAAATTACATATGTAGCAAAACTGGCACACATCGTAATGTTACTTGAAAACAAAATGAATTCCTGTTAATCATTTGTAGTTCAAGATGCAAATGGTAGATCACACCCTCGTTGGGTGAAACGAGTTGCATTCTGTCAAATAAATACAGGTATGGTAGTAAATAGGCAGTGTTTCGTAACATGTCTACAAAAAGTTATAGTCTTCAAGATAATTAACCATTTCGGTCTTCTTATGCATCTATGACCTTGACCTTGAAACATTTGTCAAAATAAATGTTGTATCAATACAAAATTTCCAGATTTATTGACAAATACATAATATACTATTTTAGCCCTTTCCCAACTAAGTGCCTTGTCATTTCCCCATGTTACCATTTGTGCAAATCTGAAACTAGTTTGTCAAGATTTTAGAAAAAGAAATAAATTAAAGATTGATAACAAAATACATGTCATCTTAGTTGCCGGGACTGAGTATAAAATGCTTGACGATTTAAAATCCTTACGGGAATTTAATATGGTAAAACACAACCACACCTAATCCGGAAGTTTATCCCTATAATAATCATGCATGTTAAGATAAAAAATTTTGGAATAATCGCTGTTTTTCAGTCTATTCCCTTATGTCAGGGGCGTAGCGTGAGATTAATTAATACCGAGGCAAATGAATAATCACGCCACAGGCGTGAATAAGCGCCGAAGGCGCCACCTGCAAGGGGGTTCGGGGGCATGCTCCCCCGGAAAATTTTGAAAAAATGGTGTAAAATGGCGCCATCTGACAACATCTAGACAGTTTGATCTATTTAATTTTTATGTACAAAACGTCGTTTCAAAAAGTCCAAAAATGTGAATTATTGAATGGTATACTTGAGTGTTCGAGATTAGCCACTATAAATGCAATGTTACCTACAATTAATTGTGAAAAAAGAAGACATACAATCAAAGATCTTTTTAAACTTTACTGATTCGTTTTATATTTAATATAAACTTTTGCAATTCAAATGTGCAATTTGCCGATCCTTCTATGTCCTGTGGCATCAAAGCGATGGAGCACACGCTCCCGATCAATTTCAATATCACGGTGCACGTACATGCATGCAAGGCCATTGAACCTTTCTTCGGTCATTGTTGACCGGCTCCAGTCCTTCAGCCGGCGCATGGCTGAAAATGATCTCTCACAGGGCACTGCACCCACTGGCATTGTAAGAAGAATGTGGAATATTTCATGAATGTTAGGATAATAATTGGGGTCTGCTAAACTTAGTGATTCCGCGAGTGTTTCCACTTGTTGTGTAGAACAAAACTCCTTCCACTTTTCGACTTCGGCGTGAAATGAAACTGGGCTTGGCATATCCTCACTGTAACTATCAAACACTTTTGCCATCTCTATGTCTGTAACTGTGCTAACTACTTTTGGAAGCAACTTTGAAGCTAGCAAAATTGATGACATGTTCACCGGGAACCTCTCTTCCAGCTGAGCAACACAGTGATCTATGAAGGGGTAGAACATATTTATTCGAAAGTAGACAAGTGCTGAATCACATGCATCTCCAGCAGCTGCACGATGGGCCATCCTACCAGAAACTCTAGGCTTTTCGATACACACATTTACACATTCAGCCAGAGTTGAAGCACGCGTAAACAAAACTTGAAATACTTCATCACTTCGCTGATTTTTGATAACTGATTTGCAATGTTGAGCATCATTATATGCTTTGAAAAGATCACAACTGGTTTTCTGTAATGCTTGAGACAAAGGATGTGTGTAGCTCAAAATGTGTTGTGATATGATTAGAGCAATTATAAACACACTGGACTGAACCTGGCGCATGAATGAGGCAGCTTTTAGTCGCGCGTCAGTAGATGAGCTTTCATCTAATATGTCCTGCAATGCACTAAATATAGACTTATATTTTGCGATAAATGTAGACAAAGTATCAACCCGTGCATTCCAGCGAGTTTCGCAAAGTTTCGGAATCGACTTTTTCGCCCTTGCATTATTTATTAATGTTCCACTGGAGCTTTCACTTGCGTCGTCATCATTTACAACAAGAATCGCGGTATCATCATCTGATATATATCTCTCTGCGATTGATTTCCTTTTTGGACTTGCCCCCATAAACCACGTGATGTCGTTCACTGAATCAAAAAGATTCCGTATGGTTGGTACAGCTTTACATGTAGCAGAAAGAACCAGATTTAAAACATGAGCTCTGCAGTGCTGATAGAATGCGCGGGGCTGAACGTCTTGAATTCGTGTTTTTACACCGGAAGTGTTCCCGGACATGACGCTTGCTCCGTCGTACCCTTGTCCACGCAAATAACCGATATCTAAATCGCAATCTCTGAGTGTCTTAAGAATAGCATTTGCTATCGATTCCGCGTCACATTTTTCCATTTCAATAAAACAAATAAAGTTTTCGTTCACTGTTGATTGGTCGTCCACATAACGCAAACAAACTGACATTTGCTCTTTTTCAGAAACATCGGCACTTTCGTCAGCCATCACGGAAAACCACTTGGCTTTCTTAACATCCGCTAAAATAATTTCCCTGACCTCGAGACCCGCATATTTAATAATTTCATTCTGAATGTCAGGGCTGGTATATTTAGCACTTTTCGGTGCAGTTTCAATGTGGGTTTTTAACAAAGGAACATTTTCCGATTTCCAACGAAGAAAACGGGCAAAGTTGCCATCTTCCCTCTTAGCTTGTTTATCCCAATTGTGACCTCTTAAGGGAATGTTTTGTTGAGAAAGAACTATAATAGTGTCTATAATACTCAATAATATCTCACGATTTCTGGTGACATTTTCCTCATAACTTTGCGAAAGTGAGCTCAATATGTCTTTCTTTTCGCCAGATGAAATGGTTTTGAAATTATGGGTTCTAGCAGCTGATTGTTGGTGACACTGCGAATTATTGTGCGACAATAGCATCCCTCTTTTTATCCCCGAAGCATTTTTCCAGTCCTTAAACCCCTTGCTACAAAAAACGTCCGTTGAAGATGGTTGACCGAACAGGATACATTCAATACAAAACGCCGCATCTTTACTTTTGGAATAATGTAACCATGGGAACTTGTTCTCCCATGTTTGTGAATACTTTCTACCATCGCTTGTTGGATACAGAAACTTCTCTGTCTTTGGTAGATTTAATAATTTCATTTTATCATTGTCGGTGATGGATTTACCAATGAGATATGCTGGGTCGAAATCATCTGGGGAACAGCTCATAGAAACATCTAGAGTATCATTTTGAGTAAGAGATTTGCCACAGGCTGGGGCGTTTTCGTCGGGGGAAATGTCCATAGACATATCCAAATCATAATGACCGGATGAACTGGCTATCGGAGTTGACGTATTTACATTTTGATCTGGAATTGCATTAGCTTCATTTTGTCCTTTGATTTCTTTTGGACAAAACATGTCCGTCAACTTCATTTGTTTTGCTTTACGCTCCATACTTATACAGTAATACAGGAAGAGTAAACTTCATGATAAAATGCGAAATGGAAACGGTTTGATGTAATCAACTTAAATCGGAATGATATAAGACTCTCTCTCTCTCTCGGAGTCTCTCTGATCTAATCAGTACATACTTTTTACAGTCATCTTTTTTACCGAGGCAGTTGCCTCGGTTGCCTCATAGGGCGCTACGCCCCTGTATGTTGCAAAGCTAGCAGACCGTATTACCTGAAGGGCGAATTGAGAACGACGGTTCTTGCGCAGTTCGAAGATGGATCGCAATAACTTATCTAATGGATTTAAAAAAAAAAAAAAAAAAAGGCGTTCAAAATTAGATTGATCATATTAAAATATTTGAATATAAAACGACTTTCCAAATTCACAAGGTTGTTTCCTATGCATGCATGCATCCATTCCTATCTGAGATTTCTAACATTTATTTTCGTCCGATATATATATGTATGCGTGCATGCATTTATAAGATATTATTAGTTACAATTTTGCCGTGTATATTTTAAAAGTTACATTTTTCCTTATTATATCCGTTCCTATTTTACAAAAATGTCATATACCATTTTTTGAATTTAATCATAAAATACATTCAAAAAATGGTATATGACAATATATTGTCATATACCATTTTTTGAATGTATTTTATGATTAAATTCAAAAAATGGTATATGACAAAAATATTGCATAAAATCGGTGGGTTTTTGGTTAATTGAGATTTAAGCGAATAGTATTAGTAGTTATCCGCCATGCACCCAGATCAAAATCCGTACACCCTGTGTAAATTTCAAACATCCTGTGTAAATTTCATACACCCTTTGTAGATTTCACTCACTCCGGGTTAAACCAAGTGAAGGTTTATACACGAAGCAAACCAACCAATCGAATTTGAAAGATTTTAGAAATAGGGATAAAACATGTTCATGTCTGAGAAATAAATGCAACATACACACAGGTGCGTTACTAATTATGAAATTTCAACCCCGTTTTAACTCATTTACACGATTTGAACTTTCAGATGATGGATACAGTGTTGTTTATATACGCTACAACTTTAACAAACCAATAGAAAGCAGTAAAGACATTCAGCGAAGACAGTCTATGAGGAAAACTGGTAAAGAGCAAAACAGTTTCAGAGGCCATACAGAATTATTCAATCTTCTAGTACGATAAAGCTGCAAGCTAGACGTTTTTGAAAGACAATTAAACGAAATGCCCGGAAATATTTTGTATTTTTTCTGATAAAAACTTTCTTTTTCAAAAAGTATCTTATTGGCCTATTTATTTATTTCTTGCTTTTATATAATTTTTTTTTTTTTTTTTTTTTTTTTTTTTTTTTTTTTTTTTGGGGGGGGGGGGGGTGATGAAAAATTTTAAACACCGTCATAAACATGTCTTTAAAATGTCCGTTTCTTTCATCGATTTAAAGATCAATAATTTCATAATTTAAATATCTGTAGCTGTGATGTTGTAATTACATTTATTTAAAAAGAGTAGGTCAAGAAGTTTGTACGTTACACGTTCCTTAAGATGAAAATTCAGCACATATCACAAACTTTTTCTGAACTTGCTTTTTGAGACAAGTTATTCATTGTCGTTTTCAGTCATCCATGTAAAAGCTTTGTCACAACAGACTTTTTTATATGTAATGACTTCTCCTGTGATTTCATAGCACTTGTACGTTAAATGTACAAGAGTCTTAGCTAGCTGTTGGAGTAAAAAGTACAAGTAGTAGGTTTGAACCCAATTCGACTAACACAGAGACTTTTTCTATTCTTTTTTTTTTTTTTTTTTTTGATAAGCTGGCCATCTTAATTAAATGTGATTTGTAAAATATCTCTCTCTCTCTCTCTCTCTCTCCTCTCTCTCTCTCTCTCTCTCTCTCTCTCTCTCTCTCTCTCGTCAAGAAATAATTTTCAACTACACATATCTAAAATATTTATTTTTAGGTAAATACTGGAAACATGTGAACAACACTGTGACTGTTCTGTTAGGTGACAGAATCTACTACGAAATAAGTGGTCGTAAGGGGCCCTATGGAGAAGATGAAGTTCTGCAAGCAGTCTACGAAATACCGAAACAAAAAGGTACGCATTGCATAGAAGGAAACTAACTATGAATAATTATTATTACCGACCCGGCGAAAGTTAAACATTCAATCACCCAAAATGGAACGAGTTATCAGCTTGTTTCGATTAATCATTAAGCGAGTTCTCCATTTTCTTGACAGCATGCGTGTATATACTTTAATGTTCTCTGAAATAACTCTATCAATTAACTGAAACAAAATTTATGGTCATAACATGAAAACATATTATTATTATTATTATTATTATTATTATTATTATTATATTATTATTATATCATCATCATCATCTTCATCATCATTATTATTATTATTATTATTTTTATTATTATTATTATTATTATTATTACAGAATTATATTATTATAACAGAATAATAATAATATAATAATATATAATAATAATAATAAATAATAATAATAATTATTATTATTATTATTATTATTTATTATTATTATTATTATTATTATTATTATTATATATGCTTTGTTAACTCTGACACAAAAGTTCATAGGAAAAAAATATAATCCTTGTCGCTCATACCATTGCTTGTTGAACAATGTAACATGTCTGTAAATGGTGTCTATTATGCTGTTTTTCAGACCACCACCATTCAGATGAAGACTTTTCAGCCGATGATGACGATGATTCAGATGATGATACCGGTTAGTAGAAGTTTTACAAAATATTCAGTCAAGAATGAGTTTGAGGAAAAGGAGTTTCATACGAGTTCATTTACGAATTTTGATAATATCGCAACATCAATTGTCAGATTAACTTGCAGAAATTTATCTATTAAAATAAGGATGTTATCTATGCTAGTAATCATTTTCATTCGTAAATGTACATTATCGGTCTTTATTGTACATTCTCGGTCGCTAATGTACATATTAGATCGTTAATGTACACTATCGGTCGTTCATGTACATATTAGGTTGTTAATGTACACTTGCGGTCGTTAATGTACATGTTAGGTCGTTAATGTACATATTAGGTCGTTAATATACATATAAGGTCCTTAATGTACACCATCGATCGTTAATGTACATATTAGGTCGTTAATATACATGTTAGGTCGTTAATGTACATATTAGGTCGTTAATGTACATATTAGGTCGTTAATGTACACCATCGATCGTTAATGTACATATTAGGTCGTTAATGTACATATTAGGTCGTTAATGTAAACTATCGGTCGTTAATGTACATATTAGGTCGTTAATGTACATATAGGTCGTTAATGTACACCATCGATCGTTAATGTACATGTTAGGTCGTTAATGTACATATTAGGTCGTTAATGTACACCATCGATCGTTAATGTACATATTAGGTCGTTAATGTACATATTTGGTCGTTAATGTACATTATCGGTCATTAATGTATACTATTGGTCGTTAATGTACATATTAGGTCGTGAATGTAACAATCGGTCGTTAATGTACATATTAGGTCGTTAATGTACCCTATCGGTCGTTAATGTACATATTAGGTCGTTAATGTACATTATCGGTCGTTAATGTACATATTTGGTCGTTAATGTACACTTTCGGTGGTTAATGTATACTATTGGTCGTTTATTTACATATTAGGTGTTTAATGTACACTCTTGGTCGTTAATGTCACTATCGGTCGTTTATGTACAAATAAAGTGACTTTGTGTTTACAGCGTTCTATAGTTATCTTTCCTATAAAGCCCTACTAGTGAATTTGGTTTTAGGGTCTTATTCAGGGACTATGTACCTTTCATTCCAAGATATTTAACCATAGAAAAGCTCCTCTCTCTCTCTCTCTCTCTCTCTCCTCTCTCTCTCTCTCTCTCTCTCTCTCTTTGTGTGAATATAATGAGTACAAGACATCGCGTCTAGTAATCAGGTACGATCTTTGATTTTTTTTATTTTTAAACTGTGTAATAACAGTCGTTAACTGATTTTTTATATAGGACTTAAATGTAAAAATGGTTATTTCCATCTCCGCTGATCAGAATCTATTGTAAAATTTAACAACATGACCGAAAGTTTTAAAACAAAGAAGCATTAAATTATAGAAAATTTAAATCAGATAGAGTAATCTCCCTTTTTGCCGTTCAGTATAACTCGATGTAATCCTCACTAATTAAAGCGAATTTTTGGATTTTTAAATGTCGCTGATGTAATCGATACCTCTCTCTCTATCTCTCTCTCTCTCTTTAGAAATTTTTGTTTTATTTTATCTTTTTGTTTTTAGTATATATTGTAATTGGTGTGGTTCTTGGAGTTGCGCTGACTGCTTTTGTTGTTTTCCTGTTATGGTATATTTTCTATTACAGGTGAGTTTTGTGTAAATGATTAAATTATCTTGTTTATAATTTTTTGTTGTTCGTTATCATTATTTTTTTTTTACTTTGTTTCCTTTTGAAGACGTTTAACAATAATAAACCTGTTTAATTTTGATGTGTCATATGTGCACAATTCGGAAAATCATTTCCCATCAGTGACGCTAGGGGCCACTAGGGGCCGAAAATGTTGATAGATATAAAGGATAAGCCAAAAATTTGAAAATAAATAATTTCAGAGTTTCCATAATTAAATGAGTCATATTCCAGCTAAGGAATGCTTTGCATGGGGTAACAAATCTTAGTTTAAAATGAGTTTCAAAAATTAAAAATTTTGCTATAATGGAATAAATATCATTTGCTTCCGCATGTAGCTTTATATATATATAATTTCCGAATCTGTATGTATTCGAATTCTAATCTAGATTGAAGTTAATCATAACTGTATTGCTTTAGAATTTGATATTTCAGTTCTTCGTTTAATAAAAACTTTTTTTCTTTTTTTTAAAAAATAGAAAAAGAAATGAATCTAAAGACAAAACAAAACAAGAACAGAATAAACAGCCTACTAAAAACAACAATGACAGATATAAAAAGGAAACCAAAACAGCCATGACATCTGATGGTCTGAAAAATCCCATGTATAATTCAAAACATGAAAATATATCTAAGAACAGTGACCATTTTCAGAATGACAATATATATGATTACATCAAACCAGAAGAAATGGATATGACAGAAGAAAATAAAGGACAAGGATATTTTGGATTATCACAGAGCCAAAATACAAGGACAGAAAATGAGAGTTACGAGAAATTAAGACACCCAAAGTATCTAGAGATCATTGGGTGAAATTTGTAAATGAAAAAAATCAAATCAAATATTACTGATATTTTTTTTTTGAAATAGGAATTTCAGAAAGCATTAAATATACGATGAAATATATACGACAACGTAAAATGAAGTTGTTCACAATCACTTTATTGTTGATTGGATAAAGCAACTAATCGCACTAAGAAGTCTCCAAAAGGATCAACAATCGAATCTAGTCAAACATGTTAGAGTAATAATCGATTATTGAACATTGTCAAATGAAGTAATTCAGAATTACTCGATTGGATTAAGCAATAGATTTCCATTTTTTTTTTACTATTACCGCATGAAATCTCTAAGACGCTTGAAAATTTATTCTTGTCAAACCAACTGGCTCCGGTTTCACAATCATTCCTTAACTAAGATTTTCCTAAACTTAAATCTGACAAATATGTTATCTTCATAATTTTGTTAATTGTTGAAATATTCAGTTATTTAAGGTGTCATTTTGAAGATCACTTCAAGCCTTATAACATCTGCATTAGTTTTATATAAAAAAGTTTATTTGTAATTAAAAGAGAAATGGTGAAAAATTGTTAAATTTAAGTTAAGAAAAATCTTAGTTAAGAATGATTGTGAAACCGGAGCCTGGGTAATTAAAAACCTTTAAGATTAATGCTTGATTATAGAACATTTCAAATGAAGATGATCAAAATCACTTTTTTGTTAATTTGTTCAAACAACTGATCGCCATTTTATTTGGACTCTTGCCCCTTTAGGCTCTAAAAAGGCTCGGCAATCCAATCTTTTCAAACTAATTGGATATTTTTACCTATAAAAGTAATGCTGGGATTTTATTTTTTACATGTAGTTGAAGCCGAATATTGATAAAGACTCACATTATTCCTTTTTATATGGCTGCTAAACATGAAATGTACATGACTTTTAAACAGGACAGTTCAGAAAAAAAAACCTATGGAATGTATGATACCAAAACATTTGGAGGATATAACAGAAATTAATTCGTACAAACTCTTGAAAATAAGAGAACATAATATATTCTTATGCGTAAGATAATTCTATAACAATTTATAGAAAAAACATTCTTATGTATCTTAAATAAGCGAAACCAGCACTTTTTTGTCATCCTACTTATTGACTTTTTTCTAAGTGATTTCATAAAAAAGAAAGAGAAATTAGTTAAAACAAGTTATGTCTAGTAGCATTTCTAGTAATTCTGTATAACATACAAAAGGCAATGCAAAGTACACCTGTAAAACGCGATAGAGGATGGGGTTTGAAGATAGACTTCATAAACTGAAAAAAAATCTTGGGATTAGCTATACTGTTGATCAATCACTCATATTTTAGAAACTTTCAAAACAATTATGGCACATCGGTTGCTGTGTGGTCTATAACTATGCGCTTACAAGTCACAGTGCCTCTCATATCCTAGGTTTGAATCTCGGTCTGGCAGATCCCAGTTTGAGAAAGATTGTTACTTCATTTGTTGAAGATCGGGCACTTCGGCTCCCTCGATCTTGAAAATCTTGAAATAAACGCCTCGATATAAGTGAAAGAATCTTGACTGAGGCGTAAAACATCATTCATCCAACAAACATGAACAAGTATTTAAAAATATTCTGAAACTTGTTTCACTGAATGAAATAACAAAAGCGTCCAAAATTGGTTAAACTGAATAAAATAAACAAAACGTTCATTTAATATTTGATTTGTTTTGCCTAGAGATACAAAATAGGTCATCAATCATTAAAAATATTTCCTACAAATTTAATTTTACAACTTTTTTTTAAAGTACATGGATTTATTAATCAGCTAACAATTTTTCGTAGTCTGTTAGCGGTTCTGTGTTATTGATCCCAATGCAAATAGCCAAACGTAGAACGGTTAGGGGAAAATTTAAAAAAATTGTATTCTTACGCAGTTTTAACATCTTTTTTATTCAAAATTGACTCATGAACAGGGTTTAACATAAGGGAATAATATGTCTTTTGTCAATTAAAAAATGCAATTAAAATGGTTGAGCTTGTAAAATTAGTATCAGCAGTGTAATATAAAAACAATTAAATGCATAAAATAACACGGAATCGAACTCTAGTCTTTGTTGTAAAATTAATGTCATACGCTTTATAATCAGAAATCATCATAAATATATAATTAAATAAAAATGATGGTTTAAAAATAAACTAATACAATAACCGATCAGACAACTTTAAACGCATGTGCATGAAAAACTCCATATTTAATTAATTTTAAGAACCAACTCAGGGCAATAGTCTCAAATCTTTAATAGGCCTTGAATTGACAGATTGAGAGATAAAAGCCATAACATAATCTGAAGGTTTTTTATGTAAAATGGCATAAAAAGGAGTTTTAGAAAATTTAAAGTTTATGAACGATTTTAAGTACACTATTTTTATTTTGTAAGTTTGAAAATTTCTAAACTCATCTTTTTTGACACAAAAAATACTAATCCATACCAATGGACATTTTCGTTCAATGCAAAACCAATATTATCTTTTTTTTTTTTGTTCTGTTTATTACACCACTACGGTAGCTCAGTTGGTAGAGTGATCGTTTCATATGAGGGAGGTCGGGCGTTCCAACCTCGACGGGGTCTGACCAAGACTCGTAAATAGGTAGTGTCTGCCAAGCACACGACATTTAGCCTTTTAGAGAAAGTCTAATTTAATCTGGTAAGAAAATTCTAGCCTAATTCCTTTAAAAGAAAGTCTTCTCAAATCTTATAAGCAAAAGTCCTGGCATTAGCTTATAAGTGAAAGTATAGCCTAATTTTATATGCAAAAGTCTGGACTCCAGGATCCTATTTTTTGAAAAATCTATCCTTACCTTATAAGTGAAAATCTTACCTTCGGTTATAGACTCATTAGACCGTTGATTTATTACTGTTTTAACAGGTATAAAGTGACCTAGAGTGCAAACTACTTTGTCCTGGATGGAAGGTCGGTACATCACAAGACCAACACAGAGAATATCTGATGGAACCTTTTGTTTGACATCTGAGCGTACTAATATAAGGTAAAAATAAAGGTTTCTGTGCAATGATATACCACGTATCTAGACTGGGTAATGCATTGAATACAGGTTTTTTTTTTTTTTTTTTTTTTTTTTTTTTTTTTTTTTTTTTTTTTTTTTGTAAAATCTGAAAAGCCTTAACACTTGTTACAAGGTTTAATGGTATACCTGATATAATGATTTCCGGGATTGAATGGTCATCGGGTGCTTCAGATTTAGAGCGTCTGTCTCAATAGTAAGAGGTCGTGCAATCGAACTCCAGCGGTCATCGTTCAATTTGAGATATTGCTTCTAAGTCTGGCGCTGATATAAGAAGGTCAGAGGTCAGAGTATTGACTGGGTCCCCCCCCCCCCCCTGTCCCAGAAGAAAGAATGGGGGAGTGTGTTTACTTGTTTGAGGAATACTGATTGGTGAGCTAGTCCTACGAACACGCTTAGTACAATATTATAATACACAATGACACCTACAAATAGATAGACTAATCCTTAAAGAAAAATAACCTTGTCCTCAACGCGAATAGCTGAAAAATTGTTGATGTGACGTTTAACACCCAATTAATCTTTCGGACTGCAAATTACCCCTTTCTTAATAGTTTTCCAGGGGCATATCCCTCATCATTTAATTTTCAGCTGGTACAGTCTAATACAACTGACTTCGGAATATAAACCTTATTTTTACTCAACAGTAATTTAGCCTGGGAAGTATCCAAATCCAATACGTTAGTCTAAAAAGACTTTAGATCTATGGTCGGCTGTAACATTGGTTTTCAAGTTTTAGCAGATTTAAAAGAGAATTAAAGAAGTTTGTATATCGCTGTAATAATCACAGTCTATTGAATATGGCTGCAATTTACCATATATATCCCCGTAAGGATTTTAAAAAGCTAACCAGCTAAGATGGTATCTTTTTTGGTGTCAGATAATTACGACAAAATGCATACGCCATATTGGTATTTGAAATGATACTTTTTTTTAAATTCTTTCAAAACTTTGAATGAGTTGCACAGCAGACGTGATTCAGACAGTCAATGTTTTAAACAAGTTCTTCAATTATAATGACAAGGAGGTCATATTTCTTTTATGAGATGCATTTCCGCACACAGAGTTTTCCCCCAATATAAAATTGACGTTCACTATACCTCAACATTATACATAGGACATTGACCTTGTCGTTTTAAGTGGTCTTTGTTCAAATTTGAGGTCATCTACAGCTGTGTCTTGGCACCCCCCCCCCCCCTCTCCCTCTTAAGGCTGTTCTTCTCCCGGTCATTGTGCTGGATACTTTTTTTTTAACACACTTTAAAACATTTGTCTATTACAGCCCCCACCTACCTACCCTAAAGGGTACTAAAGCTGGTTGTAATAACATCAATGTTGGAACATATATTTAAAGACAACTTACTTGATTAAAATGTTAAAATTTTCGTGATGGATCCAGAGAATGTTTACAAATCTGTTGACGGTTTCTGACGCTGAATGAATATTTTTAATAATAATACACATATGCTGAAAGCTGTTTTGAAAGATAAAACGAGATTATATTTTGAGTCAGGACGAACCTTTGTCGTTTTACATATTTTTATTTACACTGTATAACGAAGGAAAATTGATCAAACTCAAATACTGAAGTTGTTTTTGTAAAAAGGGAGGAAATAGAGAAATCTACAAAAAAGGAAGTTCACGGTTACGAAAAATAACAGCGCTAACCAAATCGGACAATTACAATACCTAGATAGATAAGAGGTAAAACATCCACCTCAAGAACAGAAGGTCGTGGGCTTGCACCCCGCTGGGTCATTAATCGTCTTAAAGTTAAGACATATTGCTTTATTGCCTGGCGCTCAGTATTAATAGCAATGAGTATTGACAGGGAAACCTGATACCAGGATATGTGACTTAAGCCATTTTGTCTAAAACGAAAACAAAAATACCTTGGTAAACCCGGTAACAGGATAATGTGACTTTAGACATTTTGTCTAAAACAAAACAAAAATACCTTGGTAAACCCGGTACCAGGATAATATGACTTTTAGACATTTTCTCTAAACAAAAACAAAAATACCTTGGAAAACCCGGTACCAGGATAATGTGACTTTAGACATTTTGTCTAAAACAAAAACAAAATACCTTGGTAAACATGGTACCAGGATAATGTGACTTTTAAAATTTTGTCTAAAACAAAAACAAAATTACCTTGGTAAACCCGGTACGAGGATAATGTGACTAAATTTTGTCTAAAACAAAAACAAAAACCTTGGTAAACCCGGTAACAGGATAATGTGACTTTTAAATTTTTCTCTAAAACAAAAACAAAAATACCTTGGTAAACCCGGTACCAGCATAATGTGACTAAATCTTGTCTAAAACAAAAACAAAAATACCTTGGTAAACACAGTACCAGGATAATGTGACTTTAGACATTTTGTCTAAAAAAAAACAAAAATACCTTGGTAAACCCAGTACCAGGACAATGTGACTTTTAAAATTTTGTCTTAAACAAAAACAAAATACCTTGGTAAACCCGGTACCAAGATAATGTGACTTTAGACATTTTGTCTAAAACAAAAACAAAAATACCTTGGTAAACCCGGTACCAGGATAATGTGACTTTTAAATTTTTGTCTAAAACAAAACAAAAATACCTTGGTAAACCCGTACCAGGATAATGTGACTAAATTTTGTCTAAAACAAAAACAAAAATACCTTGGTAAACCCGGTACCAGGATAATGTTACTTTAGACATTTTGTCTAAAAAAAA